>NDXB01019603.1:313569-354637 GCA_002631895.1 Agapornis roseicollis
GCCTCCAGCCCTGAGCCATTGACCACAACTCTTTGAGTGCAGCCATCCAGCCAGTTCTTTATCCACCAAATGGTCCACCTATCAAATTGATGTCTCTCCAATTTAGAGATAAGGATGTCGTGTCGAACGCTTTGCACAAGTCCAGGTAGATGATCCCAACTGCTCTACCCCTGTCCATCAGTTCCGTAGCCCCATTGTAGAAGGCCACCAAATTGGTCAGGCAGGATTTGCCCCTAATGAAGCCATGCTGGCTGTCACCAAGCACCTCCTTGTTTTTCATGTGCCTTAGCATGCCTTCCAGGAGAATGTGCTCCAAGATTTTGCCAGGCCCAGAGGTGAGACTGACTGTAATTCCCCGGGTCATCCATTTTCCCCTTCTTGAAAATGGGGGTTATATTTCCCCTTTTCCAATTGTCGGGAACTTCACCTGACTGCCATGATCTCTCAAATATGATGGCCAGTGGCTTAGCAACTTCACTCACCAGCTTCTTCAGGACCCACAGATGGATTTCATCAGGTCCCATGAACTTGTGCATGTTCAGGTTCTTAAGATGGTCTCGAACCAGATCCTCTCCTACAGTGGGCCCAAGGTCTTCATTCTCACAGTCCCTGCGTCTGCCTTCCAAGACTTGGGTGGTGCAATCAGAGCCTTTCCTGTTTAAGACCGAGGCAAAGAAGTAGTTCAGAACCTCAGCCTTCTCCAAATCCTGAATAGCCAGTTCACCTGATAAATCTTTTATAATGTCCTACATACAAGTCAACTGTTCATTTTTAAGCCCCACTTGGAAACACAGTATGGAAAGACAGCAAAGTATTACTACAGATATATGGTAACAGCCATTTTTAGAGGATAGTTGTAAGGTAGAACTAGCTTTCTTTAAGACACTGCATAGCTAAGGAAGTAGCTTTCCAAGTATGCAAGGCAAGCACTTCATTTTAGCTAGGGTGCAGTTTAGTGAAAGCATTCCAGAGAAAGAGAGGTTAACAAGACAAAAACCATCCCAGTCCTTGCTCTCTTCTGGCTGCTTTCTGCCAGGATTATGTTCTGCCTTGCAGAGAGAAAATCTTTACAACGGAACAATTGTTTTTAACTTTTACAGGGAAACTCAAGACTTTCTCATTTTTTCATGCTGTACCTGGCCATGGATTGAATTTTGACTCAGAAGGTGTCCTTCCAGTGCACATCCAGGTTTGTGCTAAATGTTCATTCTAGCTTTAGGCAGCTCATATTTTGCTAAGTATGCCTCTTCTTCTTTAAACACCCCTCTAGCTCAGTATGCAGCACAGAAACCTAACACTCATGTAGCTTGCCTAAGACTTTTCTGTGGGAGAAGCTTGTAATAGAAAGCCTCAACAGGGTTTTCTGCCCTTGTTCTCTGCACTTTCCACTTGGCAACACTTGGGCATACTGGCACATATTTTCGTGCTATAATTCTTCCCTGTGAACAGACCCTGTCCACTTTGCCCATGTTAACATCATGTTTTGCAGCAATGTAACTTCCCTGCAGTTTAGGGCAGAAAAATCTTTTCTGTGCTGTGCCACTGCTGGACTGACACAGGTTTAGGTGTGTGGGACCACATGTGAATAGTCTATAATTATGATGAGGCGAGGCACGCCTGGGATTTAGAAAGTCTGCCATGTCTGGTACCCCTGAGCAACCCTGTTGGAAGCAGCAGTGATACAAAACCATTGCTAAGGGTAGGAGCTGCCAAGCTATTTTTCAGCAGAATTAGTAAGGGAATTCCCATACAACCATCCCTTATAGTGTATAGTGTGATGGTCCAGTACTGTGCTTCTGCTCAGAAAAAGTCTCATGGTTATTTCAGTGGGAGAGCCGAAGTAGAACTAGATCTTGTGTTTGTCACTGCAAGTACATACCTGCACCCGGTGAATGAAACAACAGGCCTGATAATTGTACTTGAAGTAAATTAAATTTTGGAAAGAATGAGGATTTTGAAAAGGTATGACATAGAAAAGTCTAAATATCCTTCATGTTGGAATAGGGCTCAAGGACTATAATCTCCCAGATTTGTGATGTAAAATAAGTGAGTAAAAGTCATGGCAAATCATAACTAAAGCTCCTAGGTTCTTCTATTTTTAAGGAAAATTAAAAGGCACATTCAGAATAAGGACACAGTTACTGAGATCTGTTTGAAAATCACTGAGAAGCCATGCTGTATCAACAGAAACACTTTGTAGACTCCTTAAATGTGTGGGGCTAGATTCTGCGCTCATGCTATAAGGGGCAGTACTGGGAAAAAGCACAGCCTAAATCCCCGTGTAATATTTTAAGCTTTGCTGTGTTGCAGCCACTACAATACCTTGACATCTTGCTTTCAGGATGCTAATTACCAAATTCTCCAGGCACATGGGATTAAGATATTGCTGAAAAGTAGAGGCAAAACCAAAGGTAACATCTCCCCGCACCTTCCCTGGGGATTCACAGATGCACCTTGTACTTAAGACTTCCTTTCTGCTGCAGAAGTTCAAACATCTCCACTGGACATCACTCCTAGTCTAGAAAGAAAATCCCTGAGTAGTTGTAGTAGTTGGTTTAAAAATGAACAGCTGAAGGAGACATTACATCTTGTCTGAATTTTTCATCAAAGGAACACCATTACAAGGGGAAAATAGAATGTATTTTCTTAGTTTATGATTGTCCCTAAGCTTCAAGAACCCTGTTTTACACTGCTGTCAGGAAAAGGAAAAAAAAAATAAAATGTTGTATCTGTTTCAGATTAGTGAAATTTTGATGGTTGTGTCAGACAAAACCTATTTTTATGACTTGTTTTTCATACTTGATGTCTACTGTATTTTTGCAAATAAACATTGGATGTAAAGGGATACATTTCTCAGCTAGTATAGATCAGCACAGCTCCATAGATTTGAATAGGGCTATGCTGGTTTAAGCCCACCAGGGACTGGCCTCACAAAAGGCTTTGTAAGCTTTTTAAAGTTAAAGGAACAGGCTTGTTCTGTGTTTAGGTGCTGAAAGAAGGGGAAAATTATGAGCACAGAGTAATGTAGACTACAGTATTTGAAGGGCTTAAAGACTAATTGTAAAAATGTACTACATTTGTTGAGAAAGTCAGAAAATTACAGCCTAAGTACATGTACTCTTTACATATTTATATATATTCCACAGTTATTCAGTAGGTGGCAGTTAAAAGCCTAGATGAGCTTTGCAGTCGCCATTTAGGCAGTAGCGGCAGCAGGGGCTGGAGTCAGTCCATCAGTAAAAGCAGAGGGAAAAAGAGGCTGTGATCAAACCAACAGAAGCATTAGCCACAGCCGGGGCGCTGGGGAGAAAGCGGGAGAGGAGCAGATCCGCCAGAGCACAGAGCCTCTGAGCACACTGCGGGCAGCAGCCAGCACAGGGCGCAAGGAGAGGCAGCAGGCGACGGGGCTACAACCCCCTTTGGTTAAGTTCCTTTCTGGTGGGGAAAGCCAGTGCAGAGGGTGAGCAGCTGGTGTGATGAGAGGAAGAAACTGAAGAGCATTTGGAGCTTTCTGTTCCTTCACAGGTAATTCTTTTTTCCTTGTTTTTTGACATAACCTCCTACAATAAACATAGTTTTGCATGAGATTAGAGCTCTTTATTTTCTTTGGCTGAAATCCAGAGTCCTCACTTAGGCAAAATTTCCACTGAAGTCCATAGAGTTTTGTGTGAGTTCTGACTACAAGATTTTATCTAAGCATGTATTTTATGCAGAGAACATGGCATGCTGTAAGACAGGGCTGACAAGGAAGGCAGAAGCTGGTCATACACATACTGGCCAGTCGAACAATGTAATTTTTATATGCGCTGGGATGCTAGAGTGTCTTCATAACCTTTTTTTAAAGCTGTCCTTCACTAAAGCTCGATATGCAGAATTTTGCCTTAGTTTATACCACTGCCACTGCAGTGGTTTAAGGACAGATTCTTTTTTAATTATTATTATTACTAAATTAAAGCTACCTTATGTGACAAAAGAATAAAAAAAAGTGATGAGTTTGTATGAAATAACATCAGGTGTTGCTTTCTTTGAAACAGATACAACTTCGCAGCATTCCACTGACAGGCGGGCAATATTTAATTTTTTCACTAAATTGTGCCTTTCTCAATTGAATAAAACAACATAAATCATGAAAGGCCATTCTCAAGAGTCTCTGACTGAATTCAGGTCTCATAATACTTCTCTTGCTATCTTCCCCATGAAATGTGGAATGCTGCGTATGCTGCAGCACTCAGTCACAGCTGGGTGAGCCCAGAATGGAGCAACCGGATTTGATGTATTTTATATTTAAAGCATTTTCTGAACATCTTGTTTTCTTGAGTTCCTAGTCATACATGAATAAATATATGCCTATTTATAAATGCACCCTTGTATAGGAATGTAATATGTGCATCTCTGTACCAACAAAGCTGTTGCAACTAATTGCTGTTACACCTTTGCTAGGGTTTTCAGTTTACTGTATTTAGAATGTTTGCAGGTGTTACAATTTTTGATTCTGGGTCAGAGGCAAATTTTGGTTTCCCCTGTGTGTGTGCCCATCTGCCCGCCTTGCCCCTTTTACTTTTCTGAGTGATGGGATTCATCAGGGTCCAGCTGTGGCTACTACACATAGTAGTGCGCAGTCTTCCTAGAATGGCATTCATGCCATCATTCAGGGGCTATGATGGCTATAATGTGATATCCCTCCAAGTTTCATGCTCTCTTACACTGCACACCACATTTCTGAGGCTCTTGCATGAAGAACAGTCCAAACATGAACAGGTTCAAATATGCAGCTGCCAATCAATGGTCCCATGGAACTAGGGGAATGATTGTTATGTACAGCTATTTGTCTTCATCCCTGGGAAAAGAGAAGAATCAATAGGTACAAATGGGCTGTGGGTACACTTAAGCTGGAAGGTTTCAAACTGTTAATGCAGCAAGGTTCTGATAATACCTTCTTGTTGAAGTAATAGAAAGTGAAGGTTCTAAATGCTTTTCAGTTGGAACTTGCTGGAAGGGTTTGTGTGAAATGATTGCCTGCAAGGTCGAAGAGTTAGATTTTGTAATCCAGAGGTCTCTTTCAGTACTAAACACCATTCTTACTTTTCACTGAAAGTTGTCTGCATTTAAAAGTCTCTTTGCAAATGGGTCAAGGTCTTTGGAGTACAGTTTTCCACACATCTCACAGCAGAGCAAATGAAAGCATATTTCTCTTCTCAGTTATGCTGCACTGCTGTTTATACCAGCAGGCACATAAGCCCTAATGCGTCTGCTGATGTAAACAGAAATATTATTCTGAGATGGTCATTAGGCTGAATAATATTACCTTCTCACAGTGCAGAACATAGCTCTGTGGAAGATGATTTGAGTTCAGAGTCATGGCTTCTTCTGGCCAATTGGTCAAGATGATACTACATTGGCACTACTGTCTCTGTAGTACCAAAAAAAAAAAAAATAGTGGATAATGCATAAAGTGATGGTGTTGTTCCTGAAATTGTTACTAACAATGTTTTTAGTTTCTCTTGAGGGTCACCTGGTAACTTTCTTTTTGTGCTAACCAACCATGTAAAGATCCCACCATCATGTGTGAAAAAGTAGACTCACACTTTCATTGTCACAATGCATGTACTTTCGCCTCAAAACTTAACTCATTTTACAAGCCTGCAGTAAACAGTATGATGGTTCAAAGATCTGCTACAGAATGACCACAGTCAATTCTGTATTCCCTTTTCTTGTACTTCTTTCTCCTTATAATCTGATTTTTTTTCCCCCTTCTTTTTGCCTTTTTATGGTTTTAGTTTACTTACTGCATTTTGCTTTCAATTCACAGTATACCTCAGTAACTGATCTGTAATACACGATTTGAATGTTACACCTTCCACACTGTGAGTGTCAGGCCATTTGTACACTTAAACTTGGAACAGTACTCACTGTGGAAGATTCAGTTTGACATGTAGAGCTGATTCCAAATGTTTATTACTTTGCCCTTAATGTTTTGTATTACTAGGCTTAATGGAGCAATTATCAATATTATGTAGAGAAAAATGGCAGTTCTGTGTAACTTGAATACTTAATATTACCAATATTGCTTTCCCTTTTAACTGAACAATTTCCATAAGTGTATCATGAAAAAAAAAAATCTTGGATTTGTTTTTTTTAATGTCTGTTTTACTTTACACACACAAAGATTTCTAAGCCTCAATGAAGAGATACTTTCACTGCCTTGTAGTTGTTGCATTAAAATTACAATGTACATTAGATTATCTTATCTAAGTGCTGGAAAGTCAGTGGAAAAGGCCGAGTGACAATGCAACTGTATATATGAATTGAAACAGAACATACTTTATTTTCACATTCTGAGAAAACAAATATTAATTTGTTTTCAATCACCAATACTTATTACTCTATAATTCTTGAAATGAGTATCAAAGGGAGATGAGAAAAATGTCAAAAAAAGATGTGTCAAGTCTGTGGCAAAATTCACTTTTTGGCTCATACAGGGGTCAAGAACACCTCCGCATAAGCAAAAAACATTTGAGTTGAAAGTTAGACTTCTTTATCTGAGATGAAAATCTGTCTTAAATTTCTTTGACTGAGCATGGCTGCAGTATGGTATGGAGGCAAAATGCAATCACTCTCACCCTGGCTGCAGGTAATGGAATTGATTTTAGTTGAATTTGAATAAGTGTCAATGAACTTATGACAGCCTTTTAGCCTACTCATTTAAAATATATATGTAGTAAAGCAGCCATATGAAATGAGCAAATAAATTGTTGGACTGAAGGTGTTTCTTTTCCAAAACGTCAGTAATTCTTACTTAAAATTAATTTGAATCACTGAAAAGGAGACTTAGCCTCCCTTATTTATTTTGATATTCCTCCCTGGAAATTGAGAGTGACAGCTTTTATCTGTTCTTAAAAACTTAATTCAAATAATCAAATATTAGCTACCACCAATAGCTAAAATATTGCTGTAAACCAAAATAAAACCCTGTGTTTTCAAAAATTTCACTCAAATATTAAAATGCTACCATAAGTTACTGAGAAAGTCTTTTTTAATCTTTAAAATATAGGTTTTAGAATTTTGCCTACTGCTGCAAGAAAAATAAACATGGATAAAGAATAAGGTACTCTAAATGATAAACCTACCTTTCTTCAGAATAGAACGTACTGAAAGCTGGGCAGTGAATAAAGTTAATATGATATTGTTTTCCTGTTTAGAAATAATTTAAAAAATCAATTAGGAAAGTATTCAGTTTTGTGAAAGTCCTGAGATGCAGATTTGCAAATTAATTCTTAAAAAAATACACATTAGAGTAAAAAGAATTCTTATTTTATTTTTTTTTTTTTTCCAAACCCCAGGTAATAATAAATTGCACATCAGAGACAGCAAATAGGTTCTTGTGAAAACTCAGAAACTCCTAGCAGAAAGCTGTCATTCCCCTCAGCTTTACTTTAATTTCTGGTTTTCAAACCTTTCCTATTTACAGAATTTTTTTTACAGAAATTTTTCTGTGGAAATGCAAGCTTCTTGCTAGTATCAGGAGGCCTATTGACAATGGAACTGCTTTACTTATTTATTTGTAAGGGATGCATCAATTACCACGACACCTTTCCAGCCCAGCAAGGAAAAATAATGATAGGACTTATATTCATAATTTGGAAGCCTTGGATTTAAGTAATTCTCCTTCTGTATCAGATTTGCAAAAATATTTTCAAATTAACATTAAGGAATTGAGGACTATGGTGGAAAGGCAAAAGGGACATTGGTCTTTGTGCCTCTTCCTCTGCTGAATGAAACCAGTCTTTCACAAACACATGGTTTATCTGTGCAAATACACACATTTATGGGATTTTTGTAATGAATCTCACATATATCAACATCCAAAGTTGATAGAGTCAAAAGATTATTTGAGAATTTTTCCTTCTTTTTTCTTTGGTTGGTTGGCTGGTTTTTGTGTGTTTTAGTTTTGTGTTTCTTTTAAGTTTAAGTTTGTTGGTTTGTTGGGTTTGCTTTGTTTTTTTGTTTTGTTGTGGTTGTTTTTTTTGTTTGTTTGTTTGTTTTTTGTTTGTTTGTTTTTTGTTTTTTTTTCCTACTTTGTGTACGATTCTAACTTCCTCCATTCAGGAAAACTTAAAAGCTACATCTTTTTCTATGAGATGCAGAGCAAAGTCACCAGTTTCGGACATCTGGATAGCAGAAGTTCACTACAGCATGTAAAGTCATAGATAATTGTCAAAAAGAGTATTCTGCTATTGAAAAACAGAGGGGCTGAAAGGTCAAACTGAGTCTCTGATGGTGCATTTACGTGAGTGACAAATTACAGTTAATAATCCTGCTGCTGTACTCATTAGTAAAATGTCCTACATGTTCAAAGGTGAATATATGACATTTTAAGTTGAAACTTTCCATCTTTGCTCAGGTAAATTAAACCTATTGAAAACTGAGCAAAACCTATAGCATTTGATTGGTTAAGCTAACAAGAAAACTCAAAAAAATCAGTTCCATCAGGAGTTGAATACAATGCTGATATTTAGCATTTTTATTTCTATATGTGAACACTCAAATGCCTAAATACACATACACATAGGCTTCTGAGCTGTTTCTGAGTTTTGACCATAAGCACTTGAATGGTTGAGACATTGGTTTTCCAAAATGCTTGAATAGATAAATAAATGAGTATCTCCGTTTAAGTCAGCGAAGTATGTAACATCTCTAAAACAAAGCCTGAATTGAAACAGCAACTGAGTTATGAAATTATCCTTTTTATAATTTTAAGATCAGCCAATCCACTAAATAGGAAGTGATAAACAGTAGGACACTTGTCCACCCTGTGTAAACAGGGCATAAGACTGGTGTTTCTGCAAGAAAAAAAGATTTCTTTTCATGTGGTATGTTCAATGGTGCTGAATCTTGGTTTATCGTAACAGTTCATTATTACATAGCTGTTACTCAGAGGTTAGCCAGAAAGCTCCTGGGTGACAATAGCAGATCTCTTAACTGTATTCTGAACTCTTAAGCTCTTTATTGGATCAGGTCCCGTACCATCTCCGTTTTCTGTACATGAACCTTCAGCAGAGGCTTTCCTCACGAGTCCTGCATTCTTCAACAGGTAGTATTACTTTGGCTAAACTTAGTTTCAGAAAACCAGTATCAGTTTGATAAAATTATGACTATTTGCTAAAGCAAAGCACAGCATCTGTGTCCACAGAACAGTACATGGGCTGGATTCTGCCTCCTCTACATAGACATATTTTTAGGAAAACATTCCACTTCACTAAATACAGAACAAAACTGTATCGAATTATAATGAAAGACTCCTGTCTTTTCTATTACTCCTTTATCGTAGGCCAACAGTATGAAGGGAATCTGAAAAACTTCTTGGACTTTCTAAAATTGATACCCTGCATACTACCTAGACTGTATCTGTAGTGTAGCATATGTGTTTGTAACATGGTGAAGAAGCTGTCCCAAAATGCAAGAAACACTTTAGTCAACATTGAAAAAATTGAGCAATTTTTAATTCCCTTTTTCTTTTGTAGACATTTGAAAGCAAATGATGTGATCACCTAGGCCAAACTTCCCCAAAGCACACTCTTTGCTGACATGCAGGGCAGTTTTAGCAATCTGATCTGTGCCAGTCTCTTCCAGTTTTGTACAGACTGAGCCACTGATTTCAGTTCAGTTAGGAAATTCTAAATGCTAAATTTACTATACATTTTAAAACTGTTTAAACATTGACAAGATTTTAGCTCTAAACCAGAAATTGTTTCAGTTGAAAAAAATAGAATTTGCAGTTTGAATTTGGGCTTCCTATAAACATGTTGAATAATAAGAATCTCTGATTTTGTCTCTTGCTTTCAGAAGATCAAGTAAATATCACAACAGTGTGTCAGAGAAAACTGGCAGGTTTATGACATAGAACTTTATTTTCTGATGCCATTTTCTCTGTAACATAATCTCATCTGCTTCCTTCTGGCTGATGATACAAAATATTAAGTTAACATTGCTTTTCTCTTCAACTGAAATTGAGAGCAACTCTGTAATTTTCAGCCATAGCCTATTATGCCATCTAGTTTTGCAGCAAACGTAAATCTGGAACTCTGAAGGCCTCAGTTCATTCGGATCCTTTTTTTTTTTTTGACCACACTTGGTAACTTTTACACAGAACATGAAGTTAGGTTACCAAGTTGCTTTCAGTGTCCAGTAGTTCAATGCTGTTAGGCCAACATGACTTGTTTTATTGAAAAATCCCTATGTTGTTTTTACCTGCAGCACCTATATTGACTAACCAAAAAATTGCTGAATTTCTTAACCTTTTCTCCACTGCAAATAGCCTTTATATCAGAGGAGTGCTGTATATGCAGACTTTGGGAACAACGTTCAATTAGATCACAAGTAAGCACAGACTAAAAAAAAAAAAAGATAATTAGAACAATGTACACAATTTAAGCATGTTCTTGAGGACTTGACTGAACTGGGACCTGCAGGTCACATGCACAGTGCCCGTCTTCCTTTTCATGCTAACACTACATGACACTAACTCTTTCATTCAGTAAACCAGTATGTTAGTGCTTGCCCATTCAGGACTATCAATCTTGACTGATCATGCAGTATTGCCATTATTTTGAAACACGATGCTGTACCATCCCCCAGTGTTCACTGAAATCAGTGTTAACAATGGGCAAGATTCAGGGGCCAATTGCATAAAATTTGGTCCTGGAGGGAGTCCTATAATGAGTTTTTAGACTAATGGAAAAATTCAAACTATTACTATGAAACAACAGCAAAACTGGTGCTGCAGTCTGAGAAGTTTCTGGAAGGAACTAATGTATGTAATTACCAGGATTTCATCATCATCATTATAATCACCTTTCCTTTGAAGAAACGAGATGTTTTCAAGAGAGTTATCATTAGATGGAACACCTGTAAGCAAAGACTTTTTCTTAGCAATAAGGGAAGATACTTTGTTCGAACTGCACTGGAGACTGAAAAAACCCAAAGAAACCTTGGCCAAATGGCTTAATGATCTCTGGCACTGGCACCGATACCTTGAGCAAAATACAGTCAATTGCTGTCTTAAAATTCCACTTCACACTACTATGTGAAAGACCTTTTTGCATTTCAAGACATCCTGGGTTTTTCCGTAGGAAGGTGTGATCCAAAATTATCTGACACATGTCTCTGTATTTTTGGTTTGTAAAGGAATCAAAACAACTATACCAATTATGAATAAATAATATTCAACCTAACATTTGTTATCCAACAATCTCTGGCTAATATCTGCTAACACAAGTAGACATACAAAAGAGAGACATACATTCAAGTACAAAGAAGTCACCAATATATAGATAAACATTTTGAAAACAAAGCGTGACGTCTCAATAAATGGTCAAGCTGAAATTTTGATATGGTAAGGCAAATTCAGGAAGCAGTTTTAGTCTAAATGCGTAGAACAATTTTGATTACTGTTGTTATTACTGTCAATCCATGCATAACTACTCAGATGACTTGGCCTGTCAGTCTCCTATTTTGTGTATCACACAAAGCAAAAAGAGAAGGTATTTTAAAGGAATAGTTATGTCTGACCAAGCCTTTACTCAAATATCAATGAAACAGGCATTACCAATATGATAATGTTCTTCTTTCTTAACAAACATGGTAAGAACAACATCTGCATACAAGCCAGAGCTGACATAAATCAAAAGTGCTGCAGCATATATACAGTCATGACTTGCATTTGCTGATCATCATGAAGCAGACTTTCAAAGAGCATTTTGTTCAGTATGAAATAAGAAAAAAATGTGCTTTGCACATGGACTAGAACCTTACGTTGCAAGAAAAAGCTGGTTTAACTGTTATCATTTTGTATTCAAATATGTCCAATTTTCCATTGATTTGAAGGACCAAAGCAAAGCAGGCAAAGAAAAAGAAAGAAAAAGAGTGAAAAAGTGAGTCTTACAGTAAAAGATGAAGACACTGGAAGTAGAAAAATTCTTATTCTTTTAAGTCCATGTTCATTGGCAGATACAGTGAAAATACTCCTTGAGAAATGCATGTTTATATACATAATGAATGAGTAAAAACTTCTTGCAGAGCCCTCTTTCCCTCTTGTATGTAAATAATGTGTACCTTTTTCACCTTTCATATGGTGAAATGGCCGTTAAGCTTCCAACCATGCTCAAATCCATCTTATTTATTGTTACATTTGGTAATATTCTTCACCTTATATCTTGTATATTTGCATAGTGGTGTCATCACTGGATGGCCTTATGGCCTGTTAATTTAAATTGATGCAAGCTTTTGAACTAAATGCACTGCTTCTACTTTATTGGATTTTCATAACAATAGCAATAGCAATATAAACAGAGACATCTCCAAAAAAACCAAAAGCAAAAGAAAAAAAAACCAAACCAAACCAAACCCCAAAACAAAACAAAAAACCCACCAGTGAGTGACATAAGATTATTTTACTTGAGGAATAAGACCTTTCAGGAAATTAACACACACAATGTGACACTTGCTGCATTGCTTATCAGACTGACATCTCAGATGGACATCATAAAACCTCAAGAACTGAATCATTTAAGGTGCAATCAAAGCCTCTGACTCCAGACAGCAAAGGTAGTTTCAGGCTGTTTTAGAGAACAAAGGATGCAATGTAAGCCCTCTACAATGTAAACCCATTTAATTCTAGTCTTTCCCACTACAGACGTACACTCTTCCTCTCTGCAACAACTTACTACATATTTAAAGACTGTTATCATGCCATCTGATGTTCCCTGAGAAGCTTTTTCAATGTTTAATACTTTATGATATCAAGTGCCACATTTGAATTTATTTTAGTTTTTGGGCAACCATATATGACAGTTCTCTTTGAGATTTCTGAGTATGCTGAAAGTATGAAGTTTATTATAGCAGACATACACCCAGCTAGCATTTAAACTTTGATTTCTCTATTCTTTCACTGCTTTTCATAGTAAAAATTTTCATAGTGCATTTTTTCTCATCATCCCATATTTCCTAGGCTACATATTGTCTGACTGTGCAATGCTTAAGCTTCTTCTGAGGTGAAAGAGCCATGGTTTTCATTCTTACCTTTTTCTCACAAAAATTATTAAACTATAATTCCTATGGGTGATAATGCCAGCCACAACTCTAACTTCTATGACTACTGTGCTTTATTCTCAGTGGAACATTGTCCTGCTAGATTTCTCTGTTCTCACTGCTTGCTAGCGACTTTGGTTTTGGTTTTTTTTTGTCAACGTTGTGAGCCACTCACCCCTTTTCCTTGTTCCTCAGGGGTTTTTTGCTCTTACATAAGCACATACACCGGTGTTTTCTGAGACTACTCTTTTTTCCATTTCTTGAATTCTGCTGTCAGAGATAAACAATTTTGCTTCATTGCCTCGGGATGAACACTCTTATTTATCAATCTTTCCTATATTTAAACAGGTCTCTGAGAGTGACAGTGACTGCAGGGTAGGAGAGATAGAAGAAATGAAGCTTCCTTGTGCCTGAAGCCAGGCTGGGGAGGCAGAGCTGTGACAGTTCTTTGTTTCCTCAGGAGCAGAATCCCCAGTTGCACTGGTTGTTCTGCCTACAGTGTGCCAGATGAGGAAGTACAACTCCTTCATCCCACACATTATGTAAAGACAGGTGTTTTCAGCTTACTCAGACGTTAGAATTAGGACAGAATAGGATACCCTGTACAAGAAGGATAACAAAATCAGGGTGTGCTTGAACAGCAAACTGAAGACATCAGTGCAGCATGGATAGCCGCAGCTTTAGTCTAACATGCACAGGCAGCAACAGCATCAAAATGCAGAAGCACAAAATCAGTGTGGGCTGGCAACTGGGAGCTGGGAAGGAAATTATGGGGGCTCCACTCAGATCCATACCTCTACAGCATCACTGCTATTCTCTCTGTGCCAGATGAGTAAAGGGTAACTTTAAACCCTGCCCCACAATTGCAGTCACTCCTGCGCTGTGGTGAAGAAATAGATTGAAGGCTTTCCTTATTCATTAAGAAATCCCTTTGGATTGTTCTGGATCAGCTGCTGCCCAGGCAACATTGCAACAGGCAAATTCAATCACCTGGCACCATTAGGGCACTCGAACAAGGTTCTCTATTAAATCAACCCATATTCCTAAGAACAAACAAAGGTTCTTCAAATTTTGCAGTTTGTTCCACATGTACTTTTTATGCATCTAGCTTTGGTCTAAAAAGTAACAATATCCTAGACTCTCTTAAGCTCATAGGGTTCAATTTTTTAGATTTATTTGCTTAAATCTCACTAAATATAAACAGAGACTTGTACATGCTGTGTACCTCACAAGCTGCTACTCTTAGGAGGATAAATTCATGTTCACATTTATTTCAGTCAATTCTAAAACAACTGCAGCTTGCAACCGCGTGAAAACTTTACCATTTCTGTTATTTCATAATGATGACAATATTTGTGGTCCTATTGTTTACAGCTATGCTTTGTCAAGAGGAACTACCTTCAGAATCACAGAATTTTGCGACCTTTGGCATATGCGTTTGCCAGCCTTGAAAATATAAGCCACCTGAAAATGTTATGAAGGTGTCTGCACACCTTTTCTGACATAGCATGTCTCCAGTCAGATTTCATCTGTGAAATAAAGATTAGAACAAAAAGGCAGATTGTACATGAACAATCTCAGTTTAGCAAAATGTACTCTGATCTGAAATGCAAGTAGAAAAACACATTGAAGTGGGACACACGCTCCCAAAGGGTTAGAAACAAAGAATACTTGGTGCTGTGGCTCGGTAAGTTACAAATACATCTTAGATGTCACTCAGGAGTGTTCAGTTATAGTGAAGATAGATTCCCAAACTACTGAATAGGTGTCATGTTTAGAGTAATTGCCTATCATACATATGTATACTTGTGTGTTTTAACAATGGTTTGAGGAGGTCATTTTTTAGGGACACAAGAAAAAATCAGTTTCTACAAGTTTTTGGGGGTCTTGGCCTTGCTGAAATACCATTTCCCAGCTGCAGCTTTCATTTCTGGGGATATTAGTCCAGTAGGAAGAGTACTGAATATCATAGTGTTCATTTAAAATAAACCATAAAATGTTGAAGATGATCTTTTGTTACCAGTCCAGTAACATAATTATTCGGATTATAGATTTTTTTGCAATTTTAATATATTTGCAGTTATGGATTGCAAACCCTAAATTTACTACCAGAATAAATCATTCTGTAAGCCACTGCAAGATTTCCTAAATGATTACAACTACTATGCCATCACTTACATCACATTAATTTCTTGTACTGGGAAAGATATCATGACGTGCACTCTTCACATATACCTGTATTAATATCTGTCTTGGATTTTTTTGTCGTTTTCTTTCCTAGATTTTTCTCTCTATCTGAGCAACAGACACACTGAGAAAGATGCCTGAGCAAAGCAATGATTACAGGGTTGTTGTGTTTGGAGCTGGAGGAGTGGGCAAAAGTTCTTTGGTCTTGAGGTTTGTGAAGGGCACTTTCAGAGAGAGCTACATCCCTACTATTGAAGACACCTACCGTCAGGTGATCAGCTGTGATAAGAGCATATGCACTTTACAGATAACTGACACTACAGGGAGCCATCAATTTCCAGCCATGCAACGTCTTTCTATTTCGAAAGGACATGCTTTCATTTTGGTTTACTCTATCACTAGCCGCCAGTCCTTGGAGGAGCTCAAACCAATCTATGAACAAATATGTCAGATTAAAGGAGACATAGAAAACATCCCAATAATGCTGGTGGGGAACAAAAATGATGAGAGTCAAAATCGAGAGGTGGACAGCAGCGAAGGAGAAGCCATGGCTAAGAAGTGGAAATGTGCCTTCATGGAGACCTCTGCCAAGCTGAACCACAACGTGAAAGAGTTATTCCAAGAACTGCTAAACCTTGAGAAACGCAGGACTGTGAGTTTACAAATTGATGGCAAAAAAAGCAAGCAGCAGAAAAGGAAAGAGAAGCTGAAAGGCAAATGTGTGGTGATGTGAAATTGCACTGTCAGAAGTTAGTCATGCAATCTCACCTGTCTGACAATACTCATATAAAACCTGCAGATAGCAAACAACGATGGAAAACCCTATTTATTAGTATCTGTTTTAAATGAAATATTTTGAATTTCAAAAAAATTATTTACTGTACTTACTACAAAAAAAAAAAAAAAAAAAAAAAAAAAAAACAAAAAAAAAAACACCAAAAAAAACAAAAAAAACCAAACAAANAACAACGATGGAAAACCCTATTTATTAGTATCTGTTTTAAATGAAATATTTTGAATTTCAAAAAAATTATTTACTGTACTTACTAAAAAAAAAAAAAAATAAAAACAACAAACAAACAAACAAACAAACACCAAACAAACCAGAAAAACCCCAACAATTAAAATCATGTACTTCACCTTCTATTAAAAAAAATCAGGAAGCAAGAGAATTATGGGCCAGGATATCTAATTTTGTGACTTACAGAAGAAAAGAAATTTCATCCTTAGCATAATGCAAAAGTTTTGGAAAGTCACCTTCATATTATTTTCATGTCATATAACTGCAAGAGATGGCAATGCATAATGTTGGAAGAAAAACAAAGAAATGGCCATAAAGAAACCTAGAACTATAAAATGCATGCTGAATGGTGTTATGACATCCTTTTAGGAATGTTATGGATAATTCTGTGCAATTTTCATTACTGACTGATGGGGCACTGTGCAGTTAAAAGGTATGTATATTCTCTCTACCCTCAAGCATGAGATTTCTTCCTGTATGTTTCAGTGTTCAAACTGAAAGATGACGAAAATCCAGCCCCTGTAGGAGAGATGCAAATCATCTTTTCTGGACCCATTGCTTCAAGAATCACTTTTGCTTCTGGCCTCAATATATTTCAGAAGAGCAGATGTTTTCCAGTGGAGAATGTCAGATTGTACAGAAATGGTGTACATAAATAAATGGAAAGCTTTCCCAGGGAGGATCGGCTGGGAACCCTGCAAAAGCCTCTATGGGAAAGGCTCCGTTCAAATGCTGCTGATGGTTAATAGTGAATGAAAGGAAAGTCTATTGAACTGGTAGTACCTTTGAAGAAGTGTCAATGTAGTATACAAAATTTTTATTTAAATTACCAAATAGCTGAGTGAAACATCCTTACTACATTTCAATGAGAATGCTTTTTCATTCATGCACTACTAGATCTATTGCCTTTATATTGTCTGAAGGGGTATATATTAACCATTTAAACTCATGATTTGAACTGCTGCGACTACAGAATCAAATGCTATATCTGGAATTAGGCCCCACAAAGGACCCTAGGAGAAGATTTCCTGGGGTAAGTAGTACAGGATTTGGCATATTAAGAGTTGCAGTCAGTACTGTGTTACAATGCAATACGAGGTTCAGAATAGAAAAAGCTGGTTTAAACCACCTTTTCAGGGGCAACTGCTCTTTTCAAAGCCTTTGGAAGGGGAATAATAGTACAAAATGTGAGCTTTTCTGGACCTCTCTCCAAAGCTTTTTTAAAACTAAGATGAATGATTATAATATGTATTCTAATGATAACGAAGATCATCTAACATAAAAGAAGCACATACAGTTTTTAAAAGACACATCAAAGTTGTATAAGCTGCAATTTGCACCTTAGGAATTTCTCTGAAATAGTAAAACAAACCACCATATTTTGGTGAATGTTTATGTTGAAATCATACTATGGGAATATTCAGTCAAGTACTAGTATTATTAGTATGCATGCTGTTGCATTATAAATATCTTCTAGGAGCTGTTCAAATGCAGTATTTGCATTAAAAATTGTTACCTTGTTCCTCTTAGAGTTATTGCTTGCTTACCTTCAGCATTTCAGTCAAGTGTGCAGTCATTTCACAGGTAGAGTATACATTTCTTTGAGCAAGAATTGCTATTAGCATTGTCTAAAAAAGAGCACAACTTTTATCATTCACTCAGAAGAAATTTTGGCACCATTAAAATCAAGTGTAACACTACTGATGTGAAAGAATACAGAATTTTGTGTGCTTATTTCATTGCAGTAGAAAATTAGAGAAAGCATGAAAAAAAAAACCCTAAGGCTTTTCCTTAACACTAAATTCCTGGCTCTTACATGATGCTTTTTCTCCATAAAAATCAAACCACTTCACAAAAAAAGGACAGCATCTCATTACCGTAACTCCTCAGGTGGTGAAACTGAGGCATGAAAAGAGTAAGCAACTACACACACAGGTTACTCAGCAGGCTAGCTGTATACCCAGGGACAAAAGCAGATTTCCTCAGTCCCAGGCCAGTGCTCACTCTGCATTTTGATCTGACTGCCACTCCACATTCTTGACTAACTTCCAAAACATGTAAAGAAAACTGTTATGGATTATACAGCTAAATGCATCTTTTTCTTGTCAGTCTGTCAAAAGATCAAACAATATTTACAGATCAGGGATGCATATCATTTAAAACCACAAAATTTCATAAGTTTTTTATAAATATTTAAACATCTATTCTGTTTGTAAGCAGACGGCTGACAATGCGCATCTTTGCAGCAATGGATTCCACTAATGGAACTGGAAAATCAAAAGAATGATCACGCTTAAGGAGTAATGGGTCATATATAGAGGTCAGCAGTACAGAGGTCTCCTGCTGATGCTAATACACCGGTGCCAAAGGTCATCATGCATGACACATACTGAAGCAGCCAGCATGGAATAATGACATAAACTGGAAGAAAAAAAAAAAAAGGCCATATAAAAACAGGGATCCTTTTAACAGTATTGGCCATTTTAACTGAAGGAATTTTTTACAAAGTAAAGAATCTTGCAGAAGTAGAACATAGGGGATCTAATTACTCATAAGCTATAACTGCAAGATATTTCAGGCTGAAATTTGGCCCTGGACTTTCTTTGAATGTGCCTCATAGCAAGTGAGTAGTAAGTTTATGGCAAAGGTGGAAATCAAAAAAGTAGCTGCCAATGTCAGGCTTGAGGACCATTTCCTTTAATTCCCAGTTGATTCCTCACCTGCTACAAAATAAGCCATGAATTGTTTCATGGACTTGCATGTATCAAAGCAAGGCCAATACAGAAGCAATATTACTCGTGAACCACAGATTCGAAAGAGAACGTATTTTATACCCTTGCATTGTTGTCCTAGTTTATACTACTAGATTTTACATCTCTTACATATTTGTGAGCTGATTTCAAGCATTTGTTTTGCTATTACTTATACAATTATTTTTTTTAACACAGAAAAAGCATTTTAAGTTAATTAAAGAATATATACATCTTTATTACATTTTGTGTTTGGGAATGTGATATAACAAACTCTTTAAAATATACAGGAAAAACATTGCATATTTAAGCCATGTAAGATCTACAGTGAATTTCAGCAACCAGAAAACATGACCTAGACAAAATGACTCGTTACAATGCATGTCTTTTCTATGTATATGTGAAATATTAAGATATATAGTTATGAAAATGTGTTGTTGTGATTTCATTAGCAAATATTTTATTTAAAACCTCTGGATATAGAGTAATTTGTGCCTACAAGTTTCTATGTTTCTGGTGATCTGAGCAGACAAAATAAAGTTTTAAATGGAAACACAAGTTTGGAAGAATCCTTGTTGGTGCCTGCATTGTGTTCATTACCTAAGTACATTAAGTATGCAGCTTTTAAAAGTTTCATGCAGTAAAAGTTGCAAAGACAATTGTCTAAATAAATAAATAGCTACTTATATGTTAAGTAGTGTCCTAAAGTCTTTAGCTGTACAGATCAGATTCCTGAAAAGTCCTGAGAGAGCTGGAGCAGTAGCATCCTACCTAACATACACCTTTCTTTTATTATACTGTGGCAAACACCTACACTTCCAAAGCAGCCTGCCTTCATAAAGCACAGATTATCCATGGGTGTATCTTTTGGCCATCAACAAGCAAAATAGTTCTGCAAACTAGCTTGTATTTTATCATTAATTTTAAAATAACAATGGATGAAACTCAATGCTTGTGCAAAATTGAAACTTATTATATGGATCCTTCTATTCCTCCTAATTTCTATCAAATTCCTGATGTTTTTGCAAACTACTAAGCTACTGCATATTATGCTACCACCTGTTGAAAAAAAAAGGTCAAATATAATACTTTGACACTTCTTGCAAGTCACAAGATGTGGTAACACTTGTTCAGTTCAATAACCATTTCTATATGTAAGGGAGGGATCAACAAACAAGCTTGACCACTCAGGCACATTGGTAGGCATTTGAACCAGTGATGAAACATTGAGCATTAAATGCAGTTTTCATGTCACTCAGAAATAATTGGACATGGTAGTCCACAAAGCTTTTTATTTTTAGTAAAAGACACCCTAGAACTCCTAATAAATACTATAATTCATTTTCTTCTTCTAATACACCATCATTTACTATGCTTGGCTCTGATTCTGACACAGCCTACTGTGGAAAAGTGAATGTGCCCAGTCAGTGTCCTGGGGTTTGTACAATATACTCAGTAACTGTTTTTCAGATGTTTGCCCTATAGTGTTGCACAGAAGCACCACAAAATTTGCCTCCCTCTGAATTTTTTGTCATTTGTTACTACTCCCATTTCCCATGGGAAATACCTTCATTGTTACCACATACCATCATTAAATTGTGAATATATACATGTCGTATTTAGTTCATCGGCATTTTAATTGGCATGTCCCACACCTTTTTGGTAGATTTTCTAATTAATTCACAGGTTTATTTTATGCAGCAAATGGTGTCTAAAGTCCATCTCTACTAAAACTGCAAGGAGAGGGAGAGAAGAGCTTAAGCACCTTTGAAAGTACATACCTGGATGCTCCTTGTGAAGGATGCAAACTGCTCTAAACCAGATGGATTTGGGATTTAGAGAAAGTATTAAGCCTCTTCTGTTTTCTATAGTTTACCTTGGTCGAGCACCACTTTACATAATGAGTCAGAATGGGCCTATTGAAAATCATAATGGAACTGAAGCAGAAAAGTACATTTGTTGTTCAGTCAGATGTATTTATTCCTCATTCAGATGCCAAGAAAAGGCACAATGGATCCTACAAGTACATCTCTATCTTGATGTTCTGAAAGCTGTGGATGACATCATCTGTCACATGAAAGAAATACAAGTACAAACTGTATTTGTATTCATTTCAGTAAAAAAAGCAGGAAGAAGTGTTTTTCCATAAGAGCTATATGGCAAATATTTTTTCCATATATAAGAGGAGAAGGACCATTTTACATTAGCTTTCAGAGAGAAATGGGGAGAGCGCTCATTTAACATATATCTGCTTTACAGCAAGTTTTGCTCAGTGCAGTTGTAAAGATCCTTTTCATCTGTTACTTCCCTTCCACATCTGGTTCAGTTCCTGCTGCTCATCAACTTGGCCCTTAAAAACGGACTGTTGACCTATTTATTAATTTATTCAAGATTAGGCACTCTCAAAATTCACAACATAATGACACTGTATGCTTAGGCACATGAATTTAATTCCAGATTTTACCTGTGGGCTACCTGTCACTTGCATAGTTGGATCATTATCATAAAGATGTAAGAGAAATATAATTTGGTGGGTAGAGTGGGAAATGGCAAAGCTGAAAGTTTTTACATGAATTTATTATTGCTCAGGGACTTCGGAGATCAAGGAGGGCTCTTAAATATATTTTAAAAACAAGAACCAATATTTGGTAGTCGTGCTGAGGTACACTAACAGCAGGTACACTGCTGTTAGGGACATCACAACAGTAGCTTACACAGGAGAGAAATTGCTCAGGGATCAGCAGGGAAAAGGGCAAATGCAGTCCTCTTTCCCAGCATGTGGGAAAGGACAGATGTATCTGTCAGTGAGAGGAGATGACCTCTGCAACCATGACCATCCTGCAGCATGAACACCATGTCCTTTCCTTCTGCAAACTTCACACCTGTCATCGCTCGTTTTCCCCAGTGAATTTAAAAATTGACTGGAACCACAAAGTCTAAAACAGCACCAAGGGAGAGCAATGTAGTTGTATAGAAGCACATCTCCAAGTGTCCTAATAATTTCTTTACATACAGCTCTGTGAAGAGTATGTTCACATACCAATGAATGGTGAAGGACTGTATCAGAAGAAAGAGGCAGGATTATGCACAGTCTACGGATGATGAATATAATGGAAGGTGAAAATATTTGATTTCAATGGTAATGTTTAGGAAGGATGAAGTAAAAGAAGAAAAAAGTCAACTGAATATACTTGGAATTATCCTAACAATACAATCCATTAGGTCACAGAACAATCACACAGAGAATGTAGCACTTGATATGAACATTACAAAGCCAGGATAGGAAAAAAAGGAATCTAAAATTCTGCCCTCCTTTTTGCTGCCCAGACCATATTTATCCATCCTTGTTCTCCTGTTTCTTTCCAAACTCAAACCTGATTTTAAGGCTAGCTTCATTCAGCAAGTTTGACCAACACCTAATCTCCCACCTAAGCATGGTCTTTTGCTTACCCAGTGTCCAATGCTATACGACATTTTATAAAAGCCACAAGTAATCTCAGTATGGAAGAGAACTTTTCCAATTACTTAGTTACAAACAGTTCGAAATAATTTGACAGTTCCAGTAATTAGAAGGATATAGTAACTCTGAATCATTCCCATACAAAAAGTAATAATAAAAAAGAAAATAATAATAATAATAATAATAATAATAATAATAATAATAATAATAATAATAATAATAATAATAATAATAATAATAATAATAATAATAATAATAATAATAATAATAATAATAATAATAATAATAATAATAATAATAATAATAATAATAATAATAATAATAATAATAATAATAATAATAATAATAATAATAATCCTTTCAGTTATGTAATGTAACAGCATACAAAGTATGCCCGGATTGCAGAACTGGAAAATACCATCAAAGCCAGATGGATGCAAACACAAAATTTTACTACTGCGATGAAGGTAAAAGAAGCAGCAACACCTCTGGCTGCTTTCCCTGCTTCTTCCCTTCCTGGGAAGAGCAACCAACCATTCTGCCTTCTCTGCAGACAAAATGTTTCCTTGCCTGCTGGAAATTGTTTATAGAGCATAGAAAGAAGCAAGGCCATCAACTGGGCAGAAGCACTGATATGTTTTTTTCCCTCTTAGAGAAGTAGATGTTGCTATGAGGGCAGTCTTGTCTGAGAAGGGGAGAAGAGCAGACCCTGGGCCTGCACTGCCCCAAGACATGCAGTGAGGCTTGAGGTTCCCTCTTTCGCAGTATGTGGGGATGGCGATGGGAAGCACAGCCAATCATAATTGGGGGACACGCGTTAGGAGAAGCTATCCCCTGTGTCTCCTGGTGCTGTAATAAAAAATACCTGCTTGTCAGCTTGAAAACTTTGTTGGCAAGTTTGTTCCTGAAATTTTCTCAGAATTGTGACTCTCTCTCTCTCTGCACCCCAAATCCTTGCTTCATTTTCTACCTGTTTTCCAGTCCGTCCTATTGCTATCCCCTTTATTGAAATAATTTCCCTCTTTTCTAATAACTGTCTTTTTTTAATCTGTAATGAAAATACTGACCGATTATGGTACTTGACCTCTTTTGCATCTTAATTTTACTCTTGGGATCACCAACTGAAACAGTGTCTGGCACTGGGGTTTTCTCCAATCTGACCGTGGCAGTTTCCTCAGGAATTAGTGCTCTTCTACTGGGTCTTTTAATTTGCGCTAGTTTAGGAAAAAACTTCCCCATTAGGACCATTTTCAGCAAGCCATTTTTAAAGTGCATTCAATGGCAATTAGAGTTTGGAATTCAACAGAAGAATTTAATAGTCCTTTGTAGAGACAATATTAGTCATCCCGTTTCCAACACGAATATGTTTTATGGTTTGAAATGTCACTAAAATGGCTATTTTAGAACAAAACCAGAAGCTTGAATAGAAACAGCTTTAGCTTCTTTCATTTTAACATTCATAGATGAAAACATAGAAGTATGTACATTTTCAATTTTTTCTGAATGCCAGAGACCAAATTCATTCTTGGATTAGTTTGCAGTAGATTTGTCACAATGCTATCCAGATTGTTTCCAAGTACACTGTGTTAGGATCATAATAACAAAGTTGGTGTTGTTACAAACAGAAGGTTTTTTGACTCTGTAGTGTTTTACGGTTGATGTTTTCAGTATAGGGAACTATCAAACCAAGAGAAAGATAAACCTGTAAGTAAGTTACAAAAAGAGGACTTTTAGGAAATGTTTTCCGTTTTCTAACACACTCTTTGGTTGGTCTGTAGCTAAATGACTAATATCCATGCGTCAAAATTCCTTAAACATGAAACTGGAATAATTTCTTTTTTTTCTTTTTTTTTTCCCAAGGATGCAGGAAATTTATGGAATATATGAAATGAAAATTTTATTTCTCCGTATTCTTTTAATGCATTTTTATAAAATAAATGTCAATTTTTGAAAACCTAGTATTTCTTCCAAACTTAGAACATAGCGTAAAAATCTGTTCCCTTGGGACACATCAAAATTTATCCCTTCGGTTCTCATGTTCTCATTTTAAAATACACCAGTGTCAAATAAAGTAACTTGATTAAAAATAACTCCTACTTTATTTACTAAGCTCTTTGCTTTTGATAATGACTGAAACTCCACCACAGAAACCCCACAGGAGCCACAGGGGGAGTCTGGAAGAGTGGTCTCCTAGTCCTCTGCCTCTACTTGAAAAGAAAGCCGCAGTACCTCCTCAGTTCCTCTGAATTTGGTTGCTTTTAGGTCACACATGCTGGACCCCAGCACAGACACCTATGATAAAAGCACAGGCTTTTCATCTGTCTCTGAAGGCTGGAGGTACATGTCATCTTCCACTTATTAGTAGCTTATGTGGACTGAGCCAAAGATCCCAGCCTAGTTCAAACAGCAAACAGATGTCCACATTTCAGGAGCCATGTAATTTTCATTGGCTTTTTGACTAGCATAAATCATCGTCACAAATTAACTCAGTTTTTGAAAATCCCTCTTAAAAGTAAATGCTGCCTATTCAGTAGTAATTCTTCCTCTTTAATAATAATGAAGAAAATTGTAGTCAGATATTTTTCTGATGTTTGTGCAGATGGGATGCAAAATAAAGGTTCAATTAGTGGGAAAAAAAAGTAGAACAAAATTGGAGCTTATAGTTTGTTAAACCCTTTTGCAACTGACTATTTCAAGATCCAAAAACACATGTAAGATTTTGTCACACAAACTTTGAGATATGCTGACCAATGGTACACTTTCTGTATGTTAGAATTTTGTAATTGGTATGCATGTATTAATTTTATTTTTTATTTAGCGGTGAGTATTAATAGTTTAGAAATGAAACAACATCTTTAAAAACACTAAAACACTCATTTTTCAACACTGCAATTATAAGCCCTTTTCAGTTAAATAATAAGGTGGGAGAGCAGGGAAAAAAGGTATTTTTTAAACTGAAAATATTTAAATGGGGTTGGGCATTACAAATGTGGGAGACTTTTGCAATCCAAAGGCTAGCTGAGAAAATAATAGGAAAAAGAATAATGAAAAAAAAAAGACTTCAACCAACTAGTGAAACTTCAAAGTATTATCTCCACCTTCTGTTCCAGATTAAGAAATGTGCAGGCCATTTGAGTGGTCAGAGAAGAACAAGGGGAATAACAGGACATCTAGAAATCCTGATCTATGTTGAATAGATGAAAAAATGGTTTGGGCCAGTATGAAAGAGCTATATGGTAAAAGCTGTATTAGAGTCCAACTATGCTAGTAAACGAAGAAGAGAATAAACTCTGTTGCACATCCACTTTTGCAAATTTTTCAGTAATCTGAGCAGAGAAGCACCGAAAAGAAAGCTGAGTACAGAGACTGACTGAAGGAACTGTATTTTACCCTCCTCCTAAGTGGTCAAGAAGGGGAAACACCAGCTGATGGGAGAGGTATGCATACTACTGACATTGCTGTTGCAGCCCTCAGGCACATCCTAAAAGCCTTCACCAATCTGATTTTCTATTGCTTCTGTGATCCGTAACAGTCACTGAGTACAGCTCACAATCATCCTGCCATAAATGCAAACTAATATTGCATTTCTTATGCACTGCTTTGCAACAAGTATACTGTTACACTAATACTGTTAATAGTAGGAAAAATGGTGGTAGTGAAATGCATACAGTATGCTAGCACGTGATACACTAAATAGAACACAGTAGCAGGTGTATGGAGCAGCAGAAGACACCAGCAGGAGGACTAGTGGATGACGTGTTGTAGTGACTGGACAGAGCATTAACTCCAGATGTTGTGGTCAGTAGTTATGTTTTAGAATATACAGAGAATTAAAGAATTATACAATAGTTACGGTTGGAAAGGACCTTAAGATCATCTAGTTCCAATCCCCTTCCATGGCAGGGGTGCCTCACACTAGACCGTGTCACCCAAGACTATCTCTAGCCGTGCCTTGAACACTGCTGGGGTTGGAGCATTTACCACTTCTTTGGGCAACCTGCTCCACTGCTTCACCACCCTCACAGGAAAGACATTCTTCCTTACATCTAACCTGAACTTCCCTTGTTTAAATTTGAACCCATTACCCCTTGTCCAACTGCTACAGTCCCTGATGAAGAGTCTCTCTCTGGCAATCTTGTAGGCCCCCTTCAGATACTGGAAGGCTGCTATGAGGTCTCCATGCAGCCTTCTCTTCTCCAGGCTGAACAGCCCCAACTTCCTCAGCCTGAAGCACCTCATAGAGGAGGTGCTTCAACCCCATTGTCGTCCTTGTGCTCCTTCTCTGGACTTGCTCCTGTGGTTTCTACGTTTTTAGTCTACCATTTTCTTGCAGGATTTTGTGTTTTATCAAGTAAGATTAGCACCCTAAATATAATTTATTTTACTTATCCTGCTAAAAAATATATGATCCAACAAGAAAAACTACAACCAATATACAATAATATTAGGGTTGCTCCACTCCTTTCTGTGAGCTCTACTTAAAAAAACAAACAAACAAACAGCCTAGTATAAATATTAGGATATATACTTGAAATTTCAGCTCAGACTGATTAAGGGCTTCTTCTGGCATTTGAACATAATTACTATGATGTGAAAGAAAAGTCCCCACATGGTAACAGAGGTTGCCATGTTAACAGCTGTGTGGGCAGGAGAATTGTGTTTCATTTTGGTTTTTATCTTTCATTTCATCATCTTTACTGGCAAGAAGTGCATCTGGCATAGGATTACTTCTCAGAGTTTTTTGTTGCCTTACTTTTCCAGATATGAGGAAAAATAGATTGGCTTTAGTCATCTTATGAAACACGAACATGTTTGCCAGCAAAAATGATGTCAGATTTATGTTATAAGAAACCTGAAGCATGGTCAAATAAGACTCTTAGTAGTCAATAAATTACTTTAATGCCATATGAACAATATGACTGCTATAGCAAGCAATATCAAAGGGAGATTAATCATTATAGATCCGTTTAAAAACAAAACAAAACAAAACAAAAACAAACCAAAAGCAAACCGCAAAGAAAAATCACCTAAACCAGAAAAACCCCCCAAAAATACCACATTTAGAGAGTCAAGGATCTGTCAAGATGGTTAGTAACTGAGTGGCTTGGATTTTTCTTAAAGTACTTTCTGTTTATATTTTTTTTTTTTTTAAATAATCTTTAAAACATTCTGGGAAGGGGAATTAAGCCTACAGGGAAGATACCAATGGAATTAGAAGATGTTCATCCTTCTTTTTTTTTTAAAGTCTGGAAAAATAGATTTTATTCAGCTGGCATGTTTTACATGGGTTCTTTTTTCTCCCCTTTAAAGAAAAATCCTTAGTGAACTTGGAAAGTGAAAATCTTGAATGTAGTGCCATTGGTTCACCACTTCATATGTCTTCCACCTTTGAATATTAGCATGTGTATTCAAATACACATGATACTTTCAGGTGCATACTACTCCACTGGAGACTATACTAAACAATACAGCATATAATGTTGCAGATTAAAGACTTGTTGATTTTGTGAACAGTATTTTTTTCCTACAGAGAGTGATAAAAGATTATGTTAAAGAGTAGAATCACAGAATCATAGAATAGCTAGGGTTGGAAAGGACGTTAAGATCATCTAGTTCCAAACCCCCTGCCATAAGCAGGGACACCTCATACTAAACCATGCCATCCAAGGCTTCATCCAATCTGGCCTTGAACACTGCCAGGGATGGAGCACTCACAACCTCCCTGGGCAACCCATTCCAGCATCTCACCACCCTCACAGGAAAGAATTTCTTCCTCATATCCAATCTAAACCTCTCCTGTTTTAAGTTTGAACCCGTTACCCCTTGTCCTGTCACTACAGTCCCTAATGAAGAGTCCCTCTCCCGAATCCCTATAGGTCCCCTTCAGATACTGGAAGGCTGCTATGAGGTCTCCACACAGCCTTCTCTTCTCCAGGATGAACAGCCCCAACTCTCACAGCCTGCCTTCGTATGGGAGATGCTCCAGTCCCCCAATCATCGTCATGGCCCTCCTCTGGACTTGTTCCAACAGCTCCATGTTTTTTTTATGTTGAGGACACCAGAACTGCACACAAAGCTCCAGGTGAGGTCTCACGAGAGCAGAGTAGAGGGGCAGGATCACCTCCCTCAACCTGCTGTTCACGCTCCTTTTGATGCAGCCCAGGATACAGTTGGCTTTCTGGGCTGCAAGCGCACACTGCAGTCAGCTCATGTTTATTTTCTCATCAACCACCACCTGCAAGTCCTTCTCCGCAGGACTTCTCTGAATCTTCTCTTTGCTCAACCTGTAGCTGTGCCTGGGATTGCTCCAATCCAGGTGTAGGACCTTGCACTTGGCATGGTTAAACTTCATAAGGTTGGCATCAGCCCACCTCACAAGCGTGTCAAGGTCCCTCTGGATGGCATTCCTTCCCTCCAGCGTATCCACCGAACCACACAGCTTGGTGTCATCGGCAAACTTGCTGCGGGCTCATTCAATCCCACTGTCCATGTCAGCAACAAAGATGTTGAACAAGACCGGTCCCAACACCGATCCCTGAGCTGTATATGGGGTAAACGACCCAAGTCAGCAATATAGTCTTCTGGGATTATTCTTAGTCACAGAATATACACTGCTAACAACTATTACTACTTTTGGAAGAATGCCATGTTGAAATCCTTTAAAATATTAGTTTTAACACAAATTCATATATAAATCCCAATTTCATGTTAGCAATACAACAGCTACTATCACACCAACCCAACTTTGGTAATAAGGAAATAAATATTTTCTCTGTTTAGCAACCTGTTTGACTGGTCAATGATGTGACTTTGTTAGTTATTTGACAGATTTCTTTCACAGTCTGAGGTAGAGTCAGTTTTCCTGTTGCGAGGGCTCCTGCCGAATTCTTTTGTTTTTCTTGGGGATGTATTTAATGGGAAGCCAAGGCATTGCACAGTGGGTGCCAGTTTTCACTTGATGATCTAACAGTTTCTCTACATAATTATAGAATCACACAATGTTTGGGTTGGAAGGGACCTTAAAGATCATCTAGTTTCAGATCTGCTGCCATGGGCAGGACACCTTCAATGTCACTGATCTCCACTCAGATATCAAGCCAACTGTTCTTCAAATTGAGGAAAAGTGCCAAATCTATAAGCCAATTCCTCTCCAGATGGCCTCAACAGGATATAGTTGATCTTGAGAACACAGCCAAAGGAAGATGAGAAGTTGAGGGATGCCTGTAGTGATTACCAGGACAAAAAGTTTTCTTCATTATGAGGGTGGTGAGACATTGGAACAGGCTGCCCAGAGAAGTTGTGGATCTCCCATTCCTGGCAGCATTCAAGGTTGAATGTGGTTTTGACAACCTTGTCTAGTGAGAGGTGTTCGTGACCATCACAGGGATATTGAAACTACACGATCTTTAAGGTCCTTTCCAATACAAACTGTTCTGAGTCTATGATTCTGTGACAGTAAGTCCTTACAGGAATAGGGAAGTAGCCATGGCTCTGGCACAGACATTTCATGGGAAATGTCTGGTGATATCGTCAGGAAAGCAGGTGAAAAGAGAGGCAACCACACCAGAGATAACAGTTGGGCTATTCACAGTACATGGAAACTTTATATCTAGTTATTTTCTAAGAGCTCATTTACTGACAGATGAAAAAACACATTTATAGAAACTTTGGCAGAAAAACACTACCACTTCAAGTCATGTCCACACCATCAAATCAAGTGAAGAGATGACAACATCTGACATATGAAGAAGTCTGTGACCAGAAAAGCATAATGCTAAATGTCATGAAAAAGATAAAATACATCTGAAATCTGCTGTAATGCACAGAGGCAGTAGTAACACTCAAGGACACCCAGCTGTTCCAAAATCTTTGTGAAATATACTATGTAAACGTAACTGTTAGCACCCACCTAAGTTTATTTTTTATAGATTTATTTTTACTTAACTGATTTTAGGTGGTTGAGGTGATCTGAGAAAATACAATTATAACTAATACCTTTCCTTTGATCTGCATCTATGTTTCCTGTGTCCAAGGCTTTTCCAGGACTGTTTGCTCTTCCAGGAAGGCAGCAGCAGGCATTACTATGTGACAGAGCACTTAGTTAAAATATTTTCTTTGCCATAAACCATGTGGTAAACCAGTTGAAGTTGATGGGGGAAATTATATGACACATGATTATCTACAGTGTAAAATCTTTACCTTTCACCACTGTCTTATATTACTAAGGGTGCAATTCTTGCTCCTCAGTGAATGGACTTGCACAATGAAGTTGTCAGGGATATAAATTTTGATTAATTTTAGAAATAACTTCATATAGGAAATCATGTGTAGAAATCTCATCACAAATATAAAAAGCAAACGTTGAATACACATACTGAAAACACTGGTTGTTGGAAGCTGTAAGATCTTTTCACCAGTGAGAGGGGACCTGATGAGTACCTTTAGTACTTACTGTGAATTTTCATGGATTTTTTCACTCCATCTCAGCAGTTAGAGAACTGCTAGCATCATTTTTTAACTATCATAGAATAAGTGGGGGTGGTGGTCGATGAGAACATGAACATGAGCCGACAGTGTGCGCTTGCAGTCAGAAAGCCAACTGTATCCTGGGCTGCATCAAAAGAAGCATGACCAGCAGGTTGAAGGAGGTGATCCTGCCCCTCTGCTCTGCTCTTGTGAGACCTCACTTGGAGTATTGTGTGCAGTTCTGGTGTCCTCAACATAAAAAGGATATGGAGCTGTTGGAACAAGTCCAGAGGAGGGCCACAAGGATGACCAGGGGACTGGAGCACCGCCCATACGAAGACAGGCTGAGAGAGTTGGGGCTGTTCATCCTGGAGAGGAGAAGGCTGTGTGGAGACCTCATAGCAGCCTTCCAGTATCTGAAGGGGACCTATAGGGATGCGGGAGATGGACTCTTCATTAGGGACTGTAGTGACAGGACAAGGAGTAACGGGTTCAAACTTAAACAGGAGAGGTTTATATTGGATATAAGGAAGAAATTCTTTCCTGTTAGGGTGGTGAGGTGATGGAATGGGTTGCCCAGGGAGGTTGTGAGTGCTCCATCCCTGGCAGTGCTTAAGGCCAGATTGGATGAAGGCTTGGATGGCATGGTTTAGTGTGAGGTGCCCCTGCTTATGGCAAGGGGGTTGGAACTAGATGATCTTAAGATCCTTTCCAACCCTAACTATTCTATGATTCTATGATTCTAAGTTCAGTTTATTTTCTCAAGATAGATTATAATAGTTTGTTGCTTTTCTACTAGTTTCTTTATGATGTTTTCCAATAACCACAAACTTTAAAACCAAAAGCAAATTGCCAATAAAAATAATAATAAAGGAGGAGAACAATTTGTTTAAAAAACTATATCCTGTATGTGCCAATCAATATGTTTAAAAGTTGATATGTCAGATAAAAAAAAAAATTAATTTTATAATCTTTTCCTTTACCACTTTTTCAAGGCCAGTCTAGTAAACTCCTCTTACACTTAACTGGGTGACTTACTGCCTTACTTCACAGATTGCTTTTATAAAAATACTGTAAAATCCACAGCACTAAATCACATGATAATCAGCTTAGCTTAGAGTCCTCCCCGCCCCCATTTCAGAATAGCTTATTTCTATAAGCATAATACAGATCATTGTATAAGGTTGTATAATAAGGTTTCATTGTATAATAAGGTTTCATTTTTTAACCCAGGTATGTCAGCTACATCTTTAATAAAAAATCACTCATTTTTATACATTTAAGATTAATTTTCTCCTTGTAATGGTCTTTGAAATGAAAATATGGTAGCACACGTGACATTACAATTTGCTCATACTGCTGAATGTCTAGGTACATGCTTTAAACTACAGAAGCGTGTAATGAATATTGCCAGTAGTCTTCAAGAATCACCTGAAAATCATAAGCTTTATGGTAGAGTAACCAACTGAAGAAAAATCCAAGCAATCTACCAAGATCAAAACCACCCCCTTAGAAACATAGTGTTTTTAAGATAAATACTAATATTTTATAGGGCAGTATGGGAGTTGTTATTTTTAATCTTTTTCCCAGATTTCTGTTTTTCATGTTGTGTATAATTTTTATCTTTAAATGCTTAGAACAGAGATCAGAAAATTAACCTGCAGTGGAAAGAAAAAACAAAAAAAAATCAGGCTTTTGATGCAATTCTGAGAAAATAAAAAAGACCCCAAAATAAAACTTGGCACACTCATTAAAAAAAAAAAAAAACAAAAACAAAAACAAAACAGAAACCCCAAACAAAAAAACCTGAGCATCTTTTAGAAAAAATGCAAGTGCATATATACCAAAGATGTATGCTTTGCACGTAGCTACAGTACCCCTCAAATATTTAGCACTTTTTACTGCATGTAAGCAGAGTATTGAAGTCCAATTACCTTTCCTCACAGACTGTTACAAAGGGCAGAGGACAAGATAACACAAAAAGATACATAACAAAGGACTTGTATGGATGTAATGTAGTTATTGTGTTAATGCTCTGATCACTGAACTTGATTTTACCGAACCCCTTGCGGTGAAGACCAAAGTAAAAAAGTTGTTGATATTCTCCACATCCCAGGTGACCAGGCCTTCATTTTCCTTCTGGAGGAGACTCACATTTTCCCTCATCTTCCTTTTATCCCCAGTGAAGTTTGTTTTTGCCCTTAATGTCTTTGGCCAGACTGAGTTCTGCCAAGGCTTTAATTTTCCTAACCTGATCACTGGCTACTCATATTATTTCTTTATATTCTTCCCTGGCTACTCATTCTCGCTTCCACCCTCTGTAGGCTTCCTTTTTATGCTGGAGTTTGTTCAGGAGCTTCTTGTTCATCCATGCAGGCCTCCTGATGTTCCTGCTTGACTTCCTCTTTGGCAGGATGCATTGCACCTGAGCTTGCAGAATGTGATCCTTGAATACCGACCAGCTTCCTTGGGCCCCTCTTCTCTCCAGGGATTTATCCTACGATACTCCACCAAGAGCTTGCTACATACCTTCCTTTCTGTCCTAAGGACATCAAACTCCACTGTTTTGTGGCCACTGCAGCCTCCAGCCTCACTTTCCCCACCAGGCTCTCCCTGTTGGTCCAGCATTGCCCCCTCCTCACTGCTTCCTCTATCACTGGTAGAAGGAAGTTATCATCAGCAGGTTCCAGGAGCACCTGGATTGCTTGTGCCCTATTGTGTTATCCCTCTCATAGATACCAGGGTGGCTGAAGTTCCCCATAAGGACCAGGGCTTGTCAATGCAAGGCCATACTTACTTGTCTATGAAGGTCCTTATCTTCTTGGTCTTAGCAGACTCTCACTGTAATGTTACTTGTCCCTAGCTTCCTTTTAATCCTGACACATAAGCTCTTGGTCAGCTCCTCATCCATTCCCAGACAGAGCTCTGTGCAGTTCAGCTGATCACTGACATAGAGGGTGACACTATGGAAGTTTGCATAGTTGTATGAGTGTCTACTCAGAAAGATTGGTATCTTCTACTAAGCAGAAGAAAGAGATGATACATTGGGCAGTTAATGGCTTCAGCTGTATATGAAACCAGTCAAAGGGTGAAATAACTTTGTTTACAATCCTGTCTGTGAGAACCAGATCTTGCCTATTAGGAGCAGCTGTTTGCAGTTGCAGCTCTGAAGTGGGCAGCAGCATGCAAGCAACAACAGCATATAGGCTGCAAAAGTCGGTGAGATAGACACGGTGGATGGAGAGGGAGAATTGCTGATACTATCAAAATTTTGGTCCACTCAGTCAGCCACTGGCTGTAACATCAGGAATGTGGTTTGAGGGTGCTGTAGTGCAAAATCACAGATAGGCAGGCACTTCTGGAGGTCATCCTCTTGCACCTTCTGCTAGAAGGAAAGAAAAAATATCAAGGATCTATCATGATGTTCAAAACCTTTTCCAGTCAAATCTCCACATCTCTTAGAAGTTCCCCAGTAGCTCCTGCCACACTAGCTAATTTTGATTATTTTTTTATACTGTAACTTGTACCTGCTACCTTTCACCCTCACTGTGCTCTCCTGGCCCCTGATGAGTCTGGCTCTACACCCTCCCAGACAGTAGCTGAAGATAGTAATAAGCTTACCCCATTAACTTTCTCTTTTAAGATTGAACAAACTCAGTTCTCTCAGCCTCTGCTGGTAAATTCTGTGCTCCAGTTCCCCAGCATCTTGGTGGACAGACAACCTACAGTTTGACAATATTTTCTTTGTACTGGGAGCTGGAAATTGAGCATAATAGTCCAGTTAAAGGCTTCTGAATACTGAATAAAGGAAACTAATCATTTCCTTAAATTTGCTCTCTATGCTTTGCCAAAGCAGCCCTGTCTGCAGTTAACCTTCACTACTGAAAAGACATGCTGCTAATCCATATTCAACTTGTAGTCCACAAGGACCCTGACAACTTTTTCTCTGAAGTCCCCTTCCAGCAGTTAGCTTGGGGTATTGAATTTGTCCACCCCACAGGCATGATTTTACAGGTGTCTTTGTTGAATTTCATGAAATTCTTGTCCTCCCATTTCTTCAGACTATTGAGATTATTGATCTCAGTTGGTCCCTTTGAGCAGTACTTCCTTTCCATTTATCAACTGCTCTCCACATCTTAGTCTTATTGTGAACTTCCCCAGGAACTACATCCCATTATGTGAGTTGTTAAGGATATTAAGCACTACTGGTTTCAGTATGAGCCGATGAGGAATGTCACTTAGTAACTTCTTTCCAGGTGTTGGCACTGTCCTTTGACTGTGACAATCTAACCAGTTTTTAACACACCTTGTGTTAAAAGGTACCAATCTGTACCTCTGCAACTTGGCTATGCGGATGTTATGAGAGGCCAAACTGAAAGTCTGTCAGAAGCCTTTTTCAGAAGAAAAAGGAAGCTTACAGAAGGTGGAAGCGAGGGCAGGCGGCCCTGGAGGAATACAGGGGCATTGTCCAGGAAGCTATGGAGCAGGTGTCATGGTTTAAGCCTAGCACTTAACTAAGCATCACACAGCCATTTGCACATTGCCCCACCCTGACATGCTTGAGAGGTGGGCCTACCCCAGCCTCATGAAGTTCAGCAAAGCCAAGTGCAAGGTCCAACCCCTGGGTCAAGGCAATTCCAGGCACAGCTACAGGATGGGCAGAGAAGAGATTCAGAGCAGCCCTGTGGAGAATGGCTTGGGAGTGTTGATCAATGAAAAAATGAACATGAGCCGGCTTCGGTGTCTTGGGTGACATAGTCTAATGTGAGGCATCCCTGCTCTTGGCGGGGGGTTTGGAACTAGATCATCTTAAGGTCTTTTCCAACCCAAATCATTTTACAATTCTATGAAGTAGCATGAGGGGAAAAAAAAAATCAGTTTCCCAACAGAGAGATAGAAATAGTATCCTACACGGGAACCTTTTCTGAAGGCTGAGCACTTGGGTTTGCCTCACCTCGCCTTGCCTCACCTGCCCTCCTCTCCAAGGATTTCTGAAATGTTTATATGGAACAGAATATTTAGGGTTTTATTTTTGTACTGCATCCACCTAACGCATGCTCTTTCAGTGTTGCAAAAGTGAGTACTTTATTTTGATATAGATATTCTGGATAGAAGTGCTGCAAAGATCCTTAAATGTAGGGGAAAAAAAGGAGACATCTGGAAGACATCATTTGATTGTCATTCTGCAATCTAAACCATGCTCTTTCTTGCAAGCTGCAGCTGCTCCAATTAACGCAGTTATGAGCTGTCCGTGTAAGTATTTTATGAGGCAGCACCAGAACCTACAAGTTCTGAAAGCTTGAATTATCTTCTAATTTCTAGACTAAATATTGTTTCCTGTATTTCTAACCTGTCTTGTCCTTCTGTTTTGAGTTTATCTTTCTAAAATATAGGTTGTCAGAAGTGCACATGATACTAAAAATAGTCTCGCCTGCATTTGATGCAACAGCTGTAATTTCTTTTTATCTACCAAAACCCCAATGATTTATACACATACTAAAACCTACATTTTCCCTCAACAGTATTTCACAATCATTTGCTGATTGACTGTTACAGACAGAACTTCTCTTATTTCATCATTTCCAACAGATGTGTTCTTACCTAACAGAATTATTTATTATTAGTCTCTAAAATACTGTGTAACTGCATGTTAAAAGCCTAAACCAGATGTACCCAAATCTCTCATATTAAGGCCACCAACAGCATGCAAATGGAAAGTAGGACCTTTTTAGCTAATCCTATGATTGCAGCAATGTACACATCTCAGTATTGACTGACTACATACTCTTAATGTATGCATCAAATTTTAACTGTTCTTAAACTTCATTTTAGAAACAACAGCCATCATAAAATACTGACATAAAAAAAAAAAAAAAAAAAAATCAGGCTTTTGATGCAATTCTGAGAAAAAAAAAAAAACCCCAAAAAAAAACTTGGCACACTCATTAAAAAAAAAAAAAAACAGGCTTTAGAAGAAAAAAAAAAAAAAAACCAAAAAAAAAACTTGGAATACCAAAAAAAAAAAAAAAAACAAAAAAAAAAACTTGGCAAACTCATAAAAAAAAAAAAAAAAAAAAAAAACAGATGAGGACAAAGCTGAATTCTGGGACTCATGAAAACGTATTTTCTACTAAATAGATTAATCTAAATATTTAGGATTTCTGCTAAGGTCCCTAAAAATAGCTAAAGAAAATTATAGAATCACATAATCATAGGATAGTTAGAGTTGGAAAGGACCTTAAGATCATCTAGTTCCAGCCCCCCTGCCATGGCCAATGACACCCCACACTAAAACCATGTCACCCAAGGCTTCATCCAACCTGGCCTTAAACACTGCCAGGGATGGAGAATTCACAACTTCCTTGGGCAACCCATTCCAGTGCCTCACCACCCTCACAGGAAAGAATTTCTTCCTTATATCCAATCTAAACTTCCCCTGTTTATGATTTAACCTGCTACCCGTTGTTCTATCACTACAGTCCCTAATGAAGAGCCCCTCCCCAGCATCCCTATAGGCCCCATTCAGATATTGGAAGGCTCCAGGATGAACAGCCCCAACTCTCTCAGCCTGCCTTCGTATGGGAGATGCTCCAGTCCCCTGATCATCCTCATGGCCCTCCTCTGGACTTGCTCCAACAGCTCCATGTCCTTTTTATGTTGAGGACACCAGAACTGCACGCAATACTCCAAGTGAGGTCTCATGAGAGCAGAGTAGAGGGGCAGGATCACCTCCCTCAACCTGCTGGTCACGCTCCTTTTGATGCAGCCCAGGATACGGTTGGATTTCTGGGCTGCAAGTGCACACGGAAGCCAGCTCATATTCATTTTCTCATCAACCACCACCCCCAAGTCCTTCTCTGCAGGGTTGCTCTGAATCTCCTCTTTGCCCAACCTGTAGCTGTGCCTGGGATTGCTCCGACCCAGCTGTAGGACCTTGCACTTGGCATGGTTGAACTTCATGAGGTTGGCATCAGCCCACCTCACAAGCGTGTCAAGGTCCCTCTGGATGGCATTCCTTCCCTCCAGCGTATCCACCAAATCACACAGCTTGGTGTCATTGGCAAACTTGCTGAGGGCACACTCAATCCCACTGTCCATGTCAGCAACAAAGATGTTGAACAAGATTAGTCGCAACACTGATCCCTGAAGGACACCACTCGTCACTGGCTTCCAGCTGGACACTGAGCCGTTGACCACAACTCCTTGCGTGCAGCCATCCAGCCAGTTCTTTATCCACCGAGTGCCCCGCCTATCCAATTGATGTCTCTCCAATTTAGAGACAAAGATGTCGTGTCGAACGCTTTGCACAAGTCCAGGTATATGACGTCAACTGCTCTACCCCTGTCCATCAGTTCCGTAGCCCCATCATAGAAGGCCACCAAATTGGTCAGGCAGGATTTCCCCCTAGTGAAGCCATGCTGGCTGTCATCAAGCACCTCATTGGTTTTCATGTGCCTTAGCATGCCTTCCAGGAGAATCTTCTCCAAGATTTTGCCAGGCCCAGAGGTGAAACTGACTGGTCTGTTATTCCCCGGGTCATCCATTTTCCCCTTCTTGAAAATGGGGGTTATATTTCCCTTTTTCCAGTCTTCGGGAACTTCACCTGATTGCCATGATCTCTCAAATATGTTGGGCAGTGGCCTAGCAACTTCATTCACCAGCTCCTTCAGGACCCTTCAAATTTTCCTCACCAGCTCCTTATCCATCCACGGAGGTCTCCTGGCCCTCCTGCTGCACTTCCTTCTAGTTGGGATGCAACACTCCTGAGCTTGTAGCATGTGAGACTTGAATATAAACCAACAGTCTTGGCCCCCCCTGCCCTCTAGGGCTATATTCCATGGAACCTCACTAAGAGGCCAAAGTCTGCTCTCTTGAAGTCCAGGGCAGTGAGCTTGCTGCACGCTCTTCTCACTTTCCTGAGGATCTCGAACTCAACCATCTCATGTTCTCTGCTTCACATTTCCAAAGAGCCCTTCCCTGTTGGTGAGCACGAGGTCAAGCAGGGCACCTCTCCTTGTTGGCTCCTCTATTACTTGCAGAAGGAAGTTGTCTTCCACACAATCGAGGAACCTCCTGGATCGCTTGTGCCGGCCCGTACCTTCGCTCCAACAGATGTGTGGGTGCTTGAAGTCCCCCATGAGAACAAGGGCTTGTGAGCATGAGGCTATTCCTATCTGTCTATAGAGCGCTTCATCCACAGGTTCCTTTTGATCAGGCGGTCTGTAACAGATCCCCACAGTTATGTCTCCCATCGCTGTTATCCCTTTAACACTGACCCACAAACTCTCTGTTAACTGCTCACCTGTCCCCAGAGAGAGTTTCATAGTCTCCAGCCTTTTCATGGTGGGAGCCATGCCACCATGTTTCTGTGATGCCTACTATATCATACCCGTGTAGAGGTGCACACATCTCTAATTCTTGTTTGTTCCCCATGCTACAGGCATTTATATAGAGGCATCTGAGCTGAGCTCCAAATGAAGCCAGTTCATTGGCTGGAGTGGCTGAAATACCTCTACATTGCTCTGAGCATTTATTATAGGTTCTGGCAACTGACTGGGAGTGTTGGGATGGAATCATGCTACTAGTTTTATCTAGTTTAATTATACATCAGTGTTTGCATTAACATAGTGTTGTCTGCATTTACCAACAAATTTTTTACTGGAGATGAAGTCCAGCAAGACAATAATGATTTTACAGAGGCAGCAATTTTGAGGGAACATTGAAACTGAACGAACACGATAAACTTTGACATATGCACAGTGCATTTCACAAATCAGTAGTCAAAACTAGACAACTCTAAAGTAGGAACAGGCTGAAAAAAGAGAGGAAAGGGTGTAGCCAAATAGAACAATCAGACAGTCTTCTGCCAGAATGAATTCCTCTGCCAATAGGCAAAGAAGCACAATTTTGATTTATTTATTTAATTATTTGGTTATTTATTTATTTTCATGAGACTGTATACTGAAATGCAGGGAGATATTCCCATTCCATGGGGGAAACATTTAGCATGAGGAAGTGTGAGAGAAAAACTGCAAATCTCCATTTGAGTAATAAAAGAAATAATGAATAGGTGAATGTAAGAGTGCAGGATATTGGGATTATACAATATCATGTATGATATTATATGATATCATCTAAAAGCATCTTATAAGAAGTTAAAACTTTACAAAAGGAATGAAAAAGGTCAGAAAAAGAGTTTAAGAGCACAGTATCAATTCACACTCAATTTTGATCATTCCCTTAGAATTAACTGTAGCTTATCTAGAAGAAGCAGCAGTTTTAGTCTAATCAGTTTTAATCTAGTCCAGAGTAGGGGTAAGAATCACACTAGTTTATAGTAATGGAAAATAAACAACCTGTTTTCAGGTCTGACTTTAAACTGAAGAAATAATTTTGTCTTATAAATTTCAAAATAATTAATAAAAATAAATTAATAAAGTGACTATCAATTTTTAGCTGAAGTGGACCCTGTTCCACACCAAGACATTCATGCAAAATATGAGACAAGAAGTAGAAAAATTATTCTGATGTATCATGGAAGTTACCCAAATATTCTTACCCAGCTATACCTCATGAACTGAAGTGAACTTAAGGCTTATGAATACAAAGCTTGTGAACAGCAGAAATAGACAGGACAATCACTTTGACATGTTGTGCCATTACACTTTCCTTATGCAGCATGGCCTCAGCCCCTGAGTACTTTGGCTTTTTTCGATATGAATGAGAACCTGTCCATTTCTTTTCTGTCCATCATTGTTCATTCTGTTCTGCTTTTCTGAAACATCATGAAGATATTCCTTCTGAGGCAGAGGGCATAAAAGCTCTGCTTTTGACAGCAGAGGTGCTGGAGTAACCCTACAATATGTCATTAAGAAGTCACCCACTTTAAACCTGGAAAAAACAAATAGCTGGAGCTAGGCTTGTGTTGTAATGTAACATAGCTCTGCTTCACCATGTAAAGGAAACGAGAGTACACCTTGGCCTGCAAGTAAGTGCCACTTTGTAAGCATTCCCTTAGAAATACAGAATGGCTTGCTGACATAAAAAGTCACAGTGTCTTGAAGTGATTAAAAAAAAAAAAAAAAAAAAAAAAATTAC
>NDXB01019603.1:363896-385818 GCA_002631895.1 Agapornis roseicollis
AGAAAAAAAAAAGGAAAAAAAAAAAGAAAAGAACAACAGAAAAAACCCACAACACTCAAATCCTTGTTTTCATTCATGACTGATACAGAATGAAATCTTATACAATAGGGAAAATATATCCAAGTCATGGCTGTATTTACATCTCCAGAACTTTTGCTTACTTCTAGTTTTAAAAGGCAGTTTGAACATTTATGTGTAAATTATAATGATAATATCTTGGTATAGTTCATGCACAAGCTCAGTACGAGCAGAAAGCTAGTATGAATATCCATTATTTTAAGCCAAAATTTCAGACTCAGTCAATTAGGATGTAGTTTGGCATTTGAATGACTGACCTAATTTTGAGATGAGCTGTATGTATGCAATATTCATGAAGCTCAGTGTTTTTATAAATAAGCCTTTTGTAAAGACTGTTTATTGTTATTAAACATACTTAAAGTCTTTCTCAAATGGTTTTAGTACACTAGAGTAAGCATAAATATATTATGGACAGACAAAACATCTATTTCAGAAAAATTAAAAACTCTGGAAAGCAGCATCAGGACAATACTGGGAGACTACTCAAGCCACTAAGGAGAAAAACTGATGTCCAAGTCCCTCAGCTGTCAGCAGCTGCGTGAAAGTTTGAAATACAGCTCTCCCTCCCTCTCTCCCCAGCATCTTTTCTGATTCATCATGCATCATCCAGACTGGTTTCAGCAAAATAAAGCCCTGTCAATAGATAATACCAATTCCTTAAAAAAGAAACAAAACTCCATGGCCAGCTGGCCAGGATTATGAAGGTAAAGCAATTTACTTCTTTTTTTTTTTTTTCAGCTGTGAAAAATGTCAGTCAGGAATCAACACATTAATCTTTCAGACCTCTCTCCATAGCCTTTAAGGCTGATTCCATTATGCTCGAAATTCCAGTTTAGAATCACAGAATCCAGATCAAACCCCAGCCTATGATTTGTCATAGACAAATCCAGACACAACCACAAAAACATTTTCAGTTCCAAGTACTACAACTAGGCCACACGTGTCTCAACACAGCTTATAAATGTCATTATTTGTTGAGAGAAATTGTCTTCCCACACAGACCATTATCTCCAGTGCTGCAGATAGGGATATTGCACTACCAGAAAAATTATATGTACTGGATTTATTTCAGTCACAGACACACATATATAAGAGAACATGTAGGCTACTGGGTATTCAGGGACCTTTTGGACCTTTTACATGCTTATGCATGGAAACAGTGGAAGTATTTATTGTAACTCCTAAAGTCCCTGTGAGGAAGAGTATCCCTTTCTCTTTGTCCTGGGTAACAAGAAGTTCATAAAACCTTTCATCCTGTTCTTGTCCTGAACAATGCCTTCTCAGAAGCATAGATCCACAGAAAGTTAAATAAGAAGTCCAACTGAGAAGACCACCTCAGAAAGTAGTGTATACAGACTTCCACACATCAACATCTTCAGGGGCTGTTTCTTTCCAAGTAATGGTATTAAACAAAAAGGGAAAGCAAGAAACTGCTAACAATGATAAACACGGTCACAGTCTTTCCTGAGCCATTTTCCAGGGAAGCCTGCTTATAGGAGAAAGAATTATCTATCCTAAACTTCTAGTATATAAAAAGATAATTGGTTTACATATTACCTTTGCTGGACAGTTGCTTATCTGCCATTCAGCCTACTGGATACTCAGAACATTCTCTGAGGTTTTCTACAAACATTCAGAATGATTTTGATGATACCTGAAGAGATTTAAATCTACAACATGGTATATTCAATGACCTGCCATATGAACCTTAGTGTGATGAAGTGGGGCAAACACAGTGAGGATCATATGGGTAGCTAACACCCTTTGAGGTTCTTGGGGTTACAAGTTTCCCAGATACCTGTTATTGCTCCCAATGAAATCTTGATTAAAGGCTCTCTTAGATTAATCTGACAGGAATCAGGGCCCTAACTATTTCCCACTCCAATGACAATCTGACAATTTACACTGTTTCTGGAGGATAATACATCTGTGATGGAATAGCTGAAATCTGAGCTAACGAATCCAGGAAAATTGAAGGAAAAAAGTGTCATAGAGAACATGATACAAAAGTAAAATCATAAAAGTGCATCCAGGAAAATAAACGGGGGAAAGGAATTCCAGTTAATCTGTATCTTCAGAATAAATACCCTTTTGCTGCCTTCAGCCTGTGAAAGAGAACACTGCTTAAATGTCCTTATTAAAATTATTTTGTACCACAACATCATATCTACTCAATTGCACAGGCTGCTGTTTCACAGCTGCTAGATATAAGCCTGTGGGACAACAGAGGCATTTTTTGACATTGTTTCCTTATAGCAATATACTGCTAACTGTACTGCTTTCAGGACAGAAAACCTATCTATTCATGTTTTACAGAAATGCACATGTGTACACATTGGAGCAAAATCTGATCTGCAGAGATGGAAAACTAGGTTGTGAAAAGAAAATTCTCACCTCTGTGACTGCTCCCCCATCATTCTTCCCTGCACCCAAGAAGAAAAAAGTGTTTTCTAAGCTAGTCATGATGAATTTAGTTTAATCTATGCATCTAGTAAATAACAGTAATGACCTTGTGCTCCACATGTGCATGTTTTAAAGCAGTCAAATGACAGCACCAATAGTATCAATCCCTCTGGTAATTATAGTGATCAAAGAAACAGAGAAAAATTGCATGTTTCAGTGGGGAAACTGATGGTTAATTTATTTACTCCCTGGGATGTAGCGAGGGACTAATTAGCTAAATCATGGAGGGTTTTTAAAGGTCTTTGTGTTTCCTAGAAAATAATCGTTTCATTAAAAAAATAATGAGATTGTATGCAAAAAGAATGTGCAACATTAGAAATGTACAGACATTGTGGTTTCAGGCTCTTGGTTTACTTATTAATTTATTTTTAAATGAAATGACTTCCTGCAGCTACATTCACATAATGACCATGAACAGCAGAGAGTAATGAAGGCTGGATTGCTTCCCGTTTTCACTTGCTGTATCCCACTACAATGTAGTCTGTATCCCAAAGGTTCCAATTCATCTGGAATTGCATTGGCTTCTGCTTAAACTCTACTGCCGGTCTCTTCTCAAAAGCCAGCTTTGCTCATAGCTAATACCAGCATCCAAATTATGTGGCCCTTTCACACTGCTAATTCTTGAACCACACCTGTCAGTTGTTTTGTAGAATTTCAGATGGCACAAGCCAAAAGAACATCAGTATCACGATGACAATTTTTCACCATCACCAAGATCACTGCCCAAGTTCAGTATCCAGAAATATGCCCAGAACTGATGAGCTTGCTAATATTGATATGATTTGGGAGTTTACAGAATCACAGAATCATTAGGATTGGAATGGACTCCTCCAATCCTTCCTGCCAAGGTTACACAAGAATGTGACCAAACAGGTTTTGGGTGTCTCCAGAGAGGGAGACTCCACAACCTTCCTGGGCAGCCTGTTCCAGTGCTCTGACACCCTCAATGTAAAGAAGTTCTTCCTCATGTTGAGGTGAAACTTCTTGTGTTTTATTCTGTAGCTGTTGCTCCTCCTCCCATTACTGAGCACCACTGAAGAGAGTCTGACACCATCCTCCTGGCATCTGCCTTTGAGATATTTATATGCATTAATGAGATCCCCTCTCAGTCCTCTCTAAACAGGCCCAGATCCTGCAAGCTCTCCTCATAAGGAAGATGCTTCAGAGCCCTGATCATACTTGTGGCCCTCCACTGGACCCTCTCTAGTAACTCCTAGTCTTTCTTGTACTGAGGAGCCAGAGCTGGACACAGTACTCCAGATGTGGCTTCACTAGGATTTAGTAGAGGGGGAGGATTACCTCCCTTGACCTGCTTGCCACACTCCTCTCAATGCACTAAAAATGTTTATGAGGGCAACTGTGAGAGTGGAACAAACATTAAGTACTCACAGTGTGCTGAAGTTGCTGCTTTACCCTTGTTCCAGACTACTGCTAGTTATTCCCTTCTGTAAGATTCACATTCATTAAAATAAAAAAACAACTGACACTCAGCACTTACACAAAGACTTCTCAAAATTCGCTGACTCTGTAGAGTCACCTTATGTTGTGCTCCAGGATCAGGCCTATCTGAATTGTACCTACTAATTATGCTGCCTACCAGAAAAGCAGGAGATAGACAAAGCTGAGTTGGCAGGTTTTATCCACCATGAACTCCTTACAGCAGAGTGGTATTGACTTCAGGGAGATATTTTTAGATAATCTACATTGCCACACCAACACAGTAAAAGGTTGCTGCAGTGGGTACTGACTAGAGCTGGACAGATGATGTACTTTTTTAGAACATCAGAGTAAATATTATTTCCTTGTCCAGCTAAGGTAAAGCTCTGTTTTTGTTAGCTGGAAAAAAACCAACAAACCCCAAACCAACTAAACAAACACACCCACAAATAAAACCCTCAACCAGAACAGATGCTGGGTTTTGTATTTTTGTATTTTTTTTTTCCTAGGGAAAAGCTAAATGAGCTTTACAGCAGTTAACCAGAAGTGAGAAGATGGCTCCAAAAGCACACTAGGATTGTAGCATTGTACACACTTCAGTGGGGTTATACGGACTTTACCAATCTTCTGCTTTACATGCTGTCATGTAAAATGAATAAGATGCTGCTGCAAAGAATTTGTTCTCAAAACTTGCTCTCTAGCAAAACTATAACAGCTGGACCGACATCCACAAATCCACTGGGGATGATTCATAGCCCCAGGCAACTGCCCTGATTTTGCAAGCTGAAACCTGGCAACGTAGCAGTTGGCTGCTTCTGCTGCTGAAACAGTCACAGAAGTGAGTAGTGAAGATGCATTTTCAAACCAAACTATTTGGGTGTATTAATTCTTGAAGAGAAAACTCCCACACACATTTAACATTGATTTTAAAACTGCTTTTTAATTAATTAAAAACACATACCTTTGTTAAGATATTTATGTGTTGCAGACAAGGACTGAATGCTTGCAAACACTTGAGCCTTTTGTGCGCAGAATTAGGGCTTCCAGAAAAAGTTCAAAGGCCTTTCCTCCCAAGTAATTGATTTAAGCAAATTGCTGATCAGAGGGTGGGCACAAACTTCAGTGGAGTAGAAGATCAACATAAGATACTGCTTATGTTGTTTAAACTGCTTATGTAGCTTAAACTATCAGCTAAGAACTTCAGCAAGTGCTAGGGAATCCATTAAAATTCAGTTGGTGGCATGAGAAATCAAGACTTCATAAAAAAGAAATTTGTTTTGACAGGTGAAATAATACTGGGTTTACCTATAATGTATGAACCATGTACTCCGTAATTGACAATTGCTGGAGGCAATGTAAAAGATCTACTACAATGATACTATTTAAGGATGGGTATGATGTAAACATGAGTAATTTTTTTTTCTGTGTAGTGGTTTAGTGTAACTATAGTGGTTCCACAGCTTGGGTGTTTTGTTGTTTGGTTTGTTTTTTTTTGCTATAGTTTGCCCTACCTAAATTCTTTGCATGATATGGGAAAGGTAGACTGCTGTTTGTTGCATACATTTACTTATTCATCTTTGGCTAGCCTTGGCAGTTGTAGAAAAACTGGAAGTGACTGTAGCAAAAAAGGAGCTGTGCATGTCTCCTACATCAACAGGCTAGTGACTTGCAGGGAAAGAAAGATGTTGCTACCTAATAGAGGGGAAGGCTCTGCCTGTACATGCTCTCTTATCCCACTATGGACGGGGTAGTACTTCCCCTGGTTACACATTTCCGCACACCTTCTAGATTTCGACTTTAGGGGCTTTATAGGCCTCATCCTGCTTTTGAGCTCCTCTCTCTAGTTCAAGTGGGCTCCTGTGCATTAAGTCTAATCCACCATTCATGACATGCTGGCACTACAGAATGGCAGCTACATGAAAAAACGTAGGGAAATTCTTGTTGCTGGGTTTTGCTTTTCTCATCCTTCTGCATTTAAAAATAAATGTAACTGTGATATTAAATGTAGTGGAGCCTGCTTTCAATTGCCAAATTAAAAATATTCAGTTTAGTACTGAGATGTTCATGCTTTTCATAGTTTACCTTCTAGGGCATAAGTAGTCCTCTTGATATAATTGTAGTCTCCATCAAAGTTCTAGTATCATTGACAGTAAATTCCATTTGTCATTTTGACTTAACCCTGAGATGCACTCTACTTCTTTCCATGTCAAAAGCATACTTTATGTATAGAGACTTTCCTAAGAAGTCCACTGATTTTTATTGCAATGCTCAGATATTCAAACTGATTTATGGCTTTGAAGGCCACAAGGCCCCTTGAAAACCACAGTCTAGCCTTTGCTGTGAACTTAGTAAAGAATGTAAAAGACCTTTTTTATTCTGTGCAAGTTCTTCCTCCATCTGGAGCTCTGAATTTTGCAAGGGGATAATGACCTTCTACACTATAGGGTAAACAGCATGACATCACTTTCACCATGAAATTGAGTCAAATACCAGAAAGATTCTTTCAGGGCTACCTTGTTGGTAAATAAGCGCAGTAGGGAAACAATCCATTGTTTGTTTGTTTGTGTGTTTTTCTCACATGGCTCACCAAATTAAGCTGGAGATGAGGGGAAAAAAAAGAGTAGTGGGAACTCTAAACTAGTGGTCAGCACTTAAATTAAATTAAAGAACTGCAAATAAGTAAGAAAGGCTCATCTACTGACGAGGATCTGCTTATTTTGTACAAGAAGTCATGAGCCTGGAAAATGTATCACAGGACTTGACAAATTAACATGCAAATACCTCAAATATGCTTTTCATTGTTTTAGGTTGAATGTAATTGTCTATGGTAGCCCCTCTGACAACAATGTACTAAACTTTGTGTCAACAGTTACAAATCTTGCTTTGATATCCCCTGCAGGAAAGAATACAGGTGATAGGCCTGTTTTATGTTAGATTTATTTTCATATTTTTAGTTTTCTTCTTTTTTGACAGGGAATTAGCAAATATATAACAAATCAGTTTCAGGGATGTGACTGTTTTTTCATCATTGAAGATTTAAGCTTCAGCAGAGCTCCTGCCTTTTCTATCTTGTAATCAAAAAGCAGAATAAGCAGTACAATGATACAGAGAATTTTTACATAACCTCCAGACAGTCTTACCCTGTTCTTTTAACTAATCTATTGCAGAACATAGAAATTGAAAACAAAGCAATTACTAATATTCAGAGAGCTTCTTGCACAAAAGCCAATCAATCAGTCATCTACATGCTTCAGGCACTAGCTTCCTCACTATCTTTAGAATCAGAAAATCCGAATGGAACATATCCAAAGATGAAACTACTTTCATGCCACCCAGATGGATCTGTCTCCACAACATCAGCCTGTCTGACTGCTGATGGGAGTATTTAGTAAATTCTATCCAGGAACTTAGAAAGAAGTCCCTAGTGTTAAATAGCACTTTCTTATATAACTGAAAGTTCAATTAATTAAACTTCACAGGGAAAATTATAAAAGAAGGAGAATGCTAAATGTAGGTTAATAATGAAAGAGAATAAAAGGAAAACAAATAAATATGCTCACCCTGGAGCTTTTTAATCTCTTTTTTCCACTATCAGGAGGGGTTAAGTCTCAAAAGCCAGGTATCCATTTGCATGAGAAAATGGCATCCCATAGAAACTGGCAGTAAATAGGCAGGCTTTTTCTATTTCCACAGCTTACCTTAGCAAGTAAAACAGTTACTTACAGAAAAATGCTGGGCATATTTTTATTGGTGCAAATCAAGATTCTCTGTCAAAAACCATGGCTCTGTATGCATACACACAAAAAACATCTGTGGCAAAACCCTCAGTATTTTGGAGGGCTAAGTGAAGGGAAGGCATTTTCTCCTTGAGATACACTGTCTGTAGCAAGACAGCAACATGAATGAATGCTGTGTATGTGTTCTGCATCACTTGCAATCCAGCAAGGAAAAATGTGTAAAATCTATCCTTAAGCATGGCATATCTTGTGGCAGCTGTTCTAGTGTTCACAGGCTAGTGAGATAAAACATTTTCACTGTAGTAACTGATAACCTTTAGGCCGACAAAGAGACCTAAATCCACAGTGAGAGATATAGAAATTATGTGAATTGAAAACATATTAGCAAATAGAAGTTTCTTGCTTCCAACTGTTATCTGTTAAACATATACAATGTCATTGCAAACGTTTCTTATTTGAAACAGAAAAGAAAAAAAAAAAAAAGGAATCTGGATTAATTTTCCCTTTTCCAAACAGTATGGTGATTATAGTTTCCATTTAGCCACAGCTGGCAAAATATGCTGCAACTTATTACAAACGCCAATTGAGTTCTTTCCCAGACTAAAAAGTTAACTTACTTAATTTTGATCATTTTGTAATTATTGCAAATAAAAACATGATTGCCTGTGAAAGTTCAGTGTTAGAAAATTAGAAATAACTGAGATGGTGAAGCTGAATTTAGTGTTTGTAACAGGAATGCCATCAGTTTTCTAACAGGTTCAATGACTTCGAAAATCATGAAGTGGCATTTGTAAATCTGAAATAACTAACAGTAATTTTCAAGTCTCAGTGTTAAAGTGATCTATTCTATCAACGTTAACAAGCATAAGAGTCAAAAAGACAAAGCCTAAATTTGTCCCCAGTGCAAAGGGGATGCTTCTCTGAAATTACTTCCATACCTACAGAGTCACCATTTATTTAGCTGACCTAGATTTCAGCATTAAAGAATGACAGCACAAACAGCAGAGAGCTTAACCTGTGCAATCCTACTCAAGCAAAATAAAAGACAGTAAATGACCAGCCACAATCAGAAAAGATGGAAGCAGACAGGTCAGCAGCAGCACCCTTTCATCCCAAATCACACCCTGGTACCTGCAATAGAAAGAAAGGCAACATCCTTCCTGATTTTATTAGACAAAAGCTTCTTTTTTCCTGGTAGTCCTTTTATACTAGTATTTTCAACTTTTGATAACTTCAATGTCAACTTAATTTTCAAAACCAAGGAGGGTATGAAAATACAACTTTATTTTATTCAAATTCTCCAAGTCCAGCAAGAAGCTGAATGATGGATTTCAGATTATTTTTGTTCCAACTTTCTGCCCTGATGCCTGCAATGTTCAAGTGAAAACATTCTAAGATAAAAAAGAAAACAACCCCAAAACACACTTGGTAAAGTATTAATATTTCATAAGAAAAAGAAATGAAAGATAATCTTCTTATAAAGAGATAACACTTGGGGATATGCTATAAAATAGTCTTTTTCAGCATCAGCCATGAGATTTTATTTATAGCAGGCTTCCTCCTTAGTGTCTCACAGTCTGTTTCAAATACTATAAAAGCCAAAGTTCTTTTGATAAGTGGATAATCCATGGAGTAGATTAAGGCTCTCCTAAGAGGATGCAAATTCCTTTAAATAACAAAGACGTGCTTTTGTTAGAATTATTTTTTGAAGGGAATCTCTCCAAAGGTCAGACACATATTTTGAATATTTTTTTCAGTAGTGAGACAGTGGAAAGCTTATAATGCATAAGCACGAATATGGCCAATATATTTACAACTGCTTAGAAGAGGCTATGGGTGTCTTCCATACCTGACTGCACTTATCTAGTTTGCTCAGGACCTGCATTTTCCTTATTATTCTGCCCTGAACAAAGATTTCTAGGCAAGCAGGGGTAATTATTATTAGAGTAAGTGTGATGAAAGCAGAAAACACAGCAATCAGACCTTGACAAATTTATTACATAGTTTCGGTTTCTTTCTTTTGAAAGAGAAAGTCCCTCAACCTAAGAATTCCATATATTTTAAGGTATTAGCTTGAAAAACCCTTTTGGAGCTGGTCCAAACCATGTTACAGCCTTCATTTAGAGACCCGATTCTCCCCTTTCACATGCAGACATTCACACAGTGGAAATGGAAAGTAGAAATCAAATATTAGTAGTGACAGCACAGCATGCCCACTACTTCCTCACTTGACCTAATTCTAAACACTGAGGAATTAAGAGGGATCAGCTACATTAGCAAAACTGACTGCGATGCTGCTGTAGAGCCCAGAAAGGTTCCCTTTCTTTTTGGATCCTCCCTTGTAGCTTGCTTTCACTCTGACACAGACTTCTTTGCGTAACATCTTGCTCCACCCCTCTGGTAATGAATCAGTACCTGCTAGAAACAAGGTGAAATGAAGTCCAGGAGTACAGCTTGTCAAACAGAAGTAAAAGCATTTGACACACACCCTGAATACTACAATATCTATAGGATATAAAAGAAAGAATAAAAGCTTCTTACATGAGTAGAAAAGTATGACCAAATCAACATCAAAAGGAAAATAAATCCACTGTGTAGGCATATGTCCTAGTCTTTCATCACAAAGTCCTAAGAAAATATTTATACAAATTTCCTAGCTTATCTTGCCCCATGTCCCAGGCTATTATTCTGATGTTCTCTGGAAAATTAGCCAGAATTTTGGAAAAGTATTCCCAGTTATTACTCCATAAATTTGAGTGTAACATTTAACTGCAGAAGCTAATTTCTTGGTGCTCCAATTACTGGCACACGTGCCTTTTGGCCTGGAACCTAATCAATTCATCTACATCCTTCCCTTTTTCTTTTTTTTTTTTTTTCAAATCATAAATAAATGAGAGGAGGAAAAAAAAAGTGCTGAAGGGAGAGGTAAAACCTGAAGTTTTCTAAATGAAAAGCATTGATTTTCTAGTTCTTCTGCTTGTGTTTTCCAGGAGAAAGCCTATCCCCATATTCCTGCTGCCTTTATTTGCAGATGAAATGGGACCTGCAGAGCAATGTTGAAAACGATAGTAAGGAACTTCAAACCAATCTTTTGAGAAAAAGGCATAGTAGAAAGAATTCATCTACTAGTTAAAAGTAATTGTTTCAAGGGTTAGATTTTGCCATCTGCCATTGTATTTGTTATTCTGTGAACAGAATTACTACATTTCCCCTTATAAATTAACTGAAACAGTGAAATGAATAAGCAATTACTGTGAAGAAGCGTGGCAGCATCTATTCCTATACTTGCCATAGTAATCTTGTGCTTTTGGATGCGTGTTAAACCACACAGCAACAGGAGTGGTTTTGCTTTTGTTTGTTCGTAGGTTGATTTTGATTTTTTCTTCTAAAGAAAACCAAAAGAAAACAAAACAAAACCCAAAACATTAAATTGCAGCTGGGTTTTTTTTCCAAGGTGTTTCATTTCATGCTGTGCTGCCTTGAATGCTGATCACAACAGACTGAATGCGTGTTACAGACACATAGGTTAAGGAAGCACTTATCTCTCATATGAGAACACTAGATACCCTATCTGAACAAATAAATTTGCACATGGAAGGAAATTGGAGCTCAGGAATCATCATTTTAAGTCCGACATATCTCTTCAGCATGATTCACTGCTGTGAGTACAGTCAGGGCCAGGGGCCACCACTCTCCCAAGAGTCAAGAAAAAAAACATTAATATGAGCAGAGCTAATGAAATGCTTTATCTCCATGCTGCTCTGCAGCCTTCCTTACCCCCAGACATACAGCTGGCCTGCCTCAGGTATGGTATCTGCACAGCAGAAATCCATCCTGCTCTCTGCAGCTAATTTGCTGTTAGGAAAATCCCCTCCAACTAACACAGATGACATAAGGAAAACCAGTTTCTAGTAGGTCCTACAAGAGTCTTTCCACTCTGCCTGGCCCTTTTCACAGCTCGCTGCTGTCAGAGTATTTCCTGAGTGGTTTCTATATAGAGGAGTTTCTGTGGTACAAAATGGTCTGCAACACTTCCTCACCAAGCACCTTCCTTTGCTTATTTAGCATGTTAATTTGACCAGTCCCTTTCCCATGCTGGAATTTGTTTTTATGAAGGAGTTTCTGTTGGGTTTCATTTAGTGTTTTCTGGCTGAAAGTCCATTTCTGGATGCACACCAGAGTTAATGAGAAGTACTGCTAAAAACCCACAGAAGGTGAAAATCATCTGCACCCATAGTTGGTTCCCATGTTCTGCCAGTCAAAGTATATTAGTCTGCTTTCCTCCAGAGAGAAAGCATGTCAAAATGAAGAAAGAAGAAATTCTGACTACAGAGGAAATCTGAAGGTTAGGGGCTAATAATAATGGCAGATTTATCCTGAGACAAGGGAAACACATGTGAGCCAAATACTGGAATGGCAAGTGCCACCACCCATAATAAATATATATTTCTCCTTCATTCACACTGTGTTTTGGTCAACAAATCCTGTGCATCAAACCAGGGTGGGAAAAGATAAACGTATTTACAGTTCAGCATGTCAGTAACATTGTTCCTGTAACAGTCTCTCATTGCCTGAGAGCCCATGAGGAAGTTTACTGCAGATAAGCTTTGAAATTCTGAGGTTTATTATTGTAAAATACTTCTATTCAAACAATTTTATCAGTGTTATTCAACTGATTATAGTTACATTAATGAGCTGCAAAGCTACTGAACTCTCAGATGGAACTTCATAAATACAGAAATTAATTTTCCAGAAGAGGAAAATACTTGAACATGTGACTAATCAGAAACATTGAATGCTAACCTAACCTCTCTCACTTCAGTGTAAAGATAGCTAGGCCACAGTGAACACTTTGGAGAATTTGAAGTACCCTGTATATACTCATGACACTAAAACCCAAAACACTTAAACACAAAGGAAGTACAAATGGAAATCAAATCACATGCACAGCTTCACACTGTGTTTTTTTATTATTCTTCAGATTTCTTCAAGGCCTTTGGCGTGAAGGATATAAATGTGTTCTATTCATTATGAATCCCCCCATGAAATCACTGACCAGCCTATGCCTTTGTTGAATCTAAATGAAGATGCTTCTGACAAACTCCAGTTTAGTATGCCACAGTGTGAAGGAGGCAGGCGGCAAGAGAGTGCAATCATCAACAGAAATACACAGCAAACAGATTTGTTCTTCTCACCTCCTCTAGCTCACGTCCTCCTCTCTTACCTCAGTGGTCAGGCCACCAGCTCCCAACCTAGACTTCTGCCTCATCACCCAGAAATACCAGCTGCAGTTTACAGATGAAGCAATCACAAGCTCCTGTGGTGGAGATGCTTCTGGACATGGGCTGCAGAAGCAGAAGCATGGATGTGGAGATGAATGACTGCAAATTGTGGCCTTGCGTTGCAAGGGCTGCAGCAGAAGCACCTGAACACACTAGGATGGTGTGTACAGCTCCTGTGAAGAGTGGGTTTTGATTTCTTGACAAACACACCTGAGGACAGCAAAGTTCTTGATCCCTACTAGCATTCCCATGTGCCTGAGACACGCGCTCTCCCTGGGGGTCAGGAGAGGATGGTCTCTTTTATGTAAATCCCCCTCAATCCAGAATTATTTCTGGACTGAACTGTGGCCCCTCTCTGAGGCAGAATATGGAGAAAGGCACTGCAGGAAAGCCCCTGTCTGAGCTTGCCTGAGAGACACCAGAGGGGCAAGGAGGCACAGTAAGGCAGCGCTGAGCTGACAGCTGCCTTTGCAAAACCTGTAGCACATCTACAACAGCTGAGCTTGTGGTCACCCCTCAAGGCCAGCTTCGAAGGAAGAGGCCCCCTCTTCTGATATGTTGCTTCACCACTGGACCAGTCTGCACCTCTCTGTGCATGCTCAGCCTCATGCAGGTGGAAGCAGGAGCACTTCTTTTGATCTAGCTTCAGAAATAACTCATGGGATAACAACTCCTGATTTTCCCCTTCTCCCTAAATACACGATACATGTTTTAACTAAATATTTAACTAAATGCCTGTGCATGTTTTAACCCGGGAAAATCTCCTGTTGCCGTTTACACTGTCCCAGGTGTGGTGGAGCCAGTCAGGCTGGTGAGGCAGGGAGCGGAGGAGGTTCTGGCAAGGACTGCCCGTGGCAGAAAGTCTTTGTACTACAGACCGCTCCTCTTCATACGCAACATCTTGCTGAGCTGGAGAGATGCACTGGGACATGTGTTTGGAGGGGGCAGAGGGGTGTGCAGCGAGGACTGCTCAGGATGGATGGCTGCAGTGATGGAAGGGGTCACTGTGGGGCCATGGGTTGCAGCCTGCCAGAAGTGCGCATGGTGCAGGCACCATGGGGAGGTGGTGTTTGTCCTTCTGCTGCTGGATGGCAAAGTGGCCAGAGTCCAGAGCTGCCTTAAAGCCTCTGAGCAGTTGCAGCTGCCCAAGACAGGGATGAGCTTATGAAAGCAAGGGAAAGACGTGCAGGGTTGTTTGCAACAGTGCAGTCAGGGCTACACATTCTCTAGGTACCACTGAGAGCAACAGGCATGCTTGGAGGAGATGAGTTTGATTCTCAACATAAAGCAAATTAACTATGTATCTATTCTAATTTATACCAATATACCTGCATTCTTACAGATTCCTCCTGATAGCTGGAAACAACTGGCATATAATGCATGTTTGTGAGTAGCAGGCTCATTACCCTCTGCTTTCATCAAGCAGTAAACACATCACTCTGATTTACAGAAGTGAACTGCATTGTTTTTAACAGCTGTACTGGAGACATGCTGCATTAAAACAACAGAAAACAGACTGTACACCTCCCTAGAAGAGCTTTCTAAATGACATGGATTATTTGGCTTATGTATTGTTATTGCTATTCATAATTAATGAAAATGTACCTTTTATCACTAATGGAGAACAACCGCTGCAAAAAGCACTTTGATTGCACTATACTTATTACCCATTTTAGGAACTGAACGTGCACTTAACCTGTAATTAAGGTTACAAAATAAAAGCTTTGTGAATATTGCAGGTGTAGAGTGCCCTCTCAGTAGCACAAACTGCCATTATACCGAACTATTTGCTCTGAGCAATGTCTTTTTGAAATGATAAAGTCATTTTTCTGAAGGAAAAAAAAAAGGGGCTCAACTATTTAATCAGTGTACTACAAACAGTCTTCAAGTGATAGTTCATCTTCCAGGCACATGGAATTGTTTATAATTATACATAAAAAAAAAAAAAAAAGGAAAAAATAATTTTAAAATTAATTTATGCCCTTTTTTTTTTAGGATTTTGGCTTGACAACTAAGCTTGTAATTCATAAACAACCTAGGAGCAGAGTTCAAAGGAAACAACACTTACTGGAGTGGTTTTGTTGTGTTTTGGAGAACACAGAGTACCATGTATGCGCCATGTGCTCATAGAAGTAATCAAATTCCTGGTAATCTCAAGGGAGACAGAAATTCTTCATGATAAAGCCATATTCTGATATTATGTGAACAAGTAACAAGGGAGGGTTGGATGTCCCTTGGAACCAGGACTTTGATGACATCAGTATTTCTCTTTAAGTCACCCACTGTGACAGCTGTCCCCATGTTAATCATGACTTAGGGCAGTACTCTGGGTAGATGCTCCTTTTAGCCCATCTAGATTTGTTCTGAACAGAGTTAGCAGGTATTATTGCAGATGGCTGATTCTGGTTTTGCATTTCTTACACTTTTTCCTGGTGGAACTTCACCACCGGCCATCAGCAACAAGAGGGGAGAACAACCACGCTGCAGCAGCTGCAAGCAAGAGTTTTTAATAACTTGAGACCTTTGAGAGCCTCATAATAACACTAATTATAGACCACAGACTGCAGCTCTCACAGCCACTGTTTAACACTGTTTAACACTTCAATGATACAAGTCACTGTAGATAAAGTTCTTTTCAGGTAGAGGGAAAAAATAAAAAAGAATTATTTAGCTAACCTATATTATTATAAAAAGAATTAAAACTGATCATTTGGGAAATATATTCTGGGTTTTAATGTATTAATAATTATGGAAAACCAAAAGCCTGTTTCATCCATTAAATTGCAGGGAATTTAAAATTTGCATTTCACTTAATTTTAAAAAAATGCCTGCATAATATTAATGTTAACAGCAGACTACAAATGATCATCATTAATTTTCTTTCTGAGGAGAAGAACAGAAATCTGGATGACATAACAGATGCATTTGCACTTCATACTAATTAACTGTGAATTTTCATCAAAATTAATTAGCATCCTATTTGGCACACAAGGTTAGATAATGCATGGCTATAAAGCCAGGTTTTAATGATGATGAACAGAAAGGAATTTTAATGTGCATTAGACCACTGGCATTAGTGGTCTGCCCCTGAAGAAAAGTGTCTTGCAAGATTATCCTAAATTCCTGAAACTTGGAGTGTAACATGTTTTTCTTTTGTCCTTTTTACAACAACTAAAAGGAAAAAATAGACAGGGACTCTTCATACTTAGTTCTAATCTGCACTTTAATAATTGACTTCTTTCACTTCACATTTTATGCCAACGCTGCTTCTGGGGATGAGCAGACATTCCAGTATGGTAGGTTCAGTGAGATAAGCTAGAGTGCAAGGTAAGACATCAGATAACACTAGTGAATGCAAAGACTAATACTTTTGACTAGGTCTTCATCTATTCTATCCTTTGATCATCAATGCTTTTCTAGTTTCATCTGCTTACGTTAAGACTGTCATAAATATGAATCTCATAAAAGCTAACATTTGGGGCTATCAGCCTGCCATTCTGAGCAGTGCAAAAGTGGCCTTCTGACTTATACCCAAGCCTCATTTTCAGCACTTTATTCAGAATTGTCAAAGAGAGGCAGTGTAAAAATGACATTGTGGCAATTCCAGACTATTTGTCACACAGTAAGGATCTCACGCAGGGGGGTGAATTGGTAATAAATTCCCTTTGGCCTCACAGCCACAGAGTTACAGATACTCATCTAGTTGATCAAGACAAGCCAGTAGATGTGTGGGTTTGTTTTTTTTTTTTTTTTTTTTTTTTAGAAAAGCTTTATCACCAACTGTATGCAGTTTAGCAAGAGCAAGTGCTGGATTCTCCACCTGGGCAGGGCATATATATAGTTATACATACATGCATACTGCGGGATGAGAGGCTGGAGAGCAGCCCTGCAGAAAGAGATCTGGGGGTTTGGGTTGATGGCAAGTTGAATATGAGCCAACAGTGTGTGCCCTGGCAGCCAAAAGGACCAACCATGTCCTGGAGTGCATCAAGCAGAGCATTGCTAGTCAATTGAGGCAGCTGAGTGTCTCACTCCACAGTGCTCTGGTGCAGCTCCACCTCAAGCACGGCGTGCGGCTGTAGGCATCTCAATGTAAGAAGGACTTCAGACCATTAGAGAGTGTTTCCAGAGGAGGGTGACCAAAATGGTGAAAGGTCTCATGGGAGAGATTTGGGGGAGCAGTGGAGGCTTTGGGAACAGTAATTAGAAAAATCAATAAATCAAAAACCAGTGAATGTCTGCAGGTTTGACCCCTGGTTGCAGCATCCAGCTACAGCCACCATTTGAAGGATGGGGTCCCTTCCACAAATATTTCTTTCAGAATGATGCATTTGAAAGCTGTAAACTTTAAAAATCTCTCCTTAAAAATTCACAAGAAGATCATGTGGTTGAGCATTCGAGTACTATTGTAAAGCAGTTTCTAGTAGTGTTGAAGAAAGATTTGACCTGGAAGTAAGCAAATCACAAGCCATTGGTCTGTGGTGGGCACTGGGGGGTATTAAGCAAATTTCCCTACAAGCAGGTACCAGAGTAACAATAATTAGCAGTTCGGAGAGAAATTAACAAGAGGCTGAAGGAAAAGGAAATATTCTACAAAAACTTTAGGCAGAATGTCTATTTCGCATCCTGGGATTTGGTGGGATGGATATCCTCTGAACACATGAGCCTTGCAAAGTAACTTCACAAAGCTATTGAAAAAGGGATGGAATTGAAAACAATCTTTGCATTGACAGCGTCAGCCTGCCTACCTGTAGCTCTGTTCATTTAGCAGCTGGAACAATTAATGCAGAGCAGAATCGTGGTGGACATCTCTGCCTGCCTCCCACTTGCAATGGTGGCCCAGTATCTTCAACCACATATTACTCAGGTCAAAACAGAAAGAGAGGATGTTCTTTCCCTAGCATCCCTGAACAGGAATCCTTATTTGTCACAGGCCACCATACAAATTTCCTTACTCCTGGCTTTGTAACAGAGAATGTATTTTGTAGACCTATGAGCAGGCTGAGAAGATTGATGCCCCACAAGGGGCTAATATGGTCACTATAAGAGGAATACATGTATTTTTTTAATATGAAGACAGTTCAGTGAGCTTTTCAGCATTATTCATCTTAGTTCATAATTTGAAGCTGGATATATAAATGTCATTCTGGTGGCTGAAATTCTTTAAAAATTTGATTTAAAGATCTAATAGTCCTCTTTGGTGGATAAGATATTTCTGGCTCCAAATGCACATCTAAATCACAAATGCGTATCTTCACATACATATGTACATATTGGTATATGTATTATATTGGTCATAGCAAAGGTTAGGCTAAATCTTCTTAAGTACTGAGGCTAAAAGCCTATATGTCCTGATTCCTGTGGTTCATTTGCATTCCACTTCGAATATATCCAATAAATTGTATTTTCTGTGAGCTTATTTTACTTAAACTTTTGCTTTCTTAGGGTAAAAAAAGAGTACTTCTAACAGCTGACTAAAATAGCTTCAAAGTCAACTTATTTCTAGCCATGCTGTGTTTTCTTCCAAGCAGTCCAAGTAAAATTATTATGAGTAACAGTAGCACAACTGAGCCTTGAATAGTTTGAATAATTTAATTCTAAGGCTTTTTTTAATGTCTGTCAAAATGAGATAAAAATGGCATTATAGCAAATATACACGTAACTATTTAGAATACTCCCTGGTGTAAAAAAGCAAGTTCAATCTTAATTATGTAAACTGTTTAGAGAAAGGTTTCTAGAATCACACCTTCCATGCACATAGCATATATGAGAGAAATTAGTGGTTACTTTAAAAGTTTATGGATGTGTTGTGGTTTAAGCCCAGCTGGCAGCACAGAACCACCCCCTTTCTCCCCCTGTTCCTGGGGAGATGGGAAGGAGAATCGAAAGAATGCTAACTCCCATGGATTGAAATAAGAACAGTCCAGTAACTAAGGTATAACACAAATCACTACTGCTGCCACCAATAATAAGCATCATAACGGAAATAACAAGGGAAAAGAATACAACTGCTCACCAGCCACAAACTGATACCCAGTCTGACCCGAGCAGTGATCTAGCCCTCCCAGGTAACTGCCCCAAGTTTATATATTGGGCATGACGTGCTAAGGTATGGAATACCTCTTTGGCTAGTTTGGGTCAGGTGTCCTGTCTCTACTTCCTTCCGGCTTCCCCTCCTTCCTGGCAGAGAATGAGACTCAGAAAGTCCTTGGTCAGAGTAAACATTACTGAGCAGCAACTGAAAACACCACTGTTATCAGCACTGTTCCCAGGCTGAAAGTCAAAAACCCTAGCACTGCATCAGCTACTAAGAAGGAAAAAAATGACTGCTACTGCTGAACCCAGGACAGTATAGTAACCTACCTTAGTTCTGATCTACTAACCTCTCTAGCTATGGTCTTAAAAACTATACTGGCCTTAGCCTGAAGCTTCACTTGCTCACTGAGTTAGTGGTAAGCTCCAAAGATGGTTCCTGGTCCAAATCTAAATGTAGCTCAATTTTATTTTGACTGTACTAACTCCTTCCAGTCTGTGGCACAGAAAGGCAGGTAAACATGGCACATCCAGCATGGCTGTGCTATGCATCTCCAATGGCTGTGTGATTTAAGGCTCCTTTTCACAGGCATAACTGCATCTTATATCAGGATAAATACAAGCACTTCTCATAGCCCTTATTCTTTCAGTCTTAAACATTGCAAAGTGATTGCTATCCTAGATCATAGCTCATGACCCCCTCTGATACAGCTCTAAACCTAACCTGTGTGCTTACCTGTGCATTATGAAAGTATTTTCTATTTTGACTTAAAATAATGATTTGCAACTGGAAAATTGATAAAATATTATTAGGGACAAGAAAAACTTTCATCTTTCAATTCTTTCTTCTAACAATCTCTTGATAAACATGCTATTAAAATACACCTAGTAAGATGAAAAAAAACCCACAACAAAACAAACCAGCTTAAAACTACACACATAGTGTTGTGATGAATGTTAACAAGAACTTCTGCCAAACAGTAATGGATATTTTAAAGCTGAACCTCCACAGAAGCTACAGTTAGCTCTAAATTTTCCTTTGAGATTGCTTGAAAACTTCTGAGGGGGTTGTGGTGTAAAATCATAGAAACACTGTAAGGAACACACACAAAAGTGGATGTGTTGATTAGTATGCTGAAGATATACTGTGGTATGATATAGAAGGTTTTCAACAATGCTGTCTACACAGAAAGATTAAGCTCTTTAAGTTCATTTTAGAAAATCTAGATTGCACTCCGTTATATAATGTATGATAACGGAATTCTGGTTTCATCACTCCACTAATCCTGTCACCTTGGATTCTTATTTCTGAATTTATGATCTATTTATTGGAGCATAATCAAATCCATTTCTGTTGAGAAACTGTTTCATGCAAAAGGAATACTTCTCATATTATTTTTGGGAGCATGAAATTTTATTACCAAAATGGTCATACATCTTCCCACATTCTACATATCAGAATGCTCTGATTTACTCTGCAACAGTTAGACATGATACATTTCTCATATCCTTTCAGTTTTCATCATGCTTAGGCTCTTCCATCCCAAGATTAGTTTTAAGAGTAGGACCTCATTTTGCAGCTCCAAGATGGAAACAAAAAAACCCCAGCAGACAGACTTTTGCCAGGTGGCAGGTTTATTTCCGTGGTCCATATTTCAAATGTGACAAACTTGAGGATGGGTATAGGTCACATCTGAAGACTCCACAAACTTTCTTCATTCTCCTAGTTGCTTTGTTAAGTTATTCTCCCCAGATTAGAGAAGAGATGATGTTTCATGGATACACGCTTACGGTATGCCAGATAGAGAAATAGTTCTGATTTTGTTGTTGTTGGACTGGAGAGGTGGGAAGTCTGAGTAGCATCTCTCCCCACTGCCTCCACAAAAAGCCTAATTCACCTACACCTAAAGTTAATAATTGCTATCATTTCCCTTAAAAACACAGTATATTCCATTATATGGTACAAAAATTATATAGAGAAGTCTTCAAAATAAGAATGATGGTGGGTCAGCGTTCTGCTTCAGACTGTTGTAATTTTAGTAGATGATTTTTTTTTATTGTAGGTAGGCAATGTTTTTACAGTATCAGTGGTAAATCCTACCATGGGCCAGCCCGTACATATAGAAGTCTTTGAAACTGTAGAGTTCATTTCTCTTCTGGATTAGCCCCACACATGTTCTACAAATAAATTTTGTGAAAGATTATACTTTGAAACTAGATGTAACTATTTGCATTTGAGGAGCTAGATTTCCTTAAGGTACAGGCCATTAAAACTTCACAAGTGTCTAACTTCAGAAAGCAGTGTGAAGCTGTGTGTGGAGGGAATCTATGGTCAGTGGTGTACAAAAGTAATCACTGAGACAGCTCCCCACTTTATACTTTACTCACTAACTTGATAAGGAAAAAGGAGACTACAATGCATACATATTACAAAATGAGACATCTTTGTAAAAATCCCAAGGCACATGTAAATTCTGCTAGTATAAAGTACCCCTAGCGTCATATCTTTTTCTTTCAGATCAAAAGTTTTCCAATCAATTCTTGACTAAGTTCAACAAAGCTCAGAGAGAACCGTATACTTTTCTGAACAAACTCTGACTGATTATAACCTGGTCTCCCTAATACTTTTGATAGTTTTATAAAACTTTTCTACTAAATAAGCTACCTTTTTCTAATGTCTAGGTTTTTGTGGGGTTTTTTTGTGGAATTACATGAATCTTTCTTCTTCATCAAGTTCTCCATTAGCTTGGAGGAGGGACCATGATTAGGTAGGATTTCTAGATAGCAGCAGATTAAATAAAATTGGAATTAAGTTCAACCCAGAACCTGAAAGTCATAATAAAAAAAAAAAAAAAAAAAGGGAAAAAAGGGGTACAAAATTAAAAAGGGAGG
>NDXB01019603.1:389624-419683 GCA_002631895.1 Agapornis roseicollis
GTGCTATGGTATGGAATACCTCTTTGGTCAGTTTGGTCCTGTCAGTACAGTCCTGTCCCTCCTTCCTCCTGGCTTCCCCTCCTCCCTGGCAGAGCATGAGGCTCCCAAAGTCCTTGGTCAGGGCAAACATCGTTCAGCAACAACCAAAAACATCGGCCTTATCAGCCTTGTTCCCGTGTTAAGTCAAAACGCCAGCTACTAAAGAGAAGAAAAACTGACTGCAACTGCTGAACCCAGGACAGCATCTGATATAGCTGGCTTGAAGCCTCAGTCACGACTTTCCCCACAGAGTAGACTTATCCTCTGTCAGATGTGGAGGTTTAATGGTTCAATACTGGTTTAGGCATGTTTGTAACATCAATATAAACAAGACACTTGATGAACAGTGGTGGCATTGTCCCTGATTTTTGGAAGGCTGATCTTAGCCAAACCGTTCAAGCCACCACAGAGGCAAAGGCACAGCCATAGAGGTATTATTTCTTTTCAGATGCTCTACTAACAAACTAAAGACAACAAAATATTCTGAGTAAACTGGGTATTTGCTCAAAAGAAGCTATTACAGTAGGTAATGCAAGCACTCAACCCTCTCCTCCCCAGTAAAGTGGGAACACAGCAAATAGAAATGAGAAATTATTCACACAGGATAACTAGCTAGTAAAGACAAACCAGTCCTCTTTCCTGGACTGATTAGTTCTCATGTGGCAAAATGCAACTTAAAATCAGATTTTGTGTAAACCAATAGGCTAACCTTGGTCATCTCTTTTTTCCAAGCTGAGAATAGTTGATGTGTATAACACAACAGCACTGTCACGTTTGTTGGCACAGTATAGTTAGTATCAACTGCACTGAAAGGTAGTAAGGAGGTACTTCATATTTTTATATATACGTATATGAGTTCAGCTACATGCATTTCTACAGGTCCCCTATGTTTAATTGTTTTGCTGAATCAGTGTGATTTTTTAAAAAAAGTTTAATTGTCTCTTTAAATTATTTTTCAGTGACAAAAAGATCAACAAAATGATAGTGTATTACACAGATTACTCATCTTCATGTGACAATCCAGTAAGAAAGAAAATCAAGTCACTAATGTGTTTAAGAAGCATCATTATTATTTTCATATGCGTTTAAGCAAACAATTTTCAAAATGACATTTTTAAAATTGAAATTGCTAATGAACCATTTCTTTTCATAATTCTTAATTAGCAATTGTTATATTCCATTCTTGGTGGAAGGAAAATTAAAAGTTTAATACAACTCTAATTTTAGGACTTTTTTAATTAAAAGGTTAACCATAATTTCTGTAACCTTTTTGAAATACAAAAATGAAAAGAAAGCAGCAGAAAAATAAACATAATCCAATATTTGACGTTTATTTGGAAGACACGTTTGCCAGAATACGAAGCAGTATTACACCTACTGCCTAAACAAAGGCAGCAAAAAAACCTTTTCACCAAATACTGTCCTCTATCTTTTCAAAGTATTATTGAGCAGAGTAAAAAGAAACTTTTTTTGCTGATCTTTCCTGTTTTCCATACTATTTGTTAATTTCAGTACACACACACACACAAAAATCTAAAGCAAATCAAATTCTCTGCTGCCATTCTACTCTACTGTTTACAACAGCTGAAATGACATGGTTTTCTCCTTTGCTTTTTAGCAGATCAGTGTACTCAAACTAATGGCTTAGGACCCGGTGAGTAAGCAACGTAAACAACAGGTAGCAATTCATGCAGGAATAATGGGTGCCCACCCAAAAGAAGGCCTTTTGAGACATGCAAAATTCACAGACATTGTTGCCTTTGGCTCTAAGAGCTTAACTGTAGCAAGACTAGCTTCCACTCATATATATAATATATACTATTAGATGTTGGAAAAATGCATTTTTTCAATAAATCAAACTGTGTAAGTGCACTGGAAGCATCTCACACCCAGTACCTGTTCAGATTCAGCTCATCAAAACCCACAGCCATAAACGTGTTGAGGAGCCCCAGGACAATTCAGAGGGATTTGCAAGTGCTAACATGAGATGAGCTGCTGCCAAATTCCAAGGCAGTGAGTGCCCACCACGGAGCTATTGCTGCCACTACTGCCACTGAGCAGGGCTCAGGTGGGAGCAGTTCAGTGAACCCAGAGTTCAGCACAGATAGCTGATGCTCATGCTGAGGTGGTGAGGCACTGAAACAGATTTCCCAAAGAAGTTATGAATGCTTCATTCCTGGCAGTGTTCAAAGACAGGCTGAACAGGGACTTGGGCAATATCATCTAGTGGAGGCATCCCTGACCATGGCAGGGGGGTTGGAACTGGATGATCTTAAGGTTCTTTCAAACCCAAACCATTCTATGATTCCAGGATTCTATGGGTGTATATGCAAACAAGCACTCAGCAAGCCAACCTATATACTGTATTTTGTTTTTCCCTTTCTGTAAGCAACAAGAAAAATCTGAAAATGAGGACAGTAATACAGACTTACCAGTCACACACAAGTTGTGCTTGGCAGCATGAGTTTCTGCCAGGATAAAAAACTAATGCAAATTGCAAACATGTTTCTCCAAACATGTTGACTGTTGTGGTGACTCTTTGATAATTTGTACTGTTTTACAAAAACTTTCTAAGTACAGAAAACATAGTGGGATTGTGTGTGAGCCAGGTCATGAAGCATTAAGCATTTTCTTCCTTTATTTCTGTCACAAACTCCCTAATATCAAGCTAGGTTCCAAATGCTCCAGCACCTAGCTCTTGCAGAATGTTGACTGGCCTGACAGAGAGGGCACTTCTCTATTTGATCACAATAAAATATCACTGGATAGGTAAGAAAATTTCCACCAACTTCACACATTATTGGATCCTGCACTTGCACTGATTTTTGAATTGTAGAATCATAGAACAGTTAGGTTGGAAAGAACCTTAAGATCATCTAGTTCCAACCCTCCTGCCATAAGCAGGGACACCTCACACTAAACCATGTCACCCAATGCTCCATCCAACCTGGCCTTGAACACTGCCAGGGATGGAGCACTCACAACCTCCCTGGGCAACCCATTCCAGTGCCTCACCACCCTCACAGGAAAGAATTTCTTCCTTAGATCCAATCTAANCCATCCAACCTGGCCTTGAACACTTCCAGGCATGGAGCACTCACAACCTCCCTGGGCAACCCATTCCAGTGCCTCACCACCCTCACAGGAAAGAATTTCTTCCTTAGATCCAATCTAAACCTCTCCTGTTTAAGTTTGAACCCATTACCCCTTGTCCTGTTGCTACAGACCCTAATGAAGAGTCCCTCTCCTGAATCCCTATAGGCCCCCTTCAGATACTGGAAGGCTGCTGTGAGGTCTCCAATGCAGCCTTCTCTCCCTCAGGCTGAACAGCCCCAACTTTCTCAGCCTGTCTTCATATGGGAGATGCTCCAGTCCTTGATCATCTTCGTGACACTCCTCTGGACTTGCTCCAACAGTTCTATGTCCTTTTTACGCTGAGGACACCAGAACTGCACACAAAACTCCAAGTGAGGTCTCACAAGAGCAGAGTAGAAGGGCAGGATCACCTCCTTTGACCTGCTGGTCACGCTCCTTTTGATGCAGCCTAGGATACAGTCTTCCAATACCTAAAGAGAGCCTACAGGAAACCTGGAGAGGGATTTTTACAAGGCAAAATAGTGACAAGATAAGCGAGGATGGCTGACAAAGGGCAGATTTAAATTAGATGTTAGGAAGAAATTCTTCCCTGTGAGGGTGGTGAGGCCCAGGAACAAGTTGCCCAGAGAAGCTGTGGCTGCCCCATCACTCTAAGTGCTCAAGGACGGGTTGGGTGAGACCATGAGCAACCTGGTCTGGTGGAAGGTGTCCCTGCCTGCCACAGGGGGGTTGGAAATAGATCATCCTTATGATCCCTTCCAACCTAAACCATTCTATGATTCTAAGACCATTGACTTCAGCTGAGCAATGTGTGCACATGAGGAAAAGCAAGCATAAACGCCCTATATTCTGATAAAACTGGAAGAGGAACTTCAGGTGGTTACACATCCAAAGCACTAATGAAAGTTTTGAATAAATGTAAAAGCAAAGCTGCCTGTAAAATTCTGATCTGAGATTGGGTTTTATGAAGCTTTTAAAGGATGAAAGATAAAAACAAACAGTGGCTTTCTGTTGTTGGGTTGGGTTATCTTTTCTTTTCTTTTTTTTTGTGTTCTTTTGTTTTGTTTGTTTTTTGGTTTTGGTTGGGTTTTTTGTGTGTTTTTTTGGGGAGCTTGTTTGGTTTTGGTGGGTTTTTTTTTTTGTTTTGTTTTGGTTGGTTTTAATTCATTAATAAATTGATGATTTTGTGGTTGTGTAGATCTGTTCTGATCAAAGTCCAGACATGAAGAGTCTGCACTTTCCTCACATTGAACTTGTTTTCTTTGAGAGGCTTGCATCTAAATGTCGTAGTTTAGACCCAGCCAGGCAGCTCGTTCACTCACTCAACACCCCCCCCTTCTTGCCCTCCCCTCCTTCCTCCCCACTCCCAGAGGGGTGGGAGGAGGAGAACCAAAGGGATGCAACTCCCACGGGTCCAGATAACAACTATCCAGTCACTAAGTTATAACACAAATCACTATTGCTATCACCAATAATAATAATAACAAGGAAAACAAGGGAAGAGGGTACGATACCACTCGCCAAAAATGAGCCCAACCGGGAAGTTCCCTCTCCTTCCGGGTAACTCCCAGTTACCTTCTGGGCATGACGTGCTATGGTATGGAATGCCTGTTTGGTCAGTATGGGTTCTGTCCCTCCTTCCTCCCGGCCCCGCCCTCCTCCCTGGCAGAGCATGAGGCTCCCAAAGTCCTTGGTCAGGGCAAACATCACTCAGCAACAACCAAAAACATCGGCCTTATCAGCCTTGTTCCTGGGTTAAGTCAAAACACCAGCTACTAAAGAGAAGAAAAACTGACTGCAACTGCTGAACCCAGGACACTAAACCTCAGAATGCATATAATGTCAAATGGACTAAAAGAAAGCAGGACTTCCTTGCAGGGCTCAGAAAGTTTGCTACAGAGCACTTTCCAAGATAATTGAGGTTATTCTGTTTGTGAAGAAAATAGATGTGACTTATTAGAGCTGTAGATAGTAGATTACTAGCTTGTCTTCCTAATAATTCAATGGGCAGCATCACAAAATGTTAAAAAAGACTGCAACAGTTTTAGATTCAGCACTTTAAAATCATGTGCATTTCTCCCTTATTGCAGGTATTTCAGTGACAGGTTCAGCCAGTAATATCCATTCCCTAAAAACAGTAGCTTGTATTCAAAATCTCTTCCAAAGCTCTGCCACGTCTCTTTTATCGATTGCAGCTTCTCAGACATCAACCCACCCCTTCCTACCCAAAAATAATGCATGTTTTAAATAAAAAATCATGCCAGTCCAAAAGAGTAGCACTGTTTAACATGGGCATCTGTATAACTATTTTTCACATTTTCATGCTGAGTAGTATTCTAAGATCACTTTCACAAAAATGTAAACACAAAATATCAAAGAAAATACCAGGCTTCCCCCTGCTTCACGCCCCAAGTTGTAGAGAGCTATGGCTATTATAGAGGACTGAAATCACAACCATAGTAGTCACTCTCTGGCCCACAAAGCCCTGGTATGCTTGTTTTCAAGGCAGCAATAAAATTATCATTTAGAGATGAACTGCTAATCCTTCCCAGAGCTTAGTCATCTGAATCAGGCTGGTACAAAGGCTTCCCCATCCACTGCAGATCAGTCATTTAGGATTAAGAAAATGTGGGAAGCGTGTGGGAAAGCGGTCTGTGGGGGTTTTCTTAAAACATTAAAAAAGAAATTTTTGGAAAACAGAACAAAACTTAGGCCTTTGTAGAAAAAACTGGTGGTATCAGTACATGCCTCTTTCCCAGCAATTGAATTGCAAAAGCAATCAGCTAGAAGAAATTGTTCTGGCCTCCTTAGTGTGAGGGGATTCAAATCTGCAACACCTCCTGTCTACGACTCTGTTATTTCAAGGGTTTGGGATAGTCAAAACCCACAGCGATCCCCACCCCTTCTTATGGAATCTGTGGCATAACACAGAAGTTAAAATTCATGAGGCTGAAAGAAAAATAAGCAAGAATGAGTAATACTGAAATCTGTCACTTTGGGCAATTCAGCTGGGAATGAGAAGTCGTGGCTTTTGAATCCTGCTTTCAGGTCTACACATTATTTACAATAAATAAATATTCAGACTGTATTTAATTAATTATATGTGAGAAAAAAAAAACCCTCTTGCTGTCAGCTTATCTCTTCCCCTAGCAATCACACTTCTGAACACAGATGAAAGTATTCATCAAAACAGAGCTGCAGCCATGCTGGACCAGCTCAAAGGCTGACAGATCTGATTGCCACGATCCAATCCCCAGCACCAGCCAAATGCAGATGCCCAGGAAAGAACAGAAGAGTTGAGCCAGCAGAGATTATTTTTCTCTGTATGCTTTCACAGCCTTCAGAAATTCACAGTCAGAGTCAGGGTATGGTTTGTATGTCTTCATTAATCTTGAAAATGGCTCCTAAAAATTATTCAGCCCAGTTTTGCTTAGGTACCTAAATTCTTCTGTGGCTCTGGTCCTAGATACCCAGCTAGGCTCATTTATGTTACCAAGCTAGTGCTTCCCATGTGAGGGGCTGTTCTTTTTGACGTGAATTTTCCATAAGGTTTTCCTTATAGCTTTATGGGATGCCCTGGAGTGCTCCAAAGGTGAACCTCAAGAGGTTTTGTTTGGGATGGAAGCAGACTGGAGCTGTGCACCTGGAACACAGAGAACTCACAGCATGCAGTGTGGATGCATTTAGCGCTCTGCACATCCACAGCACACATCTAGGACTGAAAAATGGCATGAGCATTGCTGCTGGCAAAGATGGCATGGATGTGTCCTTCCTTCTATGCAGCATTCCAAATGCAGGTCCATCAACTGAGAGCCTGGGTGATCTACTCATACATAGCTCTTTAAAACCCCCACTTATAAAATCTGGTTTGTTTCTATAACCCCCACAGACACTGAGCTTCCAACAGGGGAATTAGAAAATGCTAGGAAAAGAGAAGTGCAATGAATCATGGTAAGACCTATAGTTGCAGAGAAGCCTAAGCAAGTAAAAAAGGAAAGAACATTATTAATCAGAGGACTAGTTTCATCTGAAGTTTCAATTAAAGTTTTAATATTAGACTACTGAGAGAGAAAGTGTTCTGGGAAAGGCATTTCTAGAGATTGTAAAGACTAATTCATAATAATGTTCAATTCAAACAATCCATGAATAACTTAAATCATCTTATTTTAGAATAGGTTAAAAGTATGCTAAAGACTTCCAGTCTCTGGATGGATCAGGAAATCTTACTGTTCACTTTAGGGTTCACAACGTAAACAGGTGTTCTAGTTTGCGAGGGTAAGAAACAAGCATGCTGGTTTGGGATCCCATGTCAGTGGGAACTTACTTACCTTTCAGCTGAGATGAAGTAACTTACTGAGCACCAACCCTAGCATAATGTATCCCAGCTATCTCAAACTGCCCTCAGGAGAGTGAGATGATATTCATAAACCACCACATTAGCAGCATTTAACTTCTGATGTGCTTTCAAAAGAACCTGGTATTACTCAGTCCCCTTTGTATTTACAATGGGTCATATTAATGGAATAAACTGAATTAACATTTCAATTCCCATAATAACATTTGTCCAGCAGTTATCTAACATGTTTCAAAGGCTTTCCTAATCCAGAGGCTTTTGTTCCAGTCTCCAGCCTTAATACCCCAGTCAGGATGAATACGCCCCATAAGAACAGTGCCTTCCCTTCAAATAACAGATAAATGCTATCCCTCTGTATTTCATATAATGAAGTCATAAGTAGTGACCTTTGTCAGCATAGCAGCCTGGACAATTTATTCTTCAATATTTTCTATTTTTCTGACAGTTATTTTGAGGTCATAAGAACAATATGGCTTAACAAGCAACCTTTGTTAACTAAAGACACTAAAGAATCACCTTTTAACGACCCATAACAATACTTCAATTTACCTGTAGGCTGTATTTAATAGAATAAATCCCAGGTGATAAGCTGTACAGCATCAACTGGGTAATTGTAGAAGTGTAGAAATTGTACGTAAGTCAGTAACTCAGACAAGTTAGAGTAGTTAATCCTACATTGAAAACGAAACAAAAAAAAAGGACCCCAAACCATGTATATTTACATATATATATATGCACCCTTGTATTTTGAAATACATACATGAAAAAGTCTCCAGACTTATGATCTAGCATGAGTCAGCTGTCCACAGAATGAAACGTCTTTTGTTAATAACCCTCGTAGATTAAAATACTTATGTAAGAAACCTGCAGATAATACCTGAGAATTTGTATGCAACACTGTGACCAAGCATTTTGAAAGTTATTTTCACTGTGTTATTTATATCAAAATGGTGCCTTGTTCTTTATTCACTTACGTGCTTAGTTTTGTTCTCCTTAGGGTTCAATTGCAGCTAAGACTTTGTTCCTGTAATTTGCAAAAACAGTGTAGTGCTGTGCAGCACATTATCCAGTGTGTTGGCACTGTGTCGGAAGAGACAAGGATCCTGGAAGCAAATCCAGCCTTTCTTGCAGAGCACTACAGACCATAGAAGAAATGTCTTCAGAGGTTTCTCCTGTAGCTTCCTCATTTCTCTCCTCCCCAAAGTGGGACATTAACCAGCACATCTCCTGAAATAAACTAGTCAAAGTCATTTCTGGACTGTAGGTTTCTACAGATTAAGGAGAGGCGTAAGTACGAGGTACTACCCTGAAGTCTCAACAGCGTTGCATATCGCATGTATGTATAGAAAAGAAACCTACTGAATAGGTCTAGCCAGAATCAGTGGGTGCTGAAAATACTAGCTATAAGAAGGGCTCATCCTACATCCTCACCTAGGCAAGTCCATTATTTCCAGGACAAGAATATCCTACTCCACAAAAATAGTTATGTAGAAGTAAATCTAGACAGCCTTTGCAGCTGGCCACAATAGTTTGCTTTCATGGCTTTGCCTGACTGTCACAGGTCTAACAGTACTTTGAGAACAATACCTCATGTGCAGGCATAGGATGCTGAGAATGCACAGCAGATCCCACCCAGGTCACCCAAATAGGCCAAGCAATGCTGCAAAGGTCCTACTAGAGAGTCTATCAGCATATGAAAAACTAGCTTTCCTGCTGCAAATGGCAGTGTCATTCCAGCTACCCCAGCATGTGTACTTCAGTCAACACTTGTCCAATAAATGTATTTTGGCCTATAAGCCTAATTCACAACTGAGGATGTTGATATGCCTGATCCAGGGATCTCTTCTTCATAAACTCACCTCCACAATCAATGTGTTCAGGTTCAATCTGTCACACATCGGAAACAGGGATTCACTGCAGGTTGGTAAGGATTTCTATTTTCACACATCTTTTAGGAGGCTGGTTTAAAAAGGTAGTGTTGAAACATCAACATATTTTGAGGTTTTTAAAAATACACAATGAAATTATATTAGCCCAGCAATTTCCAAACATTCATCAGCCTGAAGTTTGAGTTTGCCAGATGCTTTACACTGGTGCTTTCAGTAATGATCACTTTTCCAGGTCAGCTGCAGCTCCACAATGTTTCTGAAAAGGAATGCTCAAGGGCACTGGTTTTGCAGTTATTAATTGTTCCCTGTTTTACCTCCTCATGATGGCAATCCACAAAAGTGTTGCATAAGCCTGTAGTCTAACCTACACTTGCTTTCCTTCAGCCGTGAATCAAGCCTGTGGTTCTAGCTTGTGTTCACTGTTCTGCTGCTAGGCATCCCAAACAAGCTACCTGACTACTAAGCCATCATCTCTGATGATAAGAAACATTTGAACATATGAGACACTGATTCTATGTATTTGTATTTTAACATTTCACTGTAACCCTATTTTTTGCCTTCATTGCATTTGTAAACCCATGTAAAGTATGTGGTGGCTTTTCCAACAATCAGCCAAGGCCTTGATTTTGCTAGCTTCCCTTATCTTCTGAATCAGCCCATGGTCATTCAGGCTAGTTCTTATCTGGAAACCACATATCCAGTTACTTACAGACAGATGATTTATCTCCTTCTTAGGTCTTCAATTTATTACTGTTTTCCCATAGCTGCTTTCCTGCAAGTCATTATCACCAAAGATATTTTAGCTCTGAATGTATTGTTCTAGTCTGTGCTGTTCTTCAAGTCTGCAGTGATAACTCAAGGTAAGTTCGACCCCATGCTACCCCTTATACTGATGGCTGTGCTCCTGGTCAGTTAAGTGAGGCCAAGCAGGCAGCCCCAGAGACTTGTCTTAGATTTCTTGCTGCACACTGTTGTTTCGTTGTCCTTTTCCAAGTCATTCAGCAGACTTCTGTAGAGGAATTTTGATTACTTTTATTTTATTTTATTTTATTTTTTCTTAAAGAAACTCAAAAGGACATCTAGATTCAGTGCAATGTTTGCCTTTCTAAGACACAGCAGACTGGCTGGATAGAAAAACATCAACATTCTCTCAATACCTCTACAAAGTACAAGGTTTTCGAACAAAAGAATGAATGAATGAGTCATGAGAACTAGACTCTTACAACTCAAAATATTTTTCCTATTGGACTGTAGAAAAACTTGCCTGCGGATATTTTCAAGCTTATAAATGACCCTGTAGAGCTGCTAAATATTTTGAAGAAAATCATCATGGAAGCACAGACTGAACATGTGCATGTGTTCTATACATCCTACTTTTCTACATGGAGAGCCACCTCTTTATATGTGGCTTCTGCCAATCACAAAATTGAAGCTTGAAACCACATTTTTTTCTGACAATTAATCCTTTTAGAGCCCTATGAATACATTTCAATATGGAGTTTGGAGACAATGAAGGTAAAAAGTAACAAGAGTCTGAAATCCTATCTTGATCGTACTTTTCATATCCAGTTCCCAATTTCACACCAAATTCAAATAAGAAAACATTAAAACTTCAGAAAGTCAGAATTCAGTTTTGGCTATGAGACTATAATGGAGGCCAAGTAAAAATAAAATTCAGATATAAACACTGTGAAAAGAGAGCAGAAAGCATGCAGAAAAGCATTCGATTTACAATCCAAATCACTGCAAGACAAGTCAGAATTTATTTATTTTTTTTTAAAAAGGGTTGTTGTTCTATAATTATGTCTGCTAATGGACCTTCTCAATCAGAAACCCATTATCACAAATTAACATTTATTTTTATTACTACTATCTTTGATATCTCTCCTTGCTATTAATATCACATTATAGCTGTATTTCCATGAACAGACTAAGTATTATTTGAGTGCATGGGCTAACTACTTTCACAGTCCACTTTTGTTACTCTATTTTGAGGCTGAACCAAATCAAAAGCTGACTTAATATGAAGAAAAACTAGAGTTGATCCACAAATTGTCAATGGAAATAAAGATTACAAACCATACAAATTGAATTAATATAGTGTAAGTTTACTAATGGACTACAGTTAAAAGACATTTGTTACAAAAACGGAGTTGATGCAAAAAATAAAAGGCAAACACTAGGATAAATATTTATTCTTAAGTGAATTCCAGAATACTTTTATCCCAAGATTTTAATAATGTTTGAGATATTTACTGAAATGTAATATTCACTATCACCAAATTAGTGAACCTAGATTCATGAAAACCTCTTAGTATGTGGGCGTTTAAATATAGAAGTATACCTTTTCACTCTTTATATTTTGCTGGCAAAATATTCATATATAAACTTCTGTTTCATTGAGGCTTAAACTGTTCTCACATACAAAGGGATACAGTGACATGTCATTTTTTTATCTGCTTTAGTATTGCGATAATTTGCATAGGCAGTAAAAATGCATAATTTTAAAGGTTGTTTGGGGTTTTTTTAAGTTGAAAATAAAGCCAAGGTGAAACAAGTAGAAAAATCCCTAATTTCAGTGTGAAGAGTGTGCATTTTTTTTTCCTAATGCTTATTCCAACCTGTACGATTTCCCACAGGAGTTTTAAATATATATGTAAAGCAGTCACACTGGAAGCATACATTTTGCAGCCACTGCTAAACATAGTGCCCTATTTTCACATACTGCCTCCATCCCACTGTCTCCTCAGACTGCATGAGCTGAAGGTGAAAGTGCAGGAAGCCAACAAAGCTTGTGTTGTGGTTAAGCTCCTTGGTGACTACAGAGGGCATAGCTGTTCCCTCTCCCACTTTTGTCCCATTACTTGCCTACAGCACTCCCATCTAGCTGCACCTACTCATTAGATTAATGTAATCTCTGCCATACAGCTCCTACCATTTTATTCCATAATATTTTTTGGTCCAAATCCTCAATATTCATGATATTGTCTATCTGGGGCAGCTATGGGTTGCAAAGCCTCTTTCCTCCATCCTTCCACAGATACCTTTTGTCTTTACTTTTCAAAGTTCTTCATGATTGACCAGCAACAGTACTTCTGCCCTTATTGTCTTAGATATGACCTTAGTCTCCTTCTTTTCCATTTTCCATTTGTCCTCTTTCCCCTCTCCACACTGTTTGGACTTTATCATTATTCCAACCATAACTTAATTAAGCAAATGATACACAACTGTTACCCATCTTGTTTTGTATCTGTTTCATCTTCCCAAGCCATTTCTCTCCACACTTCCATCTAATCCATCTAACATATCATGTGTGATTAGACCAGACAACGTCCTTCTCACTGCCTACTTTTGTCTCCCTAAACTCAGTTCCTCCAAGAAACTTGCTTGCATATCTGACTTTCTCACTCTGAATGTGAAAATGGCCCATTGTCTCAAAATTTAAAGCAGGTTCAATATAACAAAATCGAAATCACTGCCAATTGAAACACTGCTATGCCAGAAGTATTTATTCAAAAACATTAAATACTTTTGTAAATATTGAAATCCTTTTTTCCCCAGTGCCTCAAAATATTTGTGAAAATAACCTGTTGAAAATAGTTTTGAAAATTAACACACACACACACACACACACACACCCCCAGAACAGCATATATGGAAAATGTGGTTTCATTTGACAACAAAACTGAAAGATCAGCACAAAATAAAAAAGCATAAAAGCAGCAATGCTTACTTATTTCAAATTGCTCATATTTTGAATGAAAATAAATTGTTGGAGTTGGAGAATTGTTTCCTCAACACTTCTGACACATTTAGCCAGCATCCCACTGTGTACTTTTCATGTGAAACGTTGTGAGCTGTTTGATGGTCTGGTAGTGTTTTTCTCATTCTCAAGCATGTGTCTGAATTTCTCTGAGAAATGAACTAATGACCAAGAAGTCTTTTACTAATACAGGCTGAAGCAATATCTCTGTTATTAGTGAAAAAACATCTTTTGGAAACACAGGATAATCAGGTTCAACCAGTTACAACCCAAACATTGTGTAATTTCACACTAACTGCTCCCTGTACTGCAGGTAGCTTTAACATACGCTTTTATTGGGTAACCCTGCATTTATGTGTGTATCTACAATTTTTGTATATAAGGTTAGAGAAAAACTATATCCTGCCAGATCAACAACCTAGGAGAGACAAGGCTGCTCAGTTCCACGTCTCCAAGTCCAACTAGCTGTGTGCTCCCAGGCAGATGCACATAGAGTACGTGTGTACACCGCACTGTCTGTCTGTGCTCCTTGATGGGTGTTTAGAATAGCTTTATCACATAACCAAACATATATGTAAAGAAACATATACATACACACAGATAGAGATACACAGATACACATGTATATACATGTGACTACATTATTTCCTATCCCTTTCATGTACTTTGGAGTTCACGTGCTGCAGATTCTATAATGCCACACAGCACTTGTCACATTGTCTATCGGTCCATCCTCCTTGCCCAAAGGCTGAGAGGAAAGACAGGTTTTGTGAGGCAAATTGGAGATCAGGTGTTCTGATCTTAGGCAAGTAGTGGCTGGTTCTCCCAATTATTATCAAAGGACACATCAAAATAGATCGGTCTGTTCCCTGATGTCTTAGCACTTTCTTTTTCTGCTTGTATATTTCTATACATCACAGAATGAGGTAGAGATCAGGAACTTTGGAGGGTTTAAAGAGGGACAGAACATTTCCACTGCTAGACTGCGCAGGCTTAGAACAACGATTGAAAAAAAAAAATAAAGCACATGGCTCATACTGCATTATGAAAGTCAGAAAGATAAATGGGAGATACGAGGCTGAATAAACACGCAGATTCTCTCACATCTAAACATGAAATTTGCACCATCTATGCTAGACCATGTAGCATTGGTATCCACTGACAGCAGAATACTGAACAGAGGTGATGCTGCATGGCTAGGCATATGTTCATGTGGTGAGGTAACAGAAAAACACAATTTAATTCCTAAAGTCTGGTAATAAGCTCATCAATGAACCAAGTAGAAAATTCTGTCTTTAAAATGAAAATAGGACTTAGAATAAGCATGATGTTTTTAAAAAATTAAATCTATGGCAAAGTGTTATGTTGGGGACTTTTTTAGTGGTTTAGGATCTTTTTGTGAGTCTCTCTGCCAGAGTCCGAATCCCTGGAATACTGCTGAGTTCTTCATGTTTGCAAATAGATGTCTACCCATGCTGAAGCAGAAATGCTAGCACGAGTCTGTATTGTCTCAGGCTGTTTAGCTTAATGCTGTTTCTCATCATGTCACTCCATATTTCCACCAGTCATATGTTTCAAGATTTGCAACTTGTAGTCCAAGATGATGTGGAAAACAAACTCTAAAGATGCATTTTCAAGGCAGAGTTTTTTGTTTTCTCACACTACCTATAAACTCATTTGCTGTCCTACTGTTTAGAAAATAACAAGTCACCTCCTCGTTTGTTTATGGCCAGTAGTGGAAACAATAGAAAGGATTTATTTTTACTGCTCCAGGAAAAGTATTTCAGAACAACAGAAAATCACCTATGGTTAAACTGGTGCTTGAAAAGCTCGTGGAAAAATCTTTTATGACATCTGTTTCATCAGAAGCTTAAGCAACTTTTCAAAACCACACGCACCTTTGTACAAAAAAATTGTTTAGCAGCAAGTTTTGTTGTGGATCATGATTAAAATTCTTCTCCATTCTTTATCTCATACACACAATCTTGTAGCATGCACCCACATACAGCATTTCTTAGAAAGAAGGGCCCATGGAGAGGACACTGTTGCCATAGCAACATTTTTGTATTCTGAAATGCTATCATGCTGCATTTTTTTTCAGCTTAAGCTTTTGTGCAGTGCAAATGCCATGAGTCCTCATTCAAGCTGTCAGTTAATCTCTCAAAATTCATTCAGGATTACTTTCATTTTGTGGTGGAATTCCTTAGTATTAAATTAGAGGCTGCTCTACTGCTACTGTGACTCAAACATTGGTTGCAAGTGTCAGGAGCATAAAAGTTGTCTTCAGCTTCATTATAAAGTCATTTGCCTCCAAATATTAGTATTTTCTGCTGCTACTGATAAGGGTTCAGAAACATCTCTCCTGATTCTGAAATAGACTTCCAAGTAAACTGAAGTAGATCTCTGAACTTTTCTACCCCAGCACATCTCTAAAGTATTAATGGTGAGTGGGGAATCTTGAGAGATTTTAAAGTATTTCAGGAGGTTGCAATTTTAATCTTCACCAATCTGCTCTACAAGTACAACTCCATTGAGTTATTGTGCTGATTTATTATGATGATCAGTAAAACTTTTCAACACCTGCAGCAAGTTTTGATCGTGTTTTAAGATGCCTTTCTGAGCTCCCTCTTCAGCAGAGGAGTGAAGCCTTGAACAATAACACAGGCTGCAGTAACACTCACCATAAACAAATCATCAGACACTGGGAGGGCAGATATGAAGAACAAGAGAAACAACTGTGTAAAATAATATTAACAGAGAGATGAAACAGTGGTGTGAATTAGGTCTGTGCTCTGCACAAGCATTCTTTCATGACTGTTAAGTCCAATAACTATACAAAATCTTGTGCTCTATGACCTTCTGTGCTGGAACTTCATGCTATCCTGGCTCTGTCATCTTCACCCATTATAGAAAGGCAATTACCAGAGGAAGAAGAATAGTGATCTTGAGCTCACTATGTCTGTGCGTAGGATAAAAACGTACTGGCTGGACTGTAGGCATGGGATTGTATCTGTGTGATCACTGGACACAGAATTCAAGAACTTGCACTTTCTTCCCAACTTCTGTAGAATGACGTTATGACACACCAGAGAGGTTGAGCTTGGATCAATATCCCAGGATCAAACTGACCGTCAGGAGGAGAGACAGAAGAGCTCAGGATAAAACTGGTCATCTCACAGGGAGAACATACAGGACAGACACTTGGAAATCATGCACAGATCTACTTTCTACTCATGTAAAGCAATGTGGTCAGCTGTTCCCAGCTGCAGGTGCATGCAGTGGCATACACAGTGTTTTCCAGCTAGATGAAGATTGGTTCTAAGCTCAAGTAATTGCGTTGTAAACTCATGGATGTGCAGGCTGAAATTACTGCAACTACAAGGAAGGTACGTGTTAGTCCAGTCCTGTCCCATACAAACTTGTCCCTGTTCATACTACCTGATATATCTTACAGGTCTGTGCAGTGCTTCCTCAGGAGTAAGAAACCAGCCATTTGTAAGCTTGACTAGGAATTTTTTGATTTGTTTGTTTCTTGTTCTACAGCTAATCAGTTCATTCAATAGTTCTTCCTTTATTCAGCCAAAGGTTACTGAAGAACTGCAGTCTAGACCTCACAGGGAATTTACACTTTCCAAAAACCCAGCAAAAGAGGTCACGAAGGTCACTACTTGCTGCACCATTCCAGAATGAGTTTTCACTGGAAAAAATCTCAGGGCTTTGTGTAGAGGTTGCCCATTGCTAGGGATCGGTATCCTATGTTTCAAGTACTCATGTGGGATGTTCCTGTGATAAGGGAGTCTGCTTTTTTAGTGTCTTTCACAAGTCTGAATTTTATCAGGAGGGCTTATGGATACAATGGAAAGCATCACAGCACTGCCTTCAGCCACTGTTGTATAACCACAGGCAGATGACTAAATTGTTCCCTAGCCCCTGGCAGTGGTTCAGCTAATCTGTTTCGTTTTGCACCACACTCTTTCTCAATCAGCAGATATATTTTCCTAAGGAAGAGCTTTCTGTATATGAATAAAAATTTAAACTTTGTACCATCTACTCAGATTTTTAAATACGTGTTTTCTTTCCATTGTTACTATTGCTCTGAAAGTCTAAGTCACAATACCTAAAATAAGAACAAAAATTGTATTATATTATTTAAAAAGTGCCTTAACAATAAAATACAGATTATAGTCTTCAAAGATCACTAGGAAAAGTGGTCAACACCAGATAAATTACGTATGCAGTATTAGGCATTACAGTGTAAATACTGGAGATGAAATTTCCTTTCTTTCTCTCTTCCTTAAATCTTGAGCTACTACCCAAGAAAAAAGCTTGATCCATTAGAAATTGTCATTTCCAAGGCCTGGTTCTTGGCTGCAGTGTCCAGAAATGGACATCTCAAATTTCAGTCCCTCCATCAACAGAAGCCTTTTACCTAAGGTTTTGGGAATATGCCTTTTTTTTTAGTACTTGTAAAGAAAAAAGTCGAAGAGACATTTAGGAGTCTGAGGGGATGTGGCAAAACTGGAGTGAAATCTTTTGTGTCCTCAAAACATGGTTTTCTCTTAAAAGTTATTTCACTTGCTGAGATGAAAGGCAGTGAAAATTATTTCTGCTTATGCAGGCTCTTGATTACTTGCCACTTTTAAAACACTAATAGCATCTTGTGTCGGTCCTAATGCAAGCAGAGAGGCTCATGAGAACAGGGTCACATTTTACTAGTTGTCCTGCTGTCTCATACATATATCAGCAGACATTAACCATGCTGCACTACGGAAATTCAGAGCAGTGATAACAGTCTGGAAAAAAAAAAAATTACTGTTATTTTACAAGGAATTTGATCTGGAAAAAAGTTGCAGTTAAGGCCTCTGTAAATAGCATTCTTGAGGACCTGATTTGTTACCTATTCATGTGATGCCTTAATGTTTCTTTTTCGTTTTCTCTTGTGTGAGTTCCTGTTGACCTGAGAGAATTGACACTGAACACTGCAATTCAGTTTATGGATACAAACTAGTTCTTAAACAACTCACAAGAAATACAGTCAACTGAAACCTTTCAGAACTGTGCATTTGTTTGGAATGTTCTTTTATAAAATGTTACAACTATTTTTCTGACATCAAACAGAACCTGAAATCATTTCTAATTGTAAGGAGAGAAAGAATCAGATACCTTTTTCTGAAAGCAAGCAAAAAAACCTTTTTTCCATTGTTTCACTATACATATGGAGAAATTGTAAAGACATCAAGTGATATAAAATTCTCTCCAGTAACATGTTATGATTAATAGATTTCACTTTCAGCAAAACTAGGAAAATGTACAAATCTCTACATTTTGAAAGTTACTAAATGGGAAACTGAGCCAGTTACAGTTATAAATGAATCTTTAATTTATTCTTTGGTTGTCATCATACGGAAGGACCATGAGAACATTTCTTGATTATGATGAGGTATCTAAGCATGCATTTTCCTTTTTTTTTCTTTAAAAAAAAAAATCAAAAAAGAAAAAAAACAACCACATAAGACAAGGTCTACTTACCCAAATTCATCTGATTTTCTAATGAGTCCTGACCAAAACTACAAATCAAAGGTGGTAAGAAAAATGTGGAAAAACCTCAAAATAGTCCACATATAGGTTCTTTTGAATTCATTGATTTAGCTGAGGAATACTTTCATTAACAGAATCCATGCTTTTATGAGAGCACCACAATAACTATGGTACAACTGTGATTTACAGAGAAGCATGGGAAGGATATGTATCTTTCAATAAAACATAGGAAATTGAACAAGACAGTGAAAAATGACACATCTTATTACTGTCTAGAGAGAGAATTTTTGTAAATTCTCCGAAAAATAATATAAGTGTTAATAAAGCAAGGAAAAGTTAGAGTTTATACAATATTTACAATAGATTGATGAAACAAAGGTGCATACAGATGTTAAAGAATATAATTTTATTGCAATGACACATGCATGCTCTGTTGGGCAAGACTGTTAGTAAAAAGTCCTTGGGTTTGTTTAAATAAGGAGTGCAGAATCAGGGTAGAGGTTGGAAAGGGTAAGGTGATTTGCCTGCATTCACATATGATGATATGTGTTTTTATTGTTGTTCATTTTTTAATTACAAGTTTTAAACCTCTCTAGTTTGTCACTTGAACTTAGTTCACATTTTCAATTTTCACCCAAACATTAATGCCCAAAAGTTAAATTTTTAAAGGACAGTCTATGATCTGGTTAATACAAAATAAAGCTTCTACTTTAAAAAGTCTTCCTCACTATGTTGTGAAACACTTGTCAAGAAGATATTGCTGGCAACCCAATACTTATTTTTACTATTACGACTTGACAGTTCAATTAGGCAGTAGAGTTTGTATGCAGAAAAGTTTCCTGGAAACTTGCGGCATAGGAAATATATTCGATAGTTCTCTGACAACAGGGAATGGACATTTCTCTGGAAATATCAATGTCCAGAATAGACATATCAATTACTAGTAATTGTCATCAAGGCTATTCAAAATGCAAAAAGCTCTAACTAGCAGCTAAAGACAGAGCATAATATATATCACCTTGGAAAGAAGAAAAGATCATACCTAGTTTGCACACCATGCACCCTGCTATTTGTAAAGCAAATGCCTTGGCAACTTATACCTAGTTGATGATAATAGTGCACCTCACTGTTTCAGACCAGAGTCATCATTTAAGTGATAAAATGACTTCGAAGTTAATCTTAAGTGTGCTTTCCATGTAGCTTGCTTATTTGTTCCTACATACTCTACCATCTGGAAAGGCTATCAAAAAAAAAAGTTATCAAAGATAACTTTTTTCATCCTGGAAGGTATGAAATTTATCAGCTTGCAAGATCCCAGCATCGCATCATTGGAAAGTTGTAGTTGTGCATGTGTCTGTGCAAACACCAATGTCCTTGTGTTTATAGCTGTATACCTCTGTTATACTACTAAACAAATTGCTATTATTCCAGGATGAGAGAAATCTCACAAGATTACAGGAGAGTCTGTATTTAGGGAAATGATCAAGAAAACTACTGAATATGATGTAAGTGTCTCAGCAGAAAGACAGATTCCTGCTGAAATGTCTCTTTCTAATTTCTTCCCTTCCTGGATGTGTCAAATAAGAATCAATTTTTTAAATGATTTTGCATAATCTTTTGTTCAGTGCCTTTTTTCCTATGGAAGCCACAGTTCTGTTAATGGTTTTTTACTTAGCATATATCTGTTCATAAACTATAGTTCATCCATATGGATTTGTGTTGATAGACAGTGCCTCTGTAACAGGGAACTGATTCAATGGGTAGGATCATACCAGCCACAGATTTCTGTAATCAAGATCCATATGACTAGCTATACAGCCCAAAATTTAGTTAATAATTGCTATTTTATGCAGAGTATCTAATACAGAATTACAAAAATTAAACAAACATACGCAAATGCTATATTTGCAGAAGGAAAAAAATAGCAATCCTAACAAGAAGGGGAAAAGCATCTTCAAACTTTCTATCACACTCAATATGTATAAGCTTGTTGGAGAATACTTTAGAGAATACTTTGCATAACTATTGGGCAGCCCAGTGAAAGAACAAGTTTGAGATTTTTTAAAATGAAGATTGCTTGTTCATTTTTTCAATCTTTATTTTGTACTTTTTCTTTTTTTTCCCCTGCCAGATGCAAGGTTTCTCTGAGCATTGAAAAGAAAAGCAAATCTAAAAATAGCAAGACAAGCGCCCCAGAAGGGGAATACAGGAACACTGCTGGACACACACAAAAATCAAAAAAAGAAAAAAAAAAAAAAGAGGTAGCAAAAAAAGCCCTGTTGTTGTAAAAAACAGAGAACAGAGACTCAGAACTACACATGGTGTATATCAGTACGATATGAAAAGGAAAACCATAAACATGACATGTGTAGTAGAGCTTAAGAACTACACACTAAATACTAGCTTTTTCCCATATGGCATGTTTGCAATCACCAGATGAAATCCTAGTTGATAACTCTGAAGGCTTATTGCATAACAGGAACTGATTTGTTGATGAAAGCCAACAAAAGATTAAGCTGAGGTTTTCAGGTCAACACGTTTTGCGTCTATTCAGATCTGTTGTAATTTCAAATACTTTCTTTGCAGATCTACATCAGACAGCTATTGCTAAGCTATAAAAAAGATAAGGGTTTAGACAAGCCAGTAACCCATTGCACTTGTTATATCCAAGCCTTTTCCTGAAATACTCCTACACTTCCACTGAAATTACAGGGCCAAGAATTGTGTTTTTAGTAGCCAGTAGATGAGTTTAATCAATTTGAAAGTAGATTTTTGTCATTTAAAGATAATCCATAAACATTCAGCTTCCTAGCTATGTATATAAAATATCCTTTGCTCAAATGGAAATGCTTATACTTTGATGCAAATTTTTTCAGTGGGTTAAATATGAATGTTTTCCTGAGTCTAGTACTAAAATAAAAGAAATGGCACTTGAATATCTGTAAGGCAAAAATTCACATGTACACAAACAAACTATGGAAATGGAGCCATTGATATAATCTTTTTGCAAAAATGGTGTGTGCTTCTGCATATGAAGCTGAGCAAAAATGCTTCTTAGTGAGTCATAGAGCCTAAAAAAACCTAATGTTTCAAAGCTGCTAAAAGTCACTGCCAGTTTTACTGAATAGTTTCAGTTGTAAAAAACCTACAGAAGGTCTTGGTAAACGTTGAAGCTATTCATATGATTATTTTGATTCTTGAGAGGTCGTTCACATAAAAAGGACAGAACACTGGTGGTAAGATAGCTTAAAGTATATACATATACATGCAAATAAAATTATAAGTATATATATAAAAATATATGGAGTTATGTTTTATATATATGAAAAAAACAGGTTTTCAAGGTTAGAGCTCTCACCATATATTCATATGACATATGTGTTTATTAGAGCTCTGACCATATATTCATGACATATGTGTTTATATCATAAGCATATATGATTGCAGCATCACAAAATTATTAAATATTTTAAATGCCATATGCGTACCTATATTCAAACCTCTAACTTTGAAAGCCTGTTATTTAGCTCTTTAGAATACATTTCCCCACTCCGCATTTACTTACAAGACATTAGTGCACTGCAACCACGAGGTATGAGAAATGAACATTTCAGATCCTACAGAGAGTGCAGATTCTGTCCTTCGCAATATCTGTCAGATGGTGCAAGGTGTGCTTGTTGGAATTTGAAGCACATTTAAACTTATTTACAGGTATTCTTCTAGAAGGGACAAAAATCTAAACAACTGTGGGGTGGACTATATACAGGCAAGACCTTGAAAGGCAAAAGGATCCAAAGCTTGTTAGCTATGCCTTAGGATTTTGTCCCTTGACAAATGCTAGATCCACATTGGACTTTCTGGAAAGAGTATCTGAAATTCTGACCTGAAGACAGACTCTCCACTGTATAGGATCTCTACACAGTCAACATGTTCTCCACAGCCTCCTCCCAAATGTTAAATGAAAAGCTCCTATTAGCCAAAATTTGCACCACAAATACAAAATACCAAGCAGTTGCCCAAGTTTCAACTAATTCCTCACAGTAGTGTAAGTAGAGCAATATGCAGGCATACATTGAAAAAGACTGGAATAATCCATTTTTACATTTCAGATGCATAGAGTAGCACTTGCCGTAGAAAGGTAACAGCACTCTTAGAAGGTGGTTGTCAGTTTCTGTTTTGCTAATGGGTGTACAAACATGCAGATAACTAGTTCTGACAAAGCAAGATAGATAGATAGATAGATAGATAGATAAATTGCCTCATCTCTGCTTCATACTATTTGAACTGGAGACTTCACAAAGTATGCTTTTAATTTCAGTTACAAAAGCAATTTGCAGTGAAAGTAGGCTATAATCCTGCTTCCTCTCCACAGGGAGATCGTAAGACAGACTTCACTTGTTACATAAAGTTTTCTGCATTCTGCTCCTGCCTCCAGTGCCTGTATGCTCTGTACTCTTTATCAACCTCTCTGAAAATTGTTCACATTTTAGGTACCTCTGGTAATGTTTCCAAATGGCTAGGCAGAGATGAAAATCCTAGCATTATTCAACTTCCTTGTTTTGTGCAAAGAATAGTAATAAAATGAAAGTGTTGAAATATATCACCCAGAAGAGCTATCAGTATATTTCTTTATTGAAGGGTGGAAGAGTTCATTAAAAAAAAATATTCTATTTTCCATCCACAGCCATTCATTTTTCTTTCAAGATTACTTATCTTCTCAGATAACTTTTAATCCTCCAAAATATTGCATGCAGTATACCACTTACGTGAAGATATTAAAGCTTTAGAGCTTTAATACTGAAAAAAATTCCCATGGCCCATCTTTCATTTTATAGTATTCATTTGCTATACAAGCATTTTATATCAAGGCTCTCTTGCACAGAGGTGGGGGATGTACTCTGTACAGTGAAAACAGGCTGACATTTTCTCCTTGCTCTCTAAGTCCTTGTAGATACGGAATTTAAGTTACCTAACATAATATTTTCACATATATACATTTCTAGACAAAAAAAGTGAAATCAACCTTGAATTCAAGAAAAACCTTGGAACACAGCTATTGTGAAACATCTGTGACCCCAATTCAGTTTAAAACAATTTTCTGTTCTATGCATACTGAGGTGTGTAGTTTTAAATATCCTTACTAGATTTTTATCAACTAAGATCAAGAAATATTGTCTCATTGCAAAGCAGAATAAAACCTTGGCCTACTGAAGCCTATGAGCAGAGGAGAGCTGCAAATGGAAAGGACAGAGCTATGAGCATCAATTTTAAACATGCTGTAGGATCAAAAGTAGACAAAAAAGAGCAAGTTTCTATGAAAGCTTTCAGTAAATGTCTCCAAAATAACCCAAACCACTTACAGGACCTATGTGGAGATATTCTAGAGACCGCAACTATACAGAAATATCTGAGCAAGTGCTCAATAAATTAATAAAGTGATTGGTATCTTCTTTCATGTATTGAAGAAAAGTACACTTAATCACCTGTCACTTTAAGCTTTTTCTTACAAATATACCACTGAAATTAGGAGTAACATTAGATAAACTTAAGGACATTCACCTGAATGGTGTTACGGAAGCAGATTATAAAATGTTTTCTGAAAACAGAGGCTGTGCTTTCATCTTGAAATTATCATTGAAGATTAGTTCTGCAGTACAGTGTGTGGGGAAAATGTGGAGAATCTGACTGTATATAATTTTCTGAAACATGTTTATCTTTTTCCCTAAGGCAACTTCTATTTAGAGGTAGTTATTTTATTACTCCTTGTTAGCCAGATAGTAGCACTACAAAAATACGTGTTCTTTTACACCGGAATTGCTATGCTGCATCATGCAATAATTTTATCTAAGTATGCAATCCACTACTGGCTCAGAATGTTCTGGGAAAACATGTCCCAACACAAGAGAGATATGGACTTGCTTAAGCAAGTCCAGAGGAGGGCTACAAAGTTGGTTAGTGGGCTGGAGCACCTCTCGTTTGAAGACAGGCTGAGAGAGTTGGGATTGTTCAGCCTGGATCAAAGAAGGCTCCAGGGAGACCTTCTAATACAAGTGATCTGGAGAGGGACTTTTTACAACTACATGTAGAGACAGGACCTGGGGGAATGTCTTCAAACTGAAAGAAGGGATATTTAGGTTATATGTTAGGAAGAAATTCTTCCCTATGAGGGTGGTGAAGTGCTGGCACAGGTTGCCCAGGGAAGTTGTGGCTGCCTCATCCTTGCCAGTGTTCAAGGTCAGGCTGGATGAGGCTATGAGCAGCCTGGTCTGCCAGAAGGTGTTCCTGCCCATGGCAGGGGGGGTTGAATTAGATGCTTCTTAAAGTCCCTTCCTGTTCTATGATTCTATAAGTCTATCTAAGTGCACTGCAAAAACACAAGGGCACTTTCTCAGTGTTACCATACCAGCTTGTGACTACTGGCAGCATCAGGTTTTCCTGAACTAGGTGAACTCATATCTTTGTGCTAAGTCTGCTCGACTTCCACTAATCTATCTGATGTATTTTTGTAATCCATAATATCCTATAGTAATGAGTGTCACCTTTGAATTATGCTTTATGAGATTACCACATTTGTTTTCTATTCATGTTACTGGATATTGGCTTATAGTGTTTGTGTTGAAAAAAAAAAAAAAAGAAGTAGTTAATTTTTTATTTTTTTTTAAANGAGTGTCACCTTTGAATTATGCTTTATGAGATTACCACATTTGTTTTCTATTCATGTTACTGGATATTGGCTTATAGTGTTTGTGTTGAAAAAAAAAAAAAAAAGAAGTAGTTAATTCTTGATCTCTTTCTGAATAACACTGATAACTCCACATCTCTTTAACAGACCTGCCCAGAACCAACATCTTTTTCAAGATCCTTAATAATTTGAGAGACTTACTGAACAGCAGCTATTGCACAGTTTTCTTCAGAACTGTTGCCTTGCTTTGGATTTGATGGAATATTAGATTTTCAGGTAATGACAGGGTTCATGTGGTGTTCAGTCTGGGCCTTGGTCATACTCCAGGTTCAGATGTACTGCACAAGTTTTTTTATCTTCTGTTGGAATTCTTATAGATAGGATAGCTACAATTTAGCTACCATCATCTCAAAGCTTTAAATGAGAGAGCATAGTGTAAAAAGAGCATGCAACATTTTCAAGATCTAGTTGTTAGTTTCAGCCAAAAATAATAATGTAGACTATGTAACTTTAAACTACTTTCATGGTCCTATGTCTAAACACAAGTCCAGCTTTAGTTTTTTTTTCTGGGACTTAAGACTCTTTGGAAGCTGATTATTACATAGCTATGAGTTATCTGAGTGTTGCTCTTCTCCCAGTGATGGAAAATGTGTCAGAAATATCAGCAGTTCATAGTCCACCAGTGTGAAATGGGCTACCTCCAGCACTTTCTTACCCGTGATGTTGTTTTGTGGAGGGTATATTACAGGAATCTATTGTCCCTAAAGAGATGAATAAGTGAAGAAGACTAGAATAAAGAAGAGACATGGAATGTGTCAACTTTTCCAACCAGAAACTCCATTTATAGAAATCAGGTTTATCATTCATGAGACTGTAAAAACACTAAAATTAACAGCTGCAACCAGTGGTAACAGATGTTAATCTAAATCATAGAATCATAGAATCATAAAATAGTTAGGGGTGAAAAGGACCTTAAGACCATCCAGTTCCAACACCCCTGCCATGAGCAGGGACACCCCATGTGTGTCCCCAACTTAAACAGGGGAAGTTTAGATAGGATATAAGGAGGAAGTTCTTTACTGTAAGGGTGGTGAGGAACGAAACTAGATGATCTTCATAGAATGGTAGAATCATAGAATAGTTAGGGGTGAAAAGGACCTGAAGATCATCTAGTTCCAACCCCCCTGACATAAGCAGGGACACCTCACACTAAACTATGCCACCCAAGGCTTCATCCAACCTGGCCTTGAACACTGCCAGAGATGGAGCACTCACAACCTCCCTGGCCAACCCATTCCAGCATCTCAGCACCCTCACAGGATAGAATTTCTTCCTTATATCCAATCTAAACCTCTCCTGTTTAAGTTTGAACCCGTTACCCCTTGTCCTGTCACTAGAGTTCCTAATGAAGAGCCCCTCCCCCCATCCCTAACCCTAACTATTCTGTGATTCTATGATCTTAAGGTCCTTTCCAACCCTAACTATTCCATGATTCTATGATTCTATAATGAGAATGTGTTGTGTAGTGTGAAGCCTGAGCATGACATAAATGGTATTATATAAGGGGTGAAGAATGTGTAGGCTTTGGCTTTTTCTTCATAGTAGCTATTGTGGGGCTAAGTTTTGGATTTGTGCTAGAATAGTGTTGACAGCATAGGAATGTTTTTGTTACTGCTGAGCAGTGCTTACCCAGAGCCAAGGCCTTTCCTGCTTCTTACACCACCCCACTAGTGGGCAGGCCTGGGGTACCCCACAAGGTGGTAGGGAACACAGCTGAGACAACTGACCTGCACGGACCAAAGGGATACTTTATACCATATGGTGTCATGCTCAGCATATAAAGCTGAGGAAGGGAGGGCTCTTAAAAGTTAATGAAATTTGTCTTCCCAAGTCACCATTACACATGCTGGAGCCTTGCTTTGCTGGAGATGGCTGAACATCTGCCCACCAATGGAAAGCAATGAATGAATGCCTTTATTTGCTCTGCTTGCTTGTATGGCTTTTGCTGTACCTGTTAAACTGTTTTTATCCTAGCCCATGAGTTTTTCCACTTTTAGTCTTCTGATTTTCTCCCTTCTTGTCCTAGGAGGTAGTGGGCAAGCGGTTATGTGAGGCTATTACTGGCTGGGGTTAAACCATGACAACAACTTTCAAAATCTTTCTTCTGATGTTTCTTAGCACTTCTAGCAGTACAAATATATCTCAAACGTATAAGCAGCTCATATAGATAATATACTGTCTAATTGTAAAGAATCATAAAGAGAAACTGAAGACTTGCTTTTATTCTTTAAGTGAGCTAAGATGTACACTGAACTGCAAGGTTTTTTTAATAACATAATGCATGGACGTATGTGCGTATGCATGTGCACACACAGAGAGTGCTTTCCTGCTGCTGCTGATGGTTGCCTTTCAAGTTGCACTATTCAGCTCCCACAACAGGTATGTTAAAGCAGTTCACATGAATAATATATATTCTCAGATGCATATTAAACATTCACCCTTTGAATCTTCCTAGAATTTGAGGTCTTGCAGCACTCTCTGTTCTACCAATCAAGGGACACTGGTCTTATGAAAACTGATGAACTCTTTTCTTGGAATTCAGAATTAGAATAACACATACTTTGCCTGGATAAGACATTGCAGATAGTGTGCTTTTCATAATCCAAGGACAGGAGAAGAAATTAAAAGTGTGGAAGGTATGTTTAGTCACTCAATCTATTTGAGGAAATTGCAATTGATTCCTGGAAGTTTGATGAGAGAAAAAGAGAATCTGACACAAACCATGACCAAGCGAGAGTGTATTAAGATCAAACTGTTTTGATATGGAAGTTAGACATTGGCAATAAACAGGCTCCAGCATATCCTTTGTGAATATTTTTCTAACTTTGCTAATACTTCCTCAAATGGGAGGGTCAAATCTCTTCTGCAGATGCCACATTACAGCTGGGCAAACTTTTGTGTTATTTCCCTAGGTGTTTCCATGGAGGAACCAGAACATGCATAGCTACCAGGAGAGATGTATTAGAAAGGGTATTCAGTCTGCAGCAACACATCAGCCACTCAAAGTTAATAATAAACACTCAAGAAATACTTCAGCAAGAAAATTAAGTGCGTTTTGTGGCAAAAATGCAGTGATAGGCTTATTAGCACTATAACAATATCTTCTCAAGGAGATTTTTTTACAAATACAGTAAATGACATCTCTAAGGCTATCAGCAGATAAAACATCAAAATGAAAAGAGCAATAATATATAGTGTAGTTTACAAGAGTGAACAATAAGTAGTCTGAAATGACATAATGAAACAAATAAAGAACTGCTTCAGGCTAAATTCATACAGTCTTTTGCATTTATATGCAATGCTATTGTCTTTTACCCTGGTCAGTTCTACTTGAAGCAAAACTAGATCGAAAGTGTCTAATTGCTCATTCTGCACTCTTTGCATAGCTAACAATGCTTTAGTTATTTAAATTTGAACAGATGTAAAGAGGAACTTCAAGGACACCTCAGCTGACAGAGCACTTACCCATATGCATCCATTCCTTTTTGGTTAGTTTGTAACAGAAAACTTTTAAGTGTTGTCCTCAGCTAAAGCCTTCTCAAACAACATGCTTCAGAGCCTGCAGGCACTTGGGCAGAGGAATGTAAGGTCTTGTCCTTTAAGCCTGAGCTTGTACTGCAGTCAACTTTCCAGCAGAGCTATATGCTCCTGTTTAACATGCTCTGTTACCTTCCCCCTGACCACCTGGGTCCAGAAACAATTCTGGACTTTGTAGTGACTCTTTCTCTGAAAGACTTGTGGCTTTCTCTAAACAGCAACAGCCAAAAGTTGAGGGGTTTGCAATGTGTATATGCACAGGCAATGCATATATTCTGTCTGGTACGAGCTGGTGTGGAAGTGAAGGGAAGAGAACAGGCACAAAACCAGAAACAATAATGAAGTATTTCTATTAAAGATGAATTGACAATACTGAAATACTGAAAGTGACTGAAGAAGTAAAAGCTGAAAAAAATTGCACAGGTTTATGGCAACTGCCCTGCAAAGCATCATCTAAATGGTTCAACAGATATGCTGGATTTCCACTGACATTAACTATGCTGACACATCAGAAAGTGATATGTCAGAGTAAAGATGACAGATAACTCTGGTGTCTCTTCTAAAATCAGATCACTTGATAAACAAAATGTAAAATAAAAAGAAGTTATCCTTAAAGCAAATTAAGCACATTTCTTATCTAGAATAAATGTCAGGCACTTACGTAGGTAACAAGTACAATCTAGCAAACACTGTTTAAGAAGCTTGAAAGGTGTTAAATTATCATATGTAACACTCAGATATATTAGGTCTGTTTAAAGTGAAAAAGAAAGCCCTTTACTAGATATTTCAACTTTTCAGTGTTGTTGCTGTTTTATTCCTACTGCTAACACAGCATAATATGCAACATTGTAACACAAAAATACATATTACATCACAAGTGTTAGGTATAAAGTAAAAAATACAGACATATTTTAAGTGCCAAGAGTGGGGTGTGAACAGATGCACACTAACAACTAACCTATTTATATCATAGACCATAGCAGATACCACCAAAGTGGTTTTTTTCTATGATACCTCTGTAAAAAAATGACAGTCTGGTAAACTGAAAAGAAACACCAAACCCACCCCCACCCCCCAACCCCCCACCACCACCCAAAAAAA
>NDXB01019603.1:419784-431574 GCA_002631895.1 Agapornis roseicollis
CACCCCCCCAAAAAAAAAAGAAAACCAAACCTCAAAAAACACAAAAACCAAAACTAAAAATCTGCAATCCAGCCAAAAAAAGAACCACAAGAAAGAGGCTGAACCAGTAGAGCTGTTCTCTGGAAGATACTTTCACTCCAAGCAAAATTAATGGTCAAATTCAGAAAGAAATAAATACTAAATCTGAGGAAACAAAGAGATCCTGGGCTGCATCAAAAGAGCGTGACCAGCAGGCCAAAGGAGGTGATCCTGCCCTTCTACTCTGCTCTCATGAGACCTCACCTGGAGTCTTGTGTGCAGTTCTGGTGTCCTCAGCATAAAAAGGACATGGAGCTGTTGGAACAAGTCCAGAGGAGGGCCACGAGGATGATCAGGGGACTGGAGCATCTCCCATATGAAGACAGGCTGGGAAAGCTGGGGCTGCTTATCCGGGAGAAAAGAAGGCTGCGTGGAGACCTCATAGCAGCCTTGAAATATCTGAATGGGGCCTATAGGGATGCTGGAGAGGGACTCTTCATTAGGGACTGTAGTGACAGGACAAGGGGGAACGGGTTCAAACTTAAACAGGAGAGGTTTAGATAGGGTATAAGGAAGAAATTCTTTCCTGTTAGGGTGCTGAGATGCTGGAGTGGGTTGCCCAGGGAGGTTGTGAGTGTTCCGTCCCTGGCAGTGTTCAAGGCCAGGTTGGATGAAACCTTGGGTGGCATGGTTTAGTGTGAGGTGCCCCTGCTTATGTCATGGGGGTTGGAACTAGATGATCTTAAGGTCCCTTCCAACCCTAACTATTCTATGATTTTATGATTCTATAAATCTACCTATCCTTCATTTCAGGCAATTCTTTCATATGTATATATAAGGAGCAAGAAAAATAAAAAAGCAGAATTTCAAAATTGTTTCAGCTCTGTTGAGTAACTAACACAGTACCTGTAGTGTCTAGCAAAGATGTGGTTTCCCTATAGTGCCTCTTCAGCATAAAGGGAGTATGCTCCTTTGGGGCCCTGGGAACATAAAAATCCTTTTATTCTGTTCTTTATTCTCAGGCCTGTCTTTCTAAATATTAAATTGATTTATTGAAAGTAAAACTAGCAGCTGCCAGGGTTCTGCATTTCATTATATTCAGCAGCTCTGAAGAGGTTCAGATCATTATCTATCCAATTGTTGAAACCTCAGATATGGAAGAAGATCAATCCTGGATGCAGACAAGCTTTACTTGTTTGCTGTTTCTGAATGACGGTCATGCTTTAGCTCCCATCTGCATTCACAAGAAAGCCTGATTAGGTGCTTAAAAATTTCTTATTCAAATGAAAAAAAAAAAAAAAATCAGCATTAAAACTTTTAAAAAAAAAAAAAAAAAGCACAAAACCTTTGAAAAAAAAAAAAAAAAAGCACAAAACCTTTGAAAAAAAAAAAAAAAAAGCACAAAACCTTTGAAAAAAAAAAAAAAAAAGCACAAAACCTTTGAAAAAAAAAAAAAAAAATCAGCATTAAAACTTTTAAAAAAAAAAAAAAAAAAGTACAGTATAAAATTCTGGAAAATCATCACAAGACAACATTTATGCTAATGTTCATGGTGACTTCATTGATTACTCTGTGAAAATAATCAAAATGAAAGGACTTTGTCCTGCATTTTTCCTACTAGTAATATCTAACTGTATTTCATTACGCTACTTCCAGTACAATCAATCCTATGACTAACTAAAGGTCCCACTCATAAGTGACAGCTGAGAGAAAATAATCCCTAATTCAGTGAAAGCATACACAGTAAAAGTAGGGGTTTATTTTTTTAGATAACATGTTACCACTGCAGAAGGTGTACCTTCATTCTGTCCCCTGCAGAAGTCTAAATTATGGAGTCAGATTCCTTTGTGAGCAACTTCAGGCAGGAATTCATTATGCTTCCAGCAAACTCTGAGTGTACTTCTAAAAATTTTATCATGTCTTAAAAGTAGCAGATCTTTTGCTACCCTACCTTTTTTTTTTTTTCAGATTATTAATGTGCCCTTCTTTGCAACAAAAAAGTGACTTCAAATATATATAAACAATTTCCCTAGATAAACAATGGTGTCATCTCATGTCTCCAAGGTCTGCTGTAAGAGGATGTATGTAAAAAGGTAGCCTTGGTTTGCAAACAGTGTTATGTTATTCACTGTTATGATACCATAAACAACCACAAAGTTTTCTCCAGAAGAACGTATACCTAATACAGGATATTCAAGGAAAGGTCACAATGAAAATTACAATGTAAAACTGAGGAATACAGAAAATCCCTGATTTCAGCTGGTGCTTCAAGTGTATTCACTGCTATACACAAGTTACTGAACTATGCCATCTGCTTTATAGAATCCTTTATTCTATTAATGTTCCCAGCTTATAGTATATAATTGCATTTTCTAACTCTTCAGTAAATGCTTATCCAGTAAAACATATTATTCTTTAATTGCAAGAGAGCAATTTCCCTGGATTTACTTTCTTTTTACTTGATTTACTGATCTTAATTAAGCATGCAGTTGTCCAGTCCAGTACTGGAAAACTGGCAAACCCTTCCAAATGAATGTTATTCTTTTGGACACAAACATCTAGATGACTGAACTTTTGCTTCTAAGCATCTTCACAAAATGCTACATGGGCTGATTCATCACAAAAATACTAATGTTTGAAGACAAATGTTGGTGGTTCATTGTCCAAACAATTCTAACTCTTCCAGCAATAAAGTGGCTTCATAATACTGCACAACATATCTGTCACAGCTGAATATTGTTTCAAGCAACATGCATTTAAGAGACTAAGTGTAAGACAAGCCTATAAACAAGAAAACAATCAGAATCACACAGAGAGACTCATTTAACAATTGCCTTTTACAAAAGACTAGAAAAGGAGATACTAACATTTTATAACCTATAGATTCAGTGAAAAAGCTCACTGCCTGACCCTGAATAAAGTCTTATTTGTAGGAGGCAAATACCAGCTTCTCTTGCTCATTCACTGCAGCTTGTGATTCCTTAACCACTGGCCAAAACAAAATAACTGCTACAGGATTTTTCTTTTTTAGTAAGGTAAAAGAGTTAATAGGTTTCAAATTTTCATTTTTGCGTCAGGTAAAAAATGACCTAAAGTATACAAAAAAATGCTGCTCTTCAGTGTTTGCACCACTACCAGAGAAAGGCAATATCAGAAAGTAGTTGCATCTTAACAAAGAGATTCAGGTGAATCCATATCTGATGAAATGAAGGTTTGTTCTTGTAATTAAAGCACTGGACTGGAAGAGCTGTCTCTACCAAAGAATCACTGTATAGCCTTAGGTAAGATTGTGCATTTCAGTCCCACTTGTAAAACTAGGATAGCATGTATTTTCTCCAGCCTTTTTAGCCAGCAACTGTTAAAGCACATTTGTTTGTTGCTTAATACATAAAGGGTGTTTCTAAAGTGCCATTACTCCCCAGGTTCATAAAATTTAATTGTAGCTTCTCTGAAAGGTCCCAGGCTTCATTCTTTCAACATAGGCAAAGGCAAGTTTTCCTTTTTTTTTTTTATGCCATCATTACTGTTAATTACAGTATGTGCCTGCATTGCTAAAGAACCATTTCCACTGAATAACAATTCTACCAGGGGAAAAAAAAACACATCTTCTGTGTTGATGTTGCCACCTGTTGAACTAGTAAACTGCAAGTGCCAGTTTTTGCCCCACAAGCCTACAGATGCACAAAGCATCTTACTGTGGAGCAAAGCACTAGTGGTCTAGCAAATGCTGTCTGACTGGAGAGCAAAAGGACATGCCCACACCCTAAAACTTGTTGCATTTCCATTTCATTAAAGGTACATGCTGAACTGGTCCAGATTGTTTCAACACTCTGTAAACTATTTCTCTGATGCTTTCATTTCACAAAATAACACATTTCAACTTGCTGGTAAGCTCTGGATGAAAAGGTCAGAATATTAAGGAGTTTTATGATCTGGAAATAACAGGTTTTGACATTTGCTGTTCTAGACAAAGCTGCAACTCTTATTCCACCATGATGCATGTATTTCCGTTCCATTTCCCAGAACTGAAGCTAAAAAAAAAACACATTAGAACAATGCTTTCAGAGAGATGCATTGAGCATCAAGCTTTTGTGCAGTTCAACTTCCCAAACCATGTGTTATTTTAATAACAATTTGGAGGTTTTTAAATTCTTGTTGATTGTGAAAAGACAGCTTATTAGTTCTTTTATTACAAATCAAATGTGCTTAAGGTCTGATGACTGAGGTTCTCAGTTTTCTAACTACAACTATAGAGAAGGCTGAGTGGAGAACTCACAGCAGCCTTCCAGTATCTGAAGGGGGCCTACAAAGATGCTGGGGGGAGACTCTTCATTAGGGACTGTAGTGACAGGACAAGGGGTAACGGGTTCAAACTTTAACAGGGGAAGTTTAGATTGGATATAAGGAAGAAATTCTTTCCTGTTAGGGTGGTGAGGCGCTGGAATGGGTTGCCCAGGGAGGTTGTGAATGCTCCATCCCTGGCAGTGATCAAGGCCAGGTTGGACAGAGCCTTGGGTGGCATGGTTTAGTGTNAGGGTGGTGATGGAATGGGTTGCCCAGGGAGGTTGTGAATGCTCCATCCCTGGCAGTGATCAAGGCCAGGTTGGACAGAGCCTTGGGTGGCATGGTTTAGTGTGAGGTGTCCCTTCCCATGGCATGGGGGTTGCAAGTAAATGATCTTAAGATCCTTTTCAACCCTAACTATTCTATAATTCTATGAGTCTAACTAAGCTCTGTACAGTTCAATGGTTACACAGTTTAAGTACTTCTAATTTTGCTCTCATAATTGAGTAATATGGACATGTATGAAAACAGTAATAGAAAAAATAGAACATTTAAATCTTAGCAAACTGCAATTCAACTGGAATATAGCCAAAACTTTAGAAAATTGTGCATCATCCCATGTTCATCAGTATAGTGGCATCTAAAATTCATTTTTCACTTAACCAGCTCCACTTCCTGTCATTGTTAGATCCATTATATGCTTAATTCAAGAAAAATTACAAGGTTTTCTTGAATTAATTTAGCAGCCTTGACCTTCAAATTTCTTTTTTTTGTTTTGCTCAATCCATCAGGTTTCAGAATATGTCTTTACATAATTTAAAATGAAAATATCACATTAGAAAAAAACCCTTTGTAACTGCTGCCTAAAAATAAAAAGAATTAGATCATCTATGATTCCATGCTCTGTGAGAAAGCATAAGGACAATGTTCACTTATTGTTTAGTGCATATGAGACTTCCATCATATATCTTTTATCTATCATCAGGTCTGCCAAATCTTCCAAGAACTTAACATGAGACTTTCTTGAGTAAAAGCAGCAAAGAGATGCATAAGCTTTATTATTGATGGTGTCATTGTATTTCTTACATTCAGATTTTGTTTTAGTTGATTTATAAGAAGCTGAAAATCTTAACTATAAAGGCAGAAATTCTGCTGTACCTGGATTCTGAAACATAAAGCAGCACTAAATATTTAGTTTGTAAGCTTGATTGAACATGCATTTTTTTTTTTTTCTAGCCAGGGATCATTAATAATCAAAAAACATTTGTTACCAAATAAATTCCTTCAATATATTTTCCCAAAAGACATTGCAGAACTGATTTTCCTGTCTCTGTGTAGCAGAGACAAAGGAAAGATTCAATTATCCATCTGCCATTTCTATGCTGAATTTCACAGTTGCATCTGGTAAGAAGGAGTGTTGGCAGCTCAGACTAAAAGTCCACCCCTGACAGCTGACACTACCTCAGCATCCACTCAAATCTGCCAGAGATCTACAGCATGGGGTGCCAAAAGTTATGGATGGTGTCTTTGTGTTCAATAGCTCTGGGCACAGTTTCTTCTGTGTGTAGGAGCCTATTTATGCATGTGGATAATTTGTGATTCTAGTAGAGTCATGCACCTCAATATGAAATATCAGAGGACAAATCATGTCCTCAGTATAAGGCACGCAGGGGACAAAAAAGCATTCCTACTTTTCAAGTTATAACTTACTTTTTAAGTTATAACTTAAGTGTATTAATGCTGCTTTGTGGAAATGAACTTCTCGAACACGGCCACTGTAAGAAGAGGTGAAGTGTTCTAGAATTTAAAACTTCTTTTTAAAAACCTTTCAAGCACCAAACCTGAAAACTGAAAAAATGTTTAACTTTTGGAAAGTGAAAGTAGATGCAGGTGAAGGCATCCAGGATCATTTATTTTAATAGCACCACTGCACAAGATAACAGAAAAAGGCAGGAAAAAAGAGATTAAACCCCATATCATTCTTAGCCCCAGATAAAGAAGTGCCTGCCATATAATGAGGGAGAAAAAAGTGAAGCCAAGTGTTGCTATTTCCATCTGATTCTGTACTGAAAAACAAGACCAGGGATTGTTGCATAGAAGCTGTCATTCATTTTGAACAATTGTAAATCCCCAGCAGTCTGCTCAAAACACAGACCTTGATCCTGTACCAAAAAGAGGGCTGGTTATGAAACATTTCTAAAAATCTGTTACAGATTGTTTGATTGCACAAGTTTCTTTTTGTTCTGATTTAGGTCATGACACTGAATTTGTGAGAACTGCATTAATCTGGGTTTTAGCTGTGAGCGGTTTCTCCTAGTAACTTACTCCACTTCTGCAACTAATATGCTCCTGTTTTGCATTTTTAATTACTGTGAGGCATAATTGTGAAGATTAGAAACTAGTATTAGGTTGAAAGCCAGCAAGATGAGGATGTCTGTAAACTCCGTGCCCTTACCCTGGAGACTTGAATGATTTCTTTGCTTCCACTTATTGCTAAAATACCCCAAAACTCAGCCATGAAGCTGCCCTGCCTGCACATTCATTTACAGAAGTGATGAGGAAACAAAAATACTCCTAATTTGCCATGACATAGTAGCTGAAGGTGTTCCACACCCCTAGTCCCTTCCTGAGGGGGCTCTCACAAATAGGAAGGGTTGCCAACAGCAGAAGAACTAAGTTAACCCTGGTGGTGGCCGCCTTCTCCCAGTGGCAATAGCTGCGTTAGTTTGTAGAGCCTTGTTGCAAAAGTAAGCATTGCTTCAATCACCAGTATTAAGCTGTATGAAAGGTGAATAGATACCATGTAAAGTGTGTATTAAGGGACCATATATTATAAAAGACCACATAAGGATCTTTTCCTTAGCAGAAGGGAGAGACTTTGCCAAAATCCATATCAAGTCAGACATATATTTTACAAAACTTTCAAACTACACAGTTCACATAGAAATTCCAAGCATTTTTTCTCCTCTTTCTTGTATAGTTCATTGATAATTTTTCCCTAAAATTTTAGTATGCAGTTTCTAATGAGTTCTTATTCCATTAGACAAGATTTATGTAAATTGGAGAACAAGTAATACATGTCCGAGAAATAAGAAACAAAATAACAGTATGATACTTTCCAGCAATGTGGATAAAGACGACTATAACAAAACTTCATTTAGCTCATTATTATTGTGGAAGCACTGTTTGATTCGTTATTAAGCACACCTGCATATTTTGCCTTCACTATGTACAAAGTGAACTATGTTTTGATGACCTACTTTTTGCTTAGTCCACATCACTGAGATGTGATATTTTGCCATAAAACCTTTCAATCAATATGGAAAAGATCAGGAAAGGCTCATTATATGGTAAGAGTTCAGACTCAGGTAGAGCTGAACATATGGCCAGAAGAAAAGTGTCTACAGCTTTTTATCACTCTTAGGTATGTTGAAATCATACAAATTTTTATTTTCTGTCACATGACATTTAACGGTGTTTTGTGTTGTCAACCAAATCACAGCTGAAATGAAAAATCCTTTTAAACTGCTATGTTGCACAGGTATTTTGGAATGTTTTATTAAGGCAATCTGTGCAACAAAAGCATGTAGCTAAACAGTTTATTGAAAAGTGTGTTTATAAGGATGCTCAGATGACCACAACTTGATTGAAGGGTGCACAATTAACTTTTTTGTAGATATTCTACATAATTTGTGCAGTATGCATCATTCCAGTGGCATTTAAGTGACCATCAGAGACCTTATGGACCTTCAATTCAGAGCTAAATTCCCCCTAAGCAAAATGGGTTTATGAAAGATCCCATGAATATATGAAAGCTCATTTTGTAATGGGTGAAGTATCTGGTTGGCCAATATCTTCCAGTTTTAGAAGAACATAGACTACATAACAGGAACATGAAGGTTTTATTTCTAGCCAAGTTTCAGCATATGTAATTGAACATTATGCAAGCTTTCCAAGACAGTTAACAGCAGGAGTTTCTTTCCATGCCAAAAATGGCTTTGCCTTAATGAAAGTTGCATGCTGTTGTGCAGAGAAAACGTTGAAACTAATCAAAGTTGGGTAGTTTGAAAGATGTCAGATAAAAAGATCTGGCAGCACTTCAAGAGAGGAAGCACTGTAAATAGATACTGAACCATTTGACAGACAGTTCAAATGGGATGACTGAGAAAGGCAGCATAACTCCTCATTTTGCCAGCTAGACCCAACTGTGTAATTGCTAATGTTGTTCACAATCTGCTTACCTAAGAAAGGCAATAAAAGTATTATGTATGAAACACTAACTGCCAAAAGCATGTTAAAACCACCCATACACTGAACTATACGTCAAGATATTTGACTAACCATGCTATTAACATGAATGTATAAATCTCAATTCAAATTGTAGGCTTTTCTTCTTCCTTTTTCTGGACCATTTTCAGAACCACTTTAGAAGGCTGAAAGAACAATTAATTTGTTGTGTACAACTGAATGTTTTGAGCAGGAATATTTGCTAAAGATTAGCTGCAGAGATTTTACACCGTGAATGGACAAGACTTTATACCTGACCTTTGAAAATCCCCTGTTAGTGAGCAGGAGGCAACTTTCCCTGTTATGGTGAAAATTGGGCTGGTAACAAAGATTTACCAGATAGTATGCTATTTAAATCACAGACAGACCCAGAGGCAAAAACTATCCTGGACATTGTACAAATTGGTATAATTAAATTATATTTGTCCAAAGACCGAATTAAGTGAGGAAAAAAATACTGGATTTCTGCCTAAGATATCAGATTCTATTTCGTATTCCTGTTTCCTTAGGATAACTCAATCAGATTAAATTATGTGTACTTTGTGACCTTTGTCACTTAACCAAAATTTATTCTGTACAACTTAGAGACATGAATAGCAAAGCCTATCTAAATAAATGGATTTTAGGTCAAGTAGTAAAATATTCTCACCTTGAGACTTCCTCACTTCAGACCTGTCCTTTCTCCTCAGCCAAGATAAAGCCTTGGGGAGGAATTATTTACCTGTCAGGTTGCATAGAAAGTAAAGCTTAAATAAACTCACACACACTGAACTTCAGACAAACCATACAATGAGGATACTGTTTGTGTAGCCTGAATAACACAGTTTATATCAGATTTAGTTTTTTGAGAACTGATGGAAAAACACCGAGTAAGAAAAAAATTCTACTTTTATTTATTTATCTTATCTTCACCTTTATTTCCCATGTATCAGTTTAAAGGTCTGAAAATACAATAACCAAAGACAGTAATGCCCGTTCATTTTAGGAAAGAAATGACCTCTGAGGAGCTTGAATTTTGTTTTATATCCTTGGGGTTTAAGAACACTTATACCACTCTTTGGGTGGCTGCTGGAAACAGAATGAGATTTGACAAGTAGGACAAACGTTATAGTGTCTGCCTGACATTTAGTTTGATTATGAAATGAGTGTCTGAGAATTGAGGATCAGCATCACAGCATTACACATTACTTTACTGGAGAAAAGTAGAGAACATTAACAGTATAAACACATTGCAACAACCTGCTGACTCCTACCACCACATGATGTTTTCAAGAAACACTGAACACGGCAGACACTGTATCAGTAAGACACACCTAAAGTCTAATGTAATATTGCTATGGATTGCAATGCTCTCAAATACTATTAGATAGATGGGGAATTCACAGTGCCAATTTAAGTTGCCACATGGCCACATGTTTCCAAATAAGGAAGTGGTGGAAAAAGGGAGAAACTGGTATTTTTTTAATATTAGTAATCTGGAATATGATTTCACTTAATAAAATAATAGTTAAACTGTTTAGATGGAACTACTGGACTAATTTAAAGCTTGTTGTCTTTACAAAATATTGAAAGAGCCAGGATGTTTGTTGACTCATGAATTCTTGTTTATCTGTCTTTGTATTTTACAGTACTTGTCCTCAGAATAAGATGTTTATACTAAACCAGAAGAGTTTTGTATAACTACTGCCTGTAGTGCATACAGGAATACTTACACATATTGCCATTAGATGTTTAGAACTCACAAGCCAGAAAGGCACATGTGTTCGATTCACAATGATTTTCTCCATAAAACCAAGCTGGGAAGTTTGTGCTGTGGAATCTAACACCTGGTGCTGGCAACACACAGAGTCGGGATGGCAAAAGCTTTCTACCCCATTACCAAAACCAAGAATTTCAGGGATGATAATTTCACACTAATAAACAGTTTTTCAGATAGCTCGGTATGGTGGAGTCTCAAGTCAATCATTATTTCCTATGTCCATCATGTTCCTAGAGTCTGCTCTTTGACCATAAGACAAAAAATGAGACCAGACATCACTCACATTTGCAGGAGAACACTGTGTTATTAGCAAAAGAATGGAAACAAAATTGAGTCATTAGGCTTGAGTCATTAGGAGTGATGGATGTTACCCTGCCAAAGACCATGCCAATCTCCTTGCCAGTGCCAGATGGTTTCTTTAGGAGACTGTTTAGTAGACTCAGAAATCTCATTGTCAGAAGCTTGTTGCCCAAATTTTGCTTTGCAATTGCATCCCATTATTTCTATGTATAGTTTTCATTTGCTTGCACTACATGAATATTTTTTGCTTTTAAGTCCCTTCTGAGCATCTAATTTCATGCACTATTAGTTGTCTGGTTTCAACATCCAACCTGATTCTTAACGGTTTTCACATTGCATTGCGTCATTTAAACAAAGGACATATTTAAATCACACAAGTCAAGAACTTCAGCGGTTTGGGACTGAGTAAAGCAAACCTATTTCTTCCAATATTACTCAGATTCAGCAAGACAATCTGCAGATTTAAATAGCCTCCAACATGACAGTGCTTCCATATGTAGGAAATGGACTGAGAATGAGATTGAGCACTGATTTTGCAGTGTAACAACCATTTATTTAATGGATTAGAAAGTCTAGTGCATTTTATTAAGTCTTATAAACCCTGGTATATCAGGAAGCTAGAATATTTAACTGTGAGAGAATTTAAAACTAAGTCACAATTTTCTTTGATGCAATTCTTTTTGACCAAAGGTTTTTCCAGTGTGTGCATGAAAAATCTGGGATTTACCACATTTATTAGCCTCATATATTTTTTTCCTTGAAGGAGTCTTTGTTGTAAGAATTTTCTGCATCTTCTTTATTTTTCCCAAACAGCATATAATCTTCTTAAAGTAAACGTTGCAGCAGGCACAGTATCATGAATCCAGTGTACTTTCACTGGTGCTCACCAAGCAAAAACAATGCAAAGGAAATAGTTTTTTAGGACATAACACAGAAATGCAAAACGAAGGACTGATGAGTGGGGATCTATTCTGAGAGATAAATTGGGTATAAGTTAGGAGTCCTCTATGGGTGCAACACATAAAACTGAAAAATTCCATTCTTTTTTTTAAAAAATGGAACCAGAATTCATCTGTGTATACAAAAATTATAGCCAACTAACCAGAAAGAGTTTAAATGTCCCTGCACATAGCAAGGGGCTT
>NDXB01019604.1:0-49016 GCA_002631895.1 Agapornis roseicollis
GTGAGGCACTGGAATGGATTGCCCAAGGAAGCTGTGAGTGCTCCATCCCTGGCAGTGTTCAAGACCAGGTTGGATGGAGCCTTGGGTAGCATGGTTTAGTGTGAGGTGTCCCTGCTTATGGCAGGGGGGTTGGAACTAGATGATCTTAAAGTGCTTTCCAACCCTAACTATTCTATGATTCTATGATTTTTGCCTCTCTGTGTGCCTCCCTGGCCCTGGGGGAGAGCAGAGAAGTAGGCAGCCTTCCTGGTAAAAATAGCAGCAAATCGGGGTTAAATGCTGGGCTCAGTAACTCAATCTGAAGACAGAGAGTCAGATTTTGGGCTGTTTAAAATGCCCTGTCATTGTAAAGGCACTGAAGTAGCTCAGATCTAAAACTTATCCGGGCAGATGAGGAATGTGTCAGCTGCTGAACCCCTCAAAAGTCCTAATACCTTGATGCCTTTCTATGTGCTTAAAGTCCTTCATTTGTTTTGCAGCCAACAGAGTGTGCAGGAAAGAAGACGAAGCAACCTTTGCCAGTCCTCCCTTTGCAAACCTTCATTGCACAGTGGGAAGTAGGAGAATTTACTTTAACTAAAACCAAGTCAGTGGTTTAATCTTTGTAATTGCTCTGCCTCTTATATTTTTATCATGGCTCTGGTACCAAAAAGAATGGGTGAAAAGCTCTTCAGCCAGAAATACCACACTTCTGACATGTAAACTGGTGATCCATTACCCTTCTGTAGAGCTCTGTGTGTTTGTGTGTGTGCTTGTTTGTGTGAGTGAGTCTATGTGCATTTGTGCTTCTGTGTTGTTGAATCATCTACTGGTGGCCTACAGAGCAAAAACAGGCTGCTTCTGCAAGTGTCAGCACACGTAGGGGAAAGAAAAAGAAAAAGAAAGAGAAAGGGAAAGAGAAAAAGAAAAAGGATTATTTAATTAAAAGGGTTATTTGATTAAAAGGGGAAAAACATCCTTGCACAACAAAATCAGAATTCTTCTGTATTGTCCGGAAAAGTCTTCCAAGATACATATTCATATGTAACTTTCATGGAGCAGGATAGCCTCTTATACATCATTCACCACCACAGCACAAGGAATACAACGTAGAATTTGAGGGTATTTAAGGCAAAAATAATGCCACTCTTTTTAATGTAATGCTGGGTAGATGGACTTGTAAAATGAAACTGAGAGAATGATATGTAATGTTGGTTGACCAGAAAAAGCTAACAGGAGCTGCATTACTGTATGAGGCAGTTCTGTCTACCTCATCTCTCTGTGCTGTTCAGATGCAGGGACCTAGGGGATTTTTTGTTAGGTGCTGTGTTTATAAACCTTTTCTTCAAGTGTATCTTCCTTTTTAATCCTCTTTGTATATTGATAACAGTAAAAAGCAAACTGTGTGCGCTGTGCCTTAGATACACACTTTACTAGCAAATCCCCTAGATTAGATTTTGTCTGTACTGTGTCAGAAAGGCCGATTATAAAATGAACAATTAGCAATGGCTTGGGTATAACTGATGACAGTGGGATTAGATCTATTGTTATCTCCAAACAGAACGAAATTCAATCTGATAAAGCGTATTCATTGTGCTAAAGAGAATATTTCATTTTAGCTGAAAACAATGATGGGAGAAATTCAACTGGGAGAAAGACTTTATTAACAGGAAAATCTGAATGATGATTGAGAATCATTGGATAATACTTAAGTGGATGCCCAAAGAAGCCACACCCAAGTAAGAAATCTGCAGTCATTAAATGGTCTGCCTCAGAAGGGAAGTAAAACTTTTATGCGTATGTCTACTTGGACCCCAAGAGAAAATGCAAAAAGCTCTTAATGACAATGCATATAAATTAGAAGGTAAGTTTTAGAGAAAACTGGTAAGAGGAGCAACAGGTCACAATGAGAACCATGAGAAGCAGAGCTGAGCAAAGCTGCCTGTTGAGTATTTTGCTGTATGTTTGGGATTTTATTTAAGTATTTCCAGATCATAAAGGATACTAACAATGATATGAGTCCATTACAAGATGGAAATAGTAAAACTGCCAATAACAGAAAAGTAAAAGGAGGTTTATTCTATAATATTTTGTCTTATATCAGGGGGGAAGAGGGGGAAGGGGGAGACACACCCTAATCATTTATTCATGTCAACCAACAGTGATCACATAGATTTTATTCTAGTTGTAACTAAAGAGAAGGTTAAACAGCAGATAATGAAGTCAGATAAAGATCTGAGTAACCTGTATCCAGCAGTCTGAAAAAAAACAAGCCAGCCAAAGAAAATAAATCTTAACACACTGGGGAAGTTCCAGATGCCTGGATAAACAGCATGACCCAGATAATTTGTAGACCTGTCAGCCTGATCCTGGGGATTTGGGTTGGTACTGCTTAACATTTTTATTAGGCAACAAGGGTGATGCAGAACCAAAGTAGCACGTGCCAGATGCACTGAAGATGGGCAAACCTCTGGTCTCAAAGTACACTTGCACAGGAGTATGTTCACTGTCTAAAGATGTTTCTGCTATGCTTGTTTCCTGTGTGCAGTGGGAGAGAGAGCTGGGGTGAAAGGAAGCAGGTGGGAGTTAGAGATCGTACAGTGACATTGATGTTCCTCAGACTATTCACAAAGCACAAAAATATGCTGGATTGAAAAATGCACCTGATTGTAGAAAGAGATTTAAAGGGACCATCAAAGCAGGAGGTGGCTTGTTACAACCTATAGCCATCTATATGTTAACAGCTGAGCGGAGAAACTTTCAGTCTGGCAGAGATACAAAACAAGATCCAGTGGCTGGGGTTGGAAATAAATTTTTAATTAAAAGTAATTGACTGTAAAAAAGTACTTCATTGGAACAAGTCACAGTGGATTGAAAGAAATGTTTATACTGGAAGTTTTTCCAGAAGGATCTGTTTTATTCCAACCATTGTCTCTGGACCTGATGCAGAAACTGATCTCAGCAAGTCCTGTGGTCCCTGCAAAAAGGACATTGGCTTGAAGGTTCATGGTGAGCCTTGTCCTTAAAATCTATTACCTGCAGAGAAATAAAAGCAGTGCTGAATGCCTAGGGACTCACTAAACATCAGGTGCCTGAGAGAGGAGGCCCCACTCCTGGTGAAATAAGTGATTTCTGAATTGAAATGACATTTCATTTGAGAGAGTGAAAGTCATTTAGGGTTAGTGTAATAGCTTGGTGATTCAAAAAACCACAATGCAGTAATCTAATGATAAACTCAGTAAACAGTAAACAGAAGGGTGGTTATTCACTGTCCTCAACATCTTCTTTAGCACATCACATTCAAGTATTTCCTTGGATTGGAAGACATACTCCTTATGGCATAGATTAGATTCAGACATTTGGGAAAACAGGGTGGAGGAGGAAGTATTAGGATATTTTTGCTTTGTTTCTGTTCAAGTCATTGTATCTGGCTGTAAAAATGCCACCAAGGAAGCTGGCAGTTTCACCACTTCCTGATGGCACTATTTTACCCCTTTTGAAAAGCTTTGAAAAGCAAGAAGCACTGTGTAAGGTAAAAGGCAGTTAAGGCAAAGGCCATCAGAGCTGCTGTCTGCAATATCTCATCACTAAAACCAGTTCAAACTTGAAATAAGCCAGCAGTGGAGGACATCTGTGGACTGTCAAAGATGGTGCAAAGGTTGGTGAAAATCTTTGGGGCCACTATGATTCATAGATACCAAACAAGTAGAAACAAAAGGTTTTTCTTTTGTGACACACATATTATTGTGGCTTGAATCACACAGAGCCCTATTGTTGGATTATTTTATTTCTATTGTAGTTTCAAGTGGAGAAATGGGCTTAAAGAGCTGTTGGAACAGAACCTGTCTTGCATGTGGATGAGTGAAGTGGCTCTCTCATCTCAGGCTCTTATCTCACAGCTTTCTGTCTTTGTCCCTTTCTTCCCTCTCTTTATCTGTCATCCATTGGGCCAGACCTCAATGGGATGCAAGTTTCTGTGACCATGGACAACTTTAGTGCAGTTTTCAAGAGCCATCGGTGTCTTGGGTAATTATTTGGGTGTTTAAAGTGCACTCGAGTCCAAGCTACACAAGCAACACTAATGGCAGAGCTGATCTGGGATCTTAAATCTAGCTCTACAGTCCAGTCACACCTCTGATTGGGAAACCAAATCAGCCCAAATGCTCCCTCTTGCTGTACTTGATTCTGTGTTTTCTCAACAATATTGATGTAAAGTGAAAAGAAGCCATGCCTCTGTAAGCAAGCTGTTGCAGGGACTGCCAAACCCAGCAGTCTGATGGAGGTGAGGCAAACACAGCACCATGCCCTCAGGTCTATCCCGTGGAGGAGCTGGGCATGTATCCACAAGCGACACACATCCACAAAAGATGCACATGCACACATGGCTGGCCACACTGATGAGCACAGAAGGAAATACATAGACACAGGTGTTTCAAATGTTAATCTCTGGTGGTTCAGGATAAAGGTTTGTGATACATGTAGTGTAGTTTCCTCCAGCAGCTGGGCTGGGACTGTCAGACTACCCAGCAGCTGCCTCTGGATCCCAGTCTCCCCAGGCACTGGCACCTGGGCATGCAAACCCCTGGACTGTGGCCCCACTCCAGTTACCTGCAATACAGACCGCTTAGCACACACACACACACACGTGCACACACACTAACATGTCCCTCAGTTGTCCTCCGTTTCCCTTGGTCCCTCCAGCCCCTTAGGTCTCTCCAGGGTGTGGCCCAATCTACAGGCACTTCAATGTCTGGTCTCCAAAGCCTCTTATCCTACTCACCAGCTAGTCTGGCTTGGTATTTGTGGACACACATATGCACCTAGACAATACACATGCACTCTGGTATTTCCTGTCACACATCCCTCTGACCCTGCTCCTGCTCCAGCTGTTATACTCAAACCTCACACACCCAGGGATGTTGAAAAGGGTCCCTCTCCCAGGAAAAGAGTTAGAAATTGTATTTAATCAGGAAACAGGACCGACTGTGCTGATCAGGCATAGGACATGGGCAGACAAAGGCAGTCAGCTGCCTTTTTGCATGATTGGCCTTTTTTATCCTCTCATCCTTTTATTGTCACATGCTTATTTCCTTCCCAGACCCCCTTGGAACCTCCCTTTTTCCACCTCTGGTCTTCCCCTACATGTCCCATGCTACATCTCATGCAACCCTGAAAGACCCTTCCCCAGAATGCCATTCCCTTAAAAGCAGTAACCCCCCTCAGCCTGCCAGGTGCTCCAGACATCCTCTCCTGCTGACTCATCTCCATGGGTCTCACTCCTTGTCTGTGGGGCTGATGCTCTCCTGCAACAGCTGTGGGAGGAGCTGGGTCAGGATGCTCCATTTTCTCTAATAAGGATATTGAGGTCCTCTGCTTGTCATTGGAAATAAGCCTTGAAACACAGAAACTAATACAGTGATTCTGAGTATCTCATCTGACTAATGCAGTGGCTAGTGGTGCAGCTTCAGTGTCCAGCCATGGTGAGGGGCAGGGAAGAAAGCAAGCCAAACTTCTGAAGCACCACTGGAGAAATCTAAGTTAGAAAAAGTCACTATAGCGCATAGACCACCATTAGTCGTCCCTGTGTCAGTACCTCCTTGCAAAGAGTAAAGTGCAATTTCCTGCAATTTAGCCTCTGAAAATTCTACATTATGTCAAGATTCCTGAGACATCTGAAATCCTTTAGCTGTTATACTCTAGCAAATATCAGAACATGAAGTGACACTTTCCATGTCATATGCCACAGAAAGTCCACTCCCAAATCTACCTGCAGTATTTAATTCCTATTAATGCCAGCAGGGCTCATTTCCTGATTCTCCTGAAGTTTATCTTTATTTCATAAATGAACAGGAGGGAGTTTAGAGAGAAAGGGAGAATGTTAATTTTCTTCTCACTAGGCCTGGTTAGATACCTCTAGAATATTTCCTAAGTGTCCCAACTCATCTAAAATTATTTAATTCATTTCACCCAAGTGCATACTTTGCAGATACTTCAGTGATGGAATTTGCTCCCAGGGTGTCTCACGGACACAATGGAAGTTAAGTAACTAGCATGCAACATTACATTTGCAGATAACAGACAAGTGAAGCTAATATATATAGATTATCAAACTCAAGATTATTACTAGCTGGAGAAGTGCACCTATGTGAATATTGTGACATTCAACAAGCCCAAGTACAAGGTGTTGCACCTGGGTGGTGGCAACCCCTGGTATCAACACAGACTGGAGGAATGAAGGGGTTGAGAGCAGCCCTGAGGAGAAAGACTTGTGTGTACAGATGGATGAAAAGCTGGATATGACCCAGTAATGTACGCTCGCAGGCCAGAAAGTAAACCATATATCCTGGGCTGCACCAAAAGCAGCATGGCCAACAGGTCAAGGGAGGTGACTCTCCTCTACTCTGCTCTCATGAGACCCCACCTTGCATACTCCATTTAGCTCTTGGGCTCCCAGCATAAGAAGGACATGGACCTGTTAGAGCATGTCCAGAGGACGGCCACAAAAATGATAGGAGGGATGGAACACCTCTCCTATAAAGAAAGGCTGAGAGAGTCCTGCAGGAGAGAAAGGCCTGGGAAGAGCTCATTGCAGTTTTCAGTACTTAAAGGGGGCTTTTAATGAAGATGGGAATAAATATTTAACAGGCCCTGTTGTGGTAGGATCAAGGTAATGTTTTTATTCAAAAAGAGGGTAGATTTAGAGTAGGTACAAAGAAGATATTTTGTTTCCTTTTACAATGAGTGTGGTGAAACACGGGCATAAGCTGCCCAGAGAAGTGGCAAATGTCCCATCCCCAGATACATTCAAGGTCAAGTTGGACAGGGCTTTTGAGCAACCTGATGTAGTTGAAGATGTCTCTTGGGGTTGGACTAGATGACCTTTAAAGGTCAGTTACAACCCAAACCATTCTATGATTCTATGATCAAGACTAAGGCTTTTTGAAAATACGTTCATCAAAAATTAGGTCATATCTGGCAGAGGCAGCAATGAGATCTTTGGCCATGTTAAGGTCAAAGAGGACTTTGAGGCCTTTTGTTGAAAGATTGAATGCTTTGTCTGGTTTGGGAAACTGCTTTAGCACCCGTCTCACTGCAGCAGAACTGTGTGTTGTGGATGAAAAGAGGAAAAGAAGAGGGTATGATGCTGTATGATAGGCCTTTTGTCTCAATGTGCATGGAGCCCTGTAAACACTCTTCCAACTTGCCACCATCTCCAGTAGTCCCCTGTTGCCACAACTGGTAACAAAGGATGACACTGTAAAAGCATTTCCTGCCCAACAGGCTACACCTTTAACGCTGGTTCCTATTATCCTGATACAAGATGGGCTCCAGCACTTCTGTTGGTCTAGCTGAGACTGATCCAAGCTTCCCCTTTTTTTTTTTTTGCTTGATAAACTCACAGAAATACTGCAGGTTTCAACACCAAAACCTCTGTAGGAAAAAGTCAGAGATCTAGCTTTAACTGTCTGACTAGAACAAGCATCGCAAGACTGTGTGGCTCCTTCACCAAGATATTCCATGTGCTGGTTGTTGATACAGCCATCCCCACCATAAACTTCAATATGAAGGAGGTTGTGTTGAATTCTTCTGACAATACCTCTCTGGCTCCCTTAATTGCTGCTTTCTCAAGCAGAACAGGGGGGCTAAAACAAAGCAAGAAAGGTTTCACAAGGGTAATGAATCAGAGGCACTTCTGTCCTCAGCTTTTTCACATCAATCAATAGGCTCTTTCTCTGTTGGTTTTTCATTTGATGGCCCTCTGGATTTTTAGGTGGCTTAAACAGTATTTAGTGTTCTCCCTTATCATCCAAATTCCAGTGGCTAATGATTTCCCAGGAGGAAAAGGAAGCCGTCATTCTTAGCTGAAGTAAAAGTATCTAACAAGTCAACCAAATGATCTCTATCAACCCCAGGTTGAAAGTCAGATAATCTACAAGTCACTATTGCTTTGTTTAAACTCCTGACTTTTCAGTGGTGAATTTCAGTGCTTGGAATTGGCTTAGTTTCTTCTCATGTTTTAGGCCCCCCCTTTCCACTCATTTTCCACCTTGGTCACAGAAGAAGTTGTTAAGATGGTCTTAGTCTAAGTACTAACCATCACACAGAAGAAATCCCAGTTTGCTGTTTCTAGATGTTAGTAGCAATTAGTAATATTTACCTTTCCTGCAGCGGTTTTGGAGGGCTGACAGATGGTTTTGGAGTACTGTATTTACAGTTCTTCCAAGGGTGGAGTACTTGTGTTATTTTGCTAATGTGCCTGGCTTCTCTTGTGGCAACTTTAGTGCTTCTAATCTGTGGATGAAATGGAACCCAGAAGCATGCATAAATCTTTACCAGACAGTTCCACAAAACATTAGGAGCTGGACTTTCCCTTTGCTACTTGTCATTTAAGAACTACACTCTCATCGTGTTTTCTACCTATTTCCCCTTCTGATACAGCAAGAATGTTGGATTCCTTCACACAAAAAAAAGTCATTTATACTTAAGCAATGTAAAGATTTGCTATAGAAGACAACTTGCTTAGGGTTTACTGGCACCAGCAAGAGCAAAGCACACAATGGTAAATGGAAGTTCATTTCTCAAGCCAGCCTGAAGCTGAAGGTCTTTGTATTCGCTGTTTCCTAGCTGTGAAAATTATATGGAAGGTTCTGCAGGTATCAGCATTTTGCTATAATCATTTCCATATAGCCGAATAAAGAAATTCAAGATTTTGGATTTTACACCTGAATTCACAGCTTTTTAGAGCAAACTGAAAGACCTCTGAACAATATCCTCCTACATTTTCATCTTGAAGTGTAAAGCTTTTGAGGATGGTGACTCATAAAGCATTTCTTCCTTCCTCAGAGATCCAAGCTTGCAAATGGAAACAAGGTCTACAATTCCAGTGAGGAAGCTGGCATAAGGGGTGGAGAGGGTGTCAGGGCCCACAACATTTTACATGATGATGGATTGATGGAACCACATCAATGAGCCCTGAGAGCTGTGTGGCTCTCTAGGTAAGAGGAGATGGCAGGAACAGAGGAATGTCATTAGTTAACCCACCCTCAGGGCAAAAGAGACCTCAAAACCAAGGAGTCTGGAGACATCTGGAGGCTCACAGCTGAAGCCAGCAGGTGAACTTTGCTTCCTGATGAGAAATCTCCAGCCAGTGGAAAGTCACCAAAGCCCCCACCTGTTCCCCCACTTAAATCAAAGTCACAAGGTGTCACGCCACAACACAAACAGAAATAAAGCCTGGCTCAACCTGGAAGTTTTATAACTTTATTTAATAAGCAAGGCCAGCCTTGCTAATGCCATGTAGTTCTCTTTGCAGCTCCTGGCATTTTTAAAGTCTGAAAGAAATTATCTAAATTTAGATGTGTTATAAGTTGAAGCCAGAGGACCTGCCTCTGCTTCTTGTCCCCAGCCCCATGATAACTCCAGTGGTGAAAATCAGTTAAACAAATAAGAACAAACAGTTAGCATTTCCTCCCCAAATGCTAAAAGTCACATCAAATGATGTGTGTGAATCATCATGTCTACTTTTATACAAGCTAGGATAAAAATGCAGGAGTCATGCAAGCTGGGATAAGTAGTCATGCTCTGGGACATAATGCTTCCCCTAAAGTTTAGCAGAAACTGTTCCATGGGCAAGTCATCGTGTAGTGGTACATTGTGTGGGGTTTGCACCTTTCTTCAAAGTATCTCTGCTAACAACTGCCAGAGGCAGAATACCAGACTGTGGAAGGTATTTGACTAGCCTGCAGTGGCAATTCCTCTCTCTGTAGGTTATACTCTGCTCCTCTCTTAGTTTTAATTTCACAGGGCTGTCAGGGTGTATCCATGTCCCTGCTATGGGAATGTATCAGGAACGTCATTCAAAGGGATTTACATCCAGTGTTAGGTTTGCCAGGTAATGAAATTGCTCTTTTAATGCTCATTTAATCAACATGATTTCTCTCATGCTACCAAACATATATAATGAAATGATGATGTCTTACTTCCACAGATTATATGAGTATCTTTGTGTTTAATGCGCTCACACTTCTTAAAGTTACTGCTCCTTTTGTTTTGCCTCCTGCAGCAATATTCAGAAGACCATACTCTTTAAAGTAGCGATTAGCACATTGCAATGGTCCAAATGTCAGCTAATCCCCATGGTGATGAGATCCCAAAGGCAAAGCATGTGCTCATAAATTGAATAATGCCAGAGAACATTTCTGGGCAGAGGCTCAGTCATCTGTATTGCTAATGTGTCATAGTCCTTCCAGGCGCATTTTCTGCCCAGCCCAACCACCGGTATGTCAAACACAACTCATTTTGGGAGTTAGCATGGGGGACAGACCATTACCCCCAGGCAGTTTGGATGTGCTCACCCTCCTTTGAAGATCTGCAGAGTGTAAGTGCAGTGCAGCCTATCCTTTGCTCAGTGTCCTCATTTCTATAGTACAGTGATGGACACAGTTAATTTATCAGTAATTATAGTTGAATTTCTCAATCTCATACTCACATCTTATCTCCATTCCTTGTATTCCTGCATTTCCTATTCTTATCAACCATCTCATTTGCTTTATTACATTAGCAGAGCATGCTGCCAATGAGTTGAGCAAGGATAGACATCATTCTTTAAGCACTCCCATAGGCAAGGTGTTAATGACTGCGGACTGATAGAAGGTCCAGAATGTTGTGTTTTCTCATGTTTGGGCCCCTCTTTACTCAGAGTCACACACTACATCTGCTGGGCAAATACTGGGATCTGCAATAGCCAGCAAGCTGAGATGTGCACAGGAGAACCAATGGAGAAAGTCCTAAAGAGCAGGGTGAATTTCCTTCATAATGACAGAGCTGGGTCTTTATTAATGCTCCCTCTAGTGTAAATGGACACTGTTTGCCCTTTTCTTCATTGACATTCTTAAACCACCACTTTCTAAGGAGCCATTAGGTTCAGAGGAATTCCCAGGCAGGCTAGTGAATGCTTTCTGGGTTCACAGGGGAGCAGAAGGATTAGAAAACATGTCTGTGTTTACAACCTTGCAGTGGAAGTAGGTTGCCCTTGTTTGCCTAAATGAGTTGTGGATGAAGCCACAAATTAGCCGTTGCTGAGATTTACAGAGTTTCCTCTGACTAAGCCTCATCCAACCCACATGCCTCACCACAGCTCCTTGCACAAGTGCTTCATAGGGCCCCTGGCACAAAAGGCCAGACAAAGGTCAGGATACCTCAAAAATCACCAGAATGGGGGCTAAATGAACCTCACAGATCATGGAGTCACCATGGTGTCCCCACACAGCTGTCCTTATTTCCCGAGCAGCTCCCTGTGCTGTATGTTGTCTAGTGCTGCATGACATGCAGTGACATAAGCACAGTCATCCTCCCTCTGAGCACACAACATATGGATTCCTCCTTCCCTTTACATGCAGCTGCAGGTTTCCTGCTGCATATGTTCAGCCTCTCACAGCTGGAAGCTGTAAGACGTAGTTTGAACTACATGTTATGCACAGGGAGGATTGAAGTTTGCAGATTTTTAGCACTCTACATGCTAGCAGGCTCACAGTTATCTCTATTGCCTGGTTTGCTTTCTTTGTGGCTGCAGTTTTTACCCTCCTGTGAGAAGATGCATGTGCTTCCTGCAGGAGGAAAAAGCTCTTGTCATTCTTTCACCTCACTGCCAGTGTCCACCACTCACTAGTTTGTGGAAGAAACCCCTGCATTCAGTATTGCTTCTGTCCATCAAGAGAGAGGGATGAGCTGGCATTTTGCCATGCTTGGTGAGCGTGGGTTGATATAAACTGTCTGAAGCTTTTTATAGTCCCTATCACCAGAGTATCAAAGCATTGAAATCCTGCTAGTCATATTCACCTCCCCATTGATCTTATCACCAAAGGCCAATCCCACTAGAGACAATTGGCCTTCCATGTGACAGTGTTTAGAGGAGTTTTTTGTTAGATGGCTGATCTGTAGCCAGTGCTGGGATAGCCTCTAACTCTGGGGTCAGATTCCAAGGCTTCAATTAGTACTGATGATAAACACATAGCTTTTTGTGAGGTTACTTTAGCACTGCTTATAGACATGTTTTCTTAAATAAATTTGTTTCAGGTAATGAGCCTTCAAGTTCTTAAAGAGGTCTATGAATACTGCAAGTCTTGAAAATGAGGTCAAAAATTCCTGCAACAGGTGGAACTCCTGTAGGAAACATCACAGAAATGGATTTATAAGAGTGATGTTTAGAAATAGCTGACTGTGCCATTCTGAGTTGGCTGACAGCTTTGTCTATGATCAATGTAATAATTACATTAGACCTTTTAAATTTCAATATATTTTTATGCTTTGGCACTCTCTAGACACACTGAAATAAATCTTGTGGGGTTTTGCATGTTGCAAGAACTGCGTGCTACTGTGGTTGGTTTTAATAGGTATTAATACAATGAGTAGCAAGCAAATTGTAACTATTTCACATTAGACATAATTTTACAGCAGACAATTTTATAAGGAGAATGGAATGAATCAAATTCAGTGATTTGTATTAAAATATCTTTTACATTCCCTGTGTTCCAGTGGAACTGATGACAAGCTGAGAGAAGCATGCTAGGACAAACAGACCAGAAAATTAAATTCTTCTAGCTTTCATATGCCACAGCAGGAATAATTTGCCTTCTTTCTTTTCTCTTTCTCAGCTTTTCTTTTCCTTTCTTTTTTAGAGAGAGAATTACAATGTAATCTTGCATTTCTAAACCTTATCAAAAATATTGTTTTTCAGTTTCATGGAACAGTTATCTGGCTTAGGTTATTCGGGGTACACTCTAATGTGGCATGTTTGATAGATGGCATTTACTAGCATATGAAGCAAGCCAAAATGTTAAAGTTAAGGTTGCAGTCTCAGGACTCTGGATCTTTGGGGAATGTTTACTTTCTCAATTAAACATATACATATATTAGCCAGACTTCTAACATGAGACTGCACTTTCAACATACAACCCGTGCCAAAAGAGGTTGTGCTTAAGCTCTAGATCCCCCTGAAAGCAGAGCACTCGAAATATTCAGGGTGCCTTTGGTCTGATGCACTGGCAGCTTTTTTTCTCACTGTGCACCATTAGCCAGGAGATGCATGCAAAGGCTTTGAAGAACTTCATGGCTGCTGGAGCATTCAAGGTCGAGTCTTCTTAGTATAAAGTGGAACTCTTTCAGCCTGATTTTAAGTGACAATAAATTTAATGTCTTGCCCAAGTCATTCAATGTAATCAATGCAGAAAGATATACGTCTGTAAGGGTGCCATCCATCCCAAATTTTTGTAGGTATTCAAGATCAGTGGGAAGATTGGTGCCTGTCAGTCCATCAAGTACAAGAAGACCGCAAGCAACAGGCTTGGCTAGACATCTACTCATTAGGTACCTGCACTATAGGCACAAGCTGTTAGAAGGCTGCTGCTAGGGCACAGACAACCACCTATCTATATGAGAAGCACGGAGTGATGGAGAGCACTATGGTTTAGGTTTTGTTTTCAAGCCCTTTCTTTATCTTGGAGTGAACACAGCCGCTTCATGTCTCTGAGCCAGTTATAAATCAGTATAATTACTGCCTTTTCCACCAGATCTTTACCACTTGTAAAATATGGACAATTGAAATATTTCTGATGGTTGTTACACAAGACTGATGCATGGCCATTAGTCAGTGTACGCAACAAGCTTTGTGATTTACAGATCAAAGCTATCGAGCCTTGTCTCTCCGGTTTAGGGATTTCCATTGCACTCATCACTTGTTCTAACCCTATAAACTTTTTTGTATGTCCTTGTCCTTTTCCTTAATTTTTTATGTGAGGAGTTTCATTGATGAGCTAAGCCCTGATACCACTCACTGCACCATTACTTGTTCCTAATCACCTTATTTATAAACCAGGACCATTCTTCAGAAGTGCAATAGCTCAAGGCACTGTATGCACATGTGTGAGAAAACTCAGGTATGTTTCAATTTGAATTGCCCTCATTTCTTGGTAATAGAAATAAAAAATATTTTGCTTTCAGAAAATAGAAGCTTTGTAAGCATATGATAATAAGAAAAAAACTTTTAGAGATTTCCTTTTTTTCCCCTTTCTTTTTCTTAATATTCACTGATTCTCCTTCTGGAGAAGGGGTTAATTTTTTTACTGCTGGTAACAGTGATTATCTAGGGCTAAGTGGCAAGAAAGTGTCAAAAAAAGATGTCACTCTTTTTTCTCATAGCTTTTTGTTTAATTTCTTGAATGGGCTGATATGTTATTTCATGTGCCTATCTTTGAGATACTGAAAGCCAGCAAAAATAAGCCTTACTGACCAAAGTGGTTCTTCTGGTTTAGAAAACTTGTTTTTTCACCATTGTCACAACATGGTCAGCTTTTGATATTTTACTAGATGCATATTAATGAGACTTTTTTTTTTTTTAATGAACCCTCAGTTTATACAGTCATGTCAGTACATGTTTGCATTTGAGAAGAAAAAGGAGTGCATGGACATGGGACCTGGAAACTTCACTCTGACTTCAGACTTTGCATAAAAGCATCTGGAACTGTGCTTCAAAAAAATATAGCTTTGTTTTTAGCCTATCTCATTTGAGGGAATGGAGATCAGAATTTTTAAGTTCTTGAGGCTGTCGAAACTCAGGCTACACTGCTGTTAACTTCTTCATTGGCCTTGTATTAGCCTAGGTCTGGGGACTGCTTACTAGAATTGATGTTTTCAGCTTGTGATAGAAACTAAACTTGCTTTTATTTGGTGCGTCTCCTTGGGAGTCAAAATAGAAACAGCTCCCTAACGAGGAATAGAAAGACAGAACATGCTGCTGCCCCAAAAGCCTTTCACAATCTGACTGTGAGCACCTTGGGGAGCCTGCCACTCTCCCATACATCTGGATGGGAAGGAGAGAAGATGTCCCTGCACTTGGAGCTGGCCAAATTTCTCTCTTTTTCTTACGTGTATGGTATTCAGCTGCTCACTGTACATTTCTGTGGTTTCTGTATGTAAGTGTGGCCACAGAATAGCCATGCAGGTCTGCTGGTCTGTGACATTGCTTCATGCTCAATAAAAGTTGTTGCTTTTCTATTAACATTTTATGCTAGATTTTCAAATGGGCAAGCCAACCTATTTCTGTACTGTGAAACAGAAGACTCAGAACTTTAACTGTGTGTTATGACCCCTCAGGGATAGTGATAAGGATGCAAAGGAAGCCACAGGTTTTTGAGAGGATGAAGCCTGCATGTAGGAATGCTATGCTCTGGTCCCAGCCATGCCAGAGCACTCTCCCAGAGCAATACATTTTCTTCTCCACACCCTATTTGTTAAACAGCTATAATAACTTTTGCACATCTGTCTTCCCCACACAGAATTGTGGACTGTCGCTTCTGCATAGCATTACTAATATGTCAAGTCCCGTATAACTAAATGACAGGTAGTGCTGCTTGGGGACTCTCCTTGCAAACCAGGTGAGTACTCCATGGCCTTGAGGCTTTTCCCTCCATTGTCTTAAGAGAGCTTCTTGTTTTCCACAGGGCAGAAAAATTTTCAGTTCCCTTGATCCCTTTTAACATTTTCTTCTTTCATGCAGCCTCAGCTCTTTTTGGTCTGTTCTTACTCTAACTTTAAGCCTTCAGCCAAACCCCAACTGTCTCCTGTACTCAAAAAGTGCTGTGCATCACTAATATATTGTTTAAAATAATAGGGCTTGTTTCAAATGTACATTGTACCATAACTAATAGTTAATAATAGGTGACAGTTATATATAGGTTTTATGTGAGTGGTGAAAAACAGATGCCCTACACATGCCCTACACATGTGAGTGCTAAGAGTGCTCACCTAAATTAATTGTACAAAAAAGCAAGAACAGGTATGGTAAAGTTAGTACCACTCTGGCAATGCCTTCTAGTGTCACCAGTGAAAGAGTTAGCAGCCTTTAAAGGTCACTCCAGTCAAAGACTAGCTGAAAGGCCAAGCAGAAGTATGAAAGAAGTAATCTAGAGCTGCCTTCCCCACATCTTGGCAGCATTTGGGAAAGAGAAAGTTGACTTCTGGCTATACCCTCCTTGCTTCTGATGTGGTAATCTCTCTGAGTCTGCTTATTTTCAGTCTAGGCAGATGCTAAGGAGGAATCTGTGATGAACTCACTCTTCATCGGAGTGAATTTTCCAGGTATGTTCCCTTTGATGTTTATGCAGAGAATCAGACTCTCATGGCTGCAAAAATGTCACTAGATTTTCTGTGTATGTACAGCATCTGCCAAAAGGTGTAAAGATCTACTATCTAGTCAAGGCACTTCTTGTGGTTTCCATTCACTTGGCATACCAGTTAAGAAGATCACAGGTTTTAAGTTTACTTTAATAAGTGTTACTGAATAGCAGGCATTGAAATGCTTGTGGAGTTCCCAGCTAAAGTAAACATAGAAGAGCAACATAAACCTATCTGCACCTATGAGATCTGCATGAAAATACCAAGTTGTCCAGCCATTCCAGAAAACAAAGCAAATGTACAGTGTCTAACACTATTCACAGTCACAGACAAAATGTTTTGTGTCATAAAAACATGGCAGCAGTGACTATCATGCTAAAATTTAACAAGTTGGAAAGAATAATCAACCCATGCTTACGTATCAGTTACATGACAACTCCCTAAAAGTATTTGGCCTCATAGCTGTGGTCCTTCATTGTCTAGAGGGGTAGCCATGTTCCAGCAGAGCCAAGGTTGATACGCCCATCATTTCCACCAAAGTAGCTGATGAAATGAACTAAACTGTGTAATATCAAGTGTCAGTCTTTAGAAGGCTGGCTGAATTTGACCGTAAGGAATCAAGGCCTTAGGAGCTGGTCTATCAGAGCCCTGTGCTTTATGACAGGAATGAAGTGCTTTCATAGAATCATAGAATAGTTAGGGTTGGAAAGGACCTTAAGATCATCTAGTTCCAACCCCCCTGCCATAAGCAGGGACACCTCACACTAAACCATGCCACCCAAGGCTTCCTCCAACATGGCCTTGAACTCTGCCAGGGATGGAGCACTCACAACTTCCTTGGGCAAACCATTCCAGTGCCTCACCACCCTAACAGGAAAGAATTTCTTCCTTATATCCAATCTAAACTTCCCCTGTTTAAGTTTGAACCCATTACCCCTTGTCCTGTCACTACAGTCCCTAATGAAGAGTCCCTCCCCAGCATCCCTGTAGGTTACCTTCAGGTACTTGAAGGCTGCTAGGAGGTCTCCACGCTGTCTTCTCTTCTCCAGGCTGAACAGCCCCAATTTTCTCAGCCTGTCTTTGTATGGGAGATGCTCCAGTCCCCTGATCAATCTCGTGGCCCTCCTCTGGATTTGTTCCAACAGCTCCATGTCCTTTTTATGATGAGGACACCAGAACTGTACACAATGCTCCAGGTGAGTTCTCACGAGAGCAGAGCAGAGGGGCAGGATCACCTCCTCTGACCTGCTGGTCACGTTCCTTTTGATGCAGCCCAGGATACAGTTGGCTTTCTGGGCTGCAAGCGCACACTGTTGGCTCATGTTCATTTTCTCCTTGACCAACACCCTTTGTTTGTTTTGTTTTGTTTTCTAAACCTAGAACCTAATAGATGATTGTCTAAAACAGGAAAACAATTAGGAGAGAACTTTACAGTCAACCTCCTTAATGTGTAGCTGAACATGGTGAATTTATATGCTGTGGAGTTAAGTAACAGATTCCTTCCTATGTTTTCATTTGTATCTATATTATGTACAAAGTAATACAGAAGCCAAACTAATTAATGAAGAGAAACTGAGGACAGGATACTACAGGAAATCCCTTATCTCCTTTTAATTAAATGTATTTCCATTGGTAATTATGGTATAACTTACAATATAAAAATTCAAAATAGTCCAAGTTTCTGCACATCTAAATGCATTTTCTTTACAGCAGGAATAATATTTGCTTCACAGAAGAGCTGTGACTTTGGCCTTTATAAATCGTGGAGAGGTCTTCACACAGCAGGTAAAATATGAAATATTCTACAGTGAATGATTAAACTTTTCTTTAATCAGGCCTGAAGACTAAATAAGTCAAGTTTCTAGCAGATAGGAAACTTTCAGGCTTTTCCTCAGACATTTCAGGACATGATCCTCAGCTGAATAACAGAGTTGTAGCTCACTGAGTCTCTTGCCTAGTGTTGATGATGGCTTCTATTATTTTTCCACATTTGTGATTTTTTAATCCAATTTTCATATTTTCCTGTCATTGCATTGCTGGTTTTGTTTGGTTTGGGCTTGGGTTTTTTTTTTTTTTTTTTTTTTTTTCTTCCTCTTTTAATAGGTATCTTTATTTTATGTTTGTGACTTGTTTGATGAGAGTCAGGGCTGGCAGATTTTGTTCANGTCATTGCATTGCTGGTTTAGTTTGGTTTGGGCTTGGGTTTTTTTTTTTTTTCTTAGTTTCTGCCTCCTCTGACTATGATGGAAAAATGCCGTGATCTATTGTGGGCACTGGCAGATGGGGGTTGGGAGGCAAATTAATTCTACACAGGGCATTTGGCACTCTGAATTTTGGAGACTTGTCTTTCCTACTTAACAACATTCCCACTTAACTACATAAAAACATACTTGCATTTAATATAGGGGAAAAGGAGAGGGGAAAGTGAAGCGTATCTTGCTGTGACCTTAATAGATAATGAAAAGGAAAAGGAAAAAAATGTATTTCAGTGGTTCATGTAGCTGGAGGCCAAAGCCTCTGGCTGTTGTTACAAGAACAGTGTTAACAATATTAATAACAGGAGGAGAAACAGATGATGGAGCTGGGAAAAACAATTTAAGGAAAAATGATCAACTGCCTATCAGACCCTGTCACACACCAGGCGTGGAATGGTTAGTGTTGCAATTCTTACACAGCTGAACAGCAAGAGACTAGCTGTTGTTGGATCACTGAGGGTACATCTACAGCAAAACAAAAAAAAGTGGCTAAATAGTGCAAAACATACTGTGAAAACAGGAAGGAAGATCATGTAGGTGGTACCATATGGCATAAGCTTCTCAGTAACTATAGAATATTCCTTTTCCAAGAATGAAGAAATAGAGCTTGATACAGAAATGTTTTCCCATGCATTTGAAGTACTTGCTTAATATAGAACATGGAGGGATTCAAACTGGAGATTGTTGTGAGTATCAGTATCATCTTTGATAAAAGTTTTTGGGCCATGTTCATAGAAGGGCAATATAAGTGATAAGTACATGAACTGTGTGCACAACCAGAACAAATGCAAAAGAAATTCATCATGTTGGGCTAAGGTGGGGACAAAACTCCACTTTTTCTGCTCATTATTTTGGAGAGTAAAGTATCTAAAAATAATTTCTTTACTTCTTTCTTTGTCAGAAGGGACTGGGAAGACAAGATTCCATTCCATTTTATTTGTGGAGGAATCCTGAAATAGCTAACAATAGAGAGGACAGGAGAAAATCTAAGAAGGGTATGCATCTTGAGTAAGGAAACATAGATGTGCCTTGATAAAAATGAAGAAGCATAAACCCTGTGAAACTCTATAAAGATATTGTGTGAAGGTTTCCTGGAGTATTGGGATTGCAAAGCCTGTATGTAGCCATGAGGAGACATGAAGCAGAAATTTAATCCCTGGGCGACTGCAAGGAAATGCATGTGAACCTCACCTTTGGCAGGAGGAAGGGCTCTAGATTCATGAAAGACATGTAGGAAGGAGAAAGGAGAGAAAAGAGAGCAGCTCAAAAAAGAAAGGATCTAGTTAGAGCAAAAAGAAAAAGGGAATTTTAAGAAAGAGGATATCATTGTTACTCTCATTTGATTTAGACTTCCGTTGCCTAGAAAGGACAAAGTTGATTTACACTAAACTATCTCCGTAATGGGTAACTGGAACACTGGCCTTAGGTGTGCAACAGGTTAAGAGATTGAACAGCTTTAACTGGGAATACCAATGTTGGTACAAGTGGCACGTAGCCAGAAAATGGATTGAAGTAGCAGAATATACAAAGCTGCATAAATCTAGGCTTCAGTTGTGGAAAAGGTAGCTAATTACACTTAATGATGCTGGTGTTGGAAGACAGAGCTACAGGAGAAGGGAAAGTGGCCAGCCCAGGGAAAGACTATTCCAAAGGCTTGTCAAAAGCATTATCCTGCCTAAGGGATTCAGCCATTTGACTCAGGAAAGGGAAACTTTACAGATGCATCATTCTCAGACATACCTTCTCCCAGTTCTTTCTTCAAGAATATCTGGATACTGGTATCTTGTGGTTAGCTGGACAACTTCTACTGTATTGTTTGGATGCAACCCTAGCTTTCAGTCTCTGATGGCAATCTTCCCAGCTAAAACAATGGTCTTTTTCATTTACCAGTGATGAAGACCTAGCAGACATATCAGACCATAACTGTTTTCTCTTTATGTGTTTATGTTGTTAATCACCAGCCAGTGATTTTATTTTAAATAGGCATGATAAAGCAAGGGGCCATGGTAGCAGGAGCACATTGTAGGAACTCAGGCACACACTTGAGCTGTACCAAACATCCTTGTTCTTTGTAAGCAGGTCTATTGCTGCATCAGCAAGGAAAGGAAATCTAAATGTAACTGCTGCACTTACCTAGCAAACCTTCCAGATGAGTATTTTTTATTGGGAGGCTGCCTTCAGTAAGATTCTGGAAATTCAGGAAAAGCAAACATTTATTGTCTTCTAATATTTCTTAGATCTGAATCTCTTTTCGCTTTCTCTAAATTTCTGTTTTCTGTTTGGGAGATTGAGACCCCCAGTGGGGCTTTCCATCCCTCTGCCTGCCCATAAAGACTGGCCACTGGCCAAATTTAAATATGGAAGAAATCCATGACTGTCTATAAAGAAAAAGGAAATCTAACTCCCTACAAGTTATTCTTATCATTCTAATGGCAGAAATACTGCTGTTTTCTATAGACAGGATCGATTTGGTCTCTGAGTACCACACTAAGGTTGTATAGAAACCCCTGCCCTCTCAGTGCCAAGGAAAATGATGCACTCAGAGCATCCTCTAGCTGTGTAAAATACCTTATGGATCAGAAAAGAGGATATTTGGGTGAGGACCTCACAGCACAGCACAGCACCATTAAAGACTCTGTGAGGTCTAAGGAGAGTTTTTGTCTAGTTTAAATTTTCCAATGATGTCCAAGGGAGTTGGTCACCCATCCTCTCTGATAGATCAGATTATTGCTAAATACATTGAGCATGTCGGACCTGAGCATAGGCAGGCCTTCGCAGTTCTAGTCCTGCAGGCTCCCACTGTGGTCCCAGGAAAGAAGCCCCACTGCTACATACTCTCCTCCCTGGGAAGCAGGTGTCAAAAACAGGCCAGAAGAATCATGGAGCTGATGGTGACTCACTCAGACATAGAGGTCTCCTCTACAAGCATGTCATGTCAGGGAGAGGTAAAGTCCCACTGGGTCTTTCAATCCTCTTTTAGTTTGCGGTGCTGGAAATGACAGCTCAATGGAAGACTGGACCCTGGGCAGAAAAAGCTAACGTATGTTTAAACATGCCTGTAAGTCAGGTTGGGCATGGGTCATTATTTTGGTAGCAGGGCTGATTTTGGATCCTTGTGTGTGAAGTGTGGCTCTGTGAAACACTGCAAGCAGGAGAAAGCAAAAGCAAGTGGGAGGTTTGTACCAGGCAACAATGAAACATCTTTCTTCCGAAATCTGGTTGCCATAGAACAAAAAGCAGTTATCTTGAGTGTTTGGAAAGTAGAGTTTCTCCTTAACACTTAGGATGGTGTTTATTCTCTGCCTAATAGTCACTGTGAGACAGCAGACTTAATTGTAACAGCAATCTTTCGAAGTGACATATATTTTGCTTCTCTGAGATCTCTAACATCTATTAAGGCTGTCAGAGATTTAGCACATAACCAGATACAGCTGAAATTTTCCATGAGGTGAAACATTGAAAGTCTGCAAGAGTTCTTTTCAGATTTTTTTAATTATTTTAATGCAGTGTGGTTTTCATTTTTACACTTATTATTTACAGTATTTCACAATATGTAACCAGTGATAGCATGTGATTACCTAATTGAAGTATTCTGTTATTTTAATTACCTTCAAAAATCATAGATGCAAGTGTTATTTAGCATTTAATAGTTTTATCTTCTTTTCTTTTTCAAAGTGATTCAAAGTGATTTTTGATGCTGACATAAATGCCATGAAATTGTGTAAAAATAATAATACTAAAATTTCACCATTAAATACCTTCAAAACTGGATAATGAAATCCTGAAAATTCTGAAAATATTTTTTTTTCTTTATAAAAGTGCTAAACCGATAACTTTATAACAGCTATCAGAAATACCTAGGTTTTTTCAACTAAGTTCAATTTCTATAGAAATTACACTTTCAAATAGTACAAACAGTAAGCCTGGAAATAAATTTACACTGGTCTATCAGAAAATGCTCTTGTCCAGAGTAGTTTTCATACACATTTTGTTAAACACCTAGACCTCTGGTCTAGAACTCTCCCTTCAAAGACAAACCATAATTCTCACTAAGCCTAAGAGACACATACATGCCATTGCATGCATAAATCTTGAGAAAGAATTAGGCTTAAAGTCTGAAGAAAACAAAGTGATCAGATAGCCAGATAAATTATGATGATGGAAGATGCGACTTAACAGGGACAGCTAAAATTATTCAAATTGTTTCATGTTTGCCATAGGCAAACACATACCACAAGTTAACTCTGAAACTTTCTGCAGTGTTGTGGTTTTTTTATGTGTTAGAATTATTTTAGCTACATCTAGTGGAAGAGAAACTAGTTTATAAATAAAATTGACATTATTATTTTATAGTCCTAAAAACTGGATTTATTACATATTTTGATGTAGCATACAATGAAACAGTGTAAAACACATCAGTATTTAGACAAAATTACCTACTTCATAAGTTGCAATGTTTTAATCAGGAGGGTAGCCCCTGGTGTACAATCTAGAAGGAGCTGGACTTCTTAATGAAGAATAAGAACCATCTGACAGGGCTAAATGAGCCCTGCAAAGGTGGTGGGCAAGACAGGGGAGAGCCAAGAGAGCTCAGTGGAGCTCCCACACCTTTCAGACATGGCCTCCTGGCTTTGGTGAATGTCACAAGAGGAAAAGGAAGCAGAGAGAGAGAGGAGAGCACTGAGGTCTGGGCACTACCTGGGACTCCCATTGTCACTCTTGCGCAAAATAAGCTTCATTGTTCCTGGGGGTTGTGACTCTGTGCAAAATGTCTGAGCCCTCAGTGCAGCTCTGGCTTTCAGACCTGGAAACCTGTTTCTTCAAACAAGATAACTGCTGCTGCTTGGTGATGGTATCTGTCAAGCAGTTTAAATGGCAGCAGGCTGTGCAGGAGTACAGAAAATTCAAGTTTAAAGGCAGCTGTTGATATACGACTGAATGAGGGGAGAGGAGAATTGTTACAGCTGCACATAATGGTGGATTTTGTTTTGTTTTGTTTTGTTTTGGGGGGAGTGTTGAGGGTTGTTTTTTTAATGTAAATAAAACCTTAGAATTAAATTGCTGCCTGCAGTCAGGGCAATGCGTTAGAGGGAGGTGGCCAAGGAGCCTTTCTGTGCAACGAGGCCCGGGTGAGAAACACCACAGACTGATCATGGCCAGGAAACTTGCAAGTGTGTCAAAGCTGCCTCTTTCTCTGCACCAGATTTCACATCTGCAGCCTCACAGTGAGGAGAATGAAAAAGTGCTCTGACAGCACATAGAAACCCCGAAGTCACACCTCCCAGCAAATCAGAGGCCAACCCCATCACCCTGTCCCCATTCCATACATGAGATAACTTGTATTCATTCTGATGTTGGGGAAGTTGTATTTCCAAGACATCATGTGTGTGGACTCAACAGGTTCTGGATCACCTGTATGATCCTAAAGGCAGGGGAAATGCAAATCCTTGAATGCTGCTGTGGGCACCCAGTCCCTGTAAAACACAGAAGGCAAAGCAGGACAGTAAGGGCAATCATTCAGGATCCATGTATCTCAGGGACCAAGCACCTGGCCAGCCCCACCATTCAGTGCAGGCATCACAGGCTATCAGCCAGATGTTGCAAGCACTGAAACTTTGTGTATTATCCCAGCATCCAGCTGAGCGATTTGCAGCTCCTTCCCGCTCCCAAACCTAGGCCTCGTGGTGAGTCTGCTATCTATTCCTTCTACCATTTGGCTGATATCCAGTTTTTGCAGTGTTTGGGGTTTTTTTGATGTGGGTTTGGGGGGTTTTTGAAAGTCTAAGTCAATAGAACAACTCAGTGAAAAATATAGCGATAGCTAATTTCTAGTGGAAGGATGTTCAGACTTTAGAGGAGCATATGGCAAGAGACAGCTCAAAACTCCTTTTCTACCAAAAAGTTATATTTCCCCTTGACTTCTCACAGTGTACTGGGGGACAGGGACGATATGGTCTTTGCGCCTGTTATTGGCAATTATGCCGTCTGTAGAAATTGTGATCACACAGACACCAATCCTGCTTTCACTAGCATCAACCCACAATAATCTGCTGGTTTTGAGTAAAGTGCCCTGAGTAGCTGAGCGAAGCCTTCATCCAAGGGAAGGAGGAGAGAAAAACTGAGAGTGCTCAGTGTTGATGTGTTATGAAGTGACAGATAGAGTCAGCCAGGCAGTGCCCCGGCCCTGCGTGCGATGATATTCATTTCACACAGCCCCTGCCTGTTCCAGCTGGAAAGATAGGAGATGCAAAGTTTGACTTCTGCATCTGAAAGAGATATTGTTTGATGGAAGTGTGTGGGTGGCGGGTAAAACAAGCAGCTAAGTGTCAGCACAAGAAGCAAACATTCTCCTTCTCCCCTCCCCAATGTAGTTTTTTGACGTAATGAGCATTGCTCCCAATTTTCCTTCCAAATAGGCATTGCACCCGTCTCCATGGCAACTGTCATGCTCAAAAGATGTCCTGTTAGGAGCCATGAAAGGCCCAGAGACATTTGTATTAGATGGTCACAACCACGATAGCTAATGCTTAACAAATACACTACAAGGCTGCATTCGTCAAAATGAAGAGCGTAAACATTTGTGTTCCATTAAACAGAAATTAATAAGATTTGAATAGGAAGAAACCAAACTGGACTGTTTCTTTGTGTATACAGCTGTGTTATGAAGTAATACAGAGAACATTAGTATGAATAATGATTGCACATGTGCATTCAATTTATTTCTTCTACTTCTTGTATGGTCTCCTTTAACCCTTTTTCTCTATAGGTTTTTCAGAAATCAAACACAGGTTTAACAGCTGGGCAAGACAGGGGTTTCAACCGCTCCTTTCACACTACTGAGGTCCAATAGCACTTCTTTATTTAAAGGCACTCTGGGTCACTGGCAAGTTGTGCTTTTGAAAAATGTTCACGTACTTGATGATTGAGTACATAAATGTGGTGGTCTGATTCTAACCAAGGAAAAGAAGAGCTCCGGTCTCTAAACAAGGAGAGTCGCATCCTGAATCGCTGTGCATCGTCCTACCTTCCTTGGCTACAGGGAAGAGGAGCTGATTTATCCCAGCTGAGGATCTGGCCTCAGGTCCAGGCATTAAAAAAAAAAAAAAAATAACAATAACAAATTGTGTTTCAAGCTCAGCTGAAAATGAAAAGTGAAAGTTCAGGAAGACAGCGGACCCTTCTCCCATGAGAGCCCTTCTCCTGGCTCCCTGTCACCCAACATGATTTTGGGCAGTTCCNGGCATTAAAAAAAAAAAAAAATAACAATAACAAATTGTGTTTCAAGCTCAGCTGAAAATGAAAAGTGAAAGTTCAGGAAGACAGCGGACCCTTCTCCCATGAGAGCCCTTCTCCTGGCTCCCTGTCACCCAACATGATTTTGGGCAGTTCCTTCCACCCATTGCTGCAAGTAAACAACAAAAGTGGACTGTGTTACACAGCCTGACAATGACAGTCTGTACTCAGCTTACAGGCCACAAAAGGCTTTGGTAGCTTTGCTTTCCCTGGGCAGCTTAACCTCACTCCTTTTCTTCCAAGAGGGAAAAAAAGATAAAAAGAAAAAAAAAGGAAAGTTGGCCAGGGTCCTGGCTCAGCAATGGGCCCAGGCCAACTGCTCGGTGCATGTGTGTGTACCAGCATCTGGATGCCTCTGTCTTTACTGCTCATAACTCTTCTTCACTTATCATTCCCTGTTTTAAACTCCTATCTTCACAAGCAGCACAAAAAATAACCACAGGGTCTGTATTTCCATTACTTCTGTTCCTCCTAGGCCTATTTTTTGCAACAGTTTGAAGACTTAAATATTTGTGACAGGACTCTTACCTCCCCCCAACCCTCTTACCCTTTCTCCTCACACTTCCATCTCTTTCTTTTCACCTGTGAAGCTCCTATTATCCCCCCAACCCTCCATCTCTCAGGCTGAAATGAAAAAGACCTTTATCCCAGGCTGGGCAAGTGGGAGTGGAGGCAGAAAATGGAAAACATTTCTTTTCTTAGATGTAACTGCAAAACAGGAATTTGCTATTCCATCAGCATGCACATCTCCAGATCTGGACTTCTGTAGAAAAGCTAACTTTCACTTAATCCTTTGGATAGGTAGCCATTCCTCTGGAGAAGTTTCGCTATGCCACACTCCCATATTCTTGTCCTTCATTTCCCCAAGCATTCAGGACAGGACAACAACAGAAGGAGACCAACAGTCTTCCCCCAAACAAACCGCTGTGTTCAAGCACAAATGAGCTCTGAGCAATTCTGAATGATCACAAAAAAAGCCCTGGCTTGAGCTCATCTCTGTTGTTGCATCTCCTGTGTGTGCCATGCAGTGCTATACAATGATGGGCCCTCTCCATCTGCATGTAGTACCTTCCATCTTCATGAACACCTCCAGGCTTTGAAAATAGCCAGCCTTGGAGCAAGGCAGAAACATTTGTCCACAGCATGTGTTTTAAATTGGAAAATACCTATTTTCTGAAACCAAAATAATTCTTAAATCTAAGTCTTTTTCAGCAAAACTTCTGTTCAGAAGCTCCTGACCAAGCTCCAAAAGCTCCTCTCCAAAGAAAGGAGACAACTGCCTCAGAAAGCATCTCTTGGTGCAGCCACTCAGTTGGGGTTTCAGAGACCTGGCTCGAGTCCTGCCCCCAAACTCTGAGAAAGAGACTTAAATGGTGTCTGTACCCTTTTAGTATAATCAGCTGTTCCAGGGTGTGTTAAGCAGGTAGTAAAATCTGTCCCTCCCTCTGAATACTTCTGAAAAAAATCAGTTTTGCAATGCACTGGAATGAGGATTAAAAAAACCAAAAACAAAATCAACAAAACCCCAAAATTTTCTAGTGAAATAAAATTATCTCTTTATCCCCTTTATTTCCTTTCTTTAGTCATCAGCTTCAAGCAGAATAAACCAATATTCAGTATTCCCTTATGTGGCTCATTTTTCCTCCTGATTAGCTTACATGTCTAATAATAAGGTGGTATGAACAATACTTGCCATATTTATGAGCTAAATTCACAATAATGGATGACACGTTTAATGCCAGACCTTTTAGGAATAGTCCATATTTCCCAGCCTATATCCATATAAAATATTCCAAGGTTTCATAATCTTGTGTTTGACCTACCACACATCTTCTCTTGGCTCAGGCCATAGTTTTATTGAAGTCTTGGAGTCCTTGCAGTCTCCAAGCCTCCATACACAAGCTTTGAATGGTGTTTCTGGGCTAAGTTTTTGATGTTTGCCACTCTTTAGCTGGACAACATAGTATATGACAGGAGTCATCAGCACTCAAGAAATGTGGTCCATGCCTAAGCTTGTCACTCATTCTTGCCTCTCTACAATGTTTTCCTATAGTGTTTAAAAGAAACCTGAAGTTTAAACTTTGAACTTTAGTTGAAGAAGTAGAAGAAAAGACAGGCAACCCAGGAGGAATACAGAGATATTGTCAGAGTATGCAGGACTAGGGTTAGGAAAGCCAGAGCCCACCTGAAAGGTGATGGGGAAAGGCTTCCCCAGGTAGAATCTATCAGCAGCAAAGGGAAGAGCAGGGAAAATATGGGCTCATTGATGCATAAGGCAGAAGGGCTGGTGAAAAAGTACATGAAAAACATGCCTGAGCAACCTGAAGTAGGGTTTAAGAAACATACAGATATCAAACACAAAATCACCTTCTTTGCCATTTCTTTTTTTGGTATTGTTCCATAAACGAGATGGCAAAAATCTCTGGCAGGCCACTGGCCTCCCTCATTTCTGAGCAAACTTCTTTTTATAAGTGGATAGTTAAGTGTCCAAAATATCTCTAGTCACAGCTGAACAACCTGAACTGATAAAAGTCAAACTCCAGAAAGATATTGCCTTGTGTGTATTAGCCAAAAATTCTACCCTTATTTACTCAAAATCTGTATTTCATTTAGCTAGTCCATATAAATGTGTGGTTATGACTGCAGTGTGAAAGTTCTGGTAATAGTCTTTATAACAATGAATGCCATGGCCCAAATATTTTCCTTTATGTCAGTGAAATTTCTGATAATAAATTCTGATACCCTGTATTAAAATAAAGAGCCCTGACTTAGTTTCTTGAGCCAAAAATGTAGCATAGAACTCAAAAAAGCTTGAAAATTTTCCAGAAGACAGATTTTTCTATCAGAAAATACCTGATTTTACAAAACAGAAATGTTTCACAAGCATCTTACTGAAACCTTGGCCCTTAATTGTAAATATAACATTCAATTTTAGCTCTACTGAACTGTCCATTAATTATTCCATTCTGGTCTACACCATGAAAACCTCTGAGTTTTGAATGAAAATGCTGAATCTCTGAATGACAGAGGTGGAGAAAGTGAATAAGAACCCCTCTTTCACTCTCACCCAGGGTAAGAACCTGGAGGAGTAAGAGGGCGTAAAATGCACAGAGCAGACATCAGGTGAAAGGAAGGAAAAGGATATAAAGACATTGACCCCAATATAGAAAGTTTCTAAGCCATGACCCCCCAAAGAATATTCCAATGAAGAATCACCGGAATATTTTTGTTTGTTGTTTAATGTTTCATACAGGATATCTGGTTAAGGGCAAAATGTGTCTTTGATCTTATGTTCCCAGGGAGGTAGGAATTGGAGTTTCTGACTTGTAGTAAAATTTTGCTTCCACCTGAGTACTTTCTTTCTGCCTGTTTGTTCTAGCCTTACAACAACCTTTTCTAAATTTTAAGTTTAAGATATACTTTAAAAGCACAAAGGACAAACTTCAATGGAACTCCTTTAGAGCAGGCAGTAACAGGACTGAACACTTTTCAGACTAACACTGTCCATAATTCACTTAGTTATTTCTGCAAAGTGTACTCTGCCCTATGTAACAAAACAGAGACAAGGATAGTTTACAGACCTGGGTTTCCTTTTCAGTCTGCAATCTGGAAGAATTTAGGTCAGGTGTATTTTTTCAGCATTTGGGAGAAGGGTCTCATCCATTTTCCTCAGGGGACCAAAAGAAGCCAGAATCATGACAATTATTTAGCTGGGGTCAAAATCTAGATTGGCAATGTCATCTTTAATTCTTAATGTCCTTGGCTCTTCCTATTGGAGTGAGAACTGCAATGTTTTACTATTTTGGAAAGTTTATTTTTTATTACTGTATTTTTTTTTAATGTAAACCTTAAAAAAAGCAACATAAATAATCATTCCAGGATGAGGTATGAAAATTGTTAGAAAGAATCTTTATAGTTTATTATTGAAATGTTTTCTATTTACTGTGTAATATATATGTACTGTCTCTTTAAAATTATAATTACTTTTCCAGGATGCTAGAAGGTCTTTCAAGATCTGTTACAATCTGATATAAAGTACTTGTTCAGCGAGATTTCATATCACAAAGTATTGAGCTATTTATCTTTATGTTATGCCTGGCATGTATATGTAGCAAGTTTGCAAGTTTTAGGCTGTCAGGACTGTTTCTTGAGAAACAGCCTTGGATGGAAATAATTTTTCTAAATTAAATAAACATGTTGTTTCTGATTTTCCAAAATACCCAATGGAACTAGCTCACATTCTAGATCAATGGCCTGCAAAATTTCACTTTGAAATACAATGACACTTTTTAACTTAGTGAAGCACCTCTCCAGGCAAGTTTTCCCATTGATTTTAACAGGGCTGTTCATCTGGGTTTCATGTTGGCCAAATACTGGGATGGAGCACTACACACAGGTGTCTGTACAATCAACATTATTTTGTAATGAAAACACATAATTGATGCTTTCCAGGATATTTGGACTTTTTGAAAGAAATGAGGGTTGGCGGTTCTTTTAAGAAGAAAATTCCAACCCTTTAATGAATAAGGATTTTTAAGGGTCAAATTCTGAATCATTTTAGACATGATCCCCAAATCCTTTTCTGTGTTGTTGGGTTGCATAAATTCCTTCCTGTTAGGAAGCATAGGTGTAGGAAATAAAACCTTTTGAAGGCTCTGGCCTCTCTGAAGTTGGTAACTCAAATTGTGCTGGGAGCTCTGGATATAGCAAACAACTGTGGACACAAATTCAGGTTCTGTGAGGTTGTTGCTGTGCCTTTTTGAAACACATTGACTAAAGTCTCTAGGATTCAGTGGAGAGGATCCCACAGAGATAGTTTTAAATGTGCTCTTAGGGATAATGGCTTCCTTACAGAAGGGGGACAATGACATCACCAAACTTTTATGTTCGCAATACCATGGAGCACTGAAAGTGCCAAGACACAGATGTGCATATGGAGAGCAACAGCAGCCCTAAACAAATTCAACCATCCCATCATTTGAAACCATGCAACAGCAACGAGGAACCAAAGGTAAAACAGGCTCCAGGGTGTTATGACTTCACTGTCTGCTTGCACTTAGACATCATTTTGGCTTAAATTTCTCTGCAAACAGGTCTTTGTCTTGTGTAAGATACACTTATCGTTAGCTTTGGCAAGAGCTACACAACTATCTCTCTTCTCAGTTCTCTGCCAGAAAGGTAAATTGGATGTGCAAGTAAGACTTGGGACTGCTCCACAAAGTGTTATCCATAGAAATAGTTAGAGAGTCATGCAGATGTGCCCAGAAAAGCTATTATATCATCAAGACCAATTTTCCCAGGACAAAATAGGCCATGTTTTGTTTCTTGGTTTGTGTTTGTGGCTTTTTGTGCATTTCTTATTGTTAGGCCTTTGGGGTTTTTGGTGGTTTTTGGGTTTTGTTTTCTTTTTTTTTTTTTTTTTTTTTTTTTTTTTTTGTTTATGTTTTTTTTTTTTTTTGAGCACTGAGAGCAGTTTTTTTGAGTGTTGAGAGCAGTCTTTGTGAAAGACCCCGTGCATTTCATGAAGAGGGTTGCTTCCAAGCTGGCTGTGCCACAGTACTTTTNTTTTGGTTTTTGCTTTTTTTTGGTCAAGTTACTTCCATATCATGTTGTCTATCAGGAGTTTCCCTAAATCACAGTCTTCCATATAGACAGCTAGTCATAAGGTGAAGACTTCTGGGCCAATAACTTAAATTACTTTGGCTTTCCAAAACATTTCCTTTGTTTCTCCTGTGAATTCATTTCATTTTTACTCTCCATTGCTCATCACAGTATCTTTTCCCACTTTAGCGCTAGAGTGGTTTATTGTGATGAAAGCACTCATGTCATACTCAGATTACCTATTCTTCATTTTTTTGATCAGGTCTTTAGGTCTTGAGCTGTGCAGAACTTTTTTTTTCCCAGCATTGAAATATTTTTCCTGGCAAATGTTTTTGCATCTTCTTCAGTTTTTCAACATCTTTTTATGAATATGGGATGACCAAAACTGTACATAATCTTCCAACATCTGTGGCCCTGAAGCTATGTACAAATGTAAAATTATATTCATATTTCCACTGGTTGCTCCTCTCTTTTAACATTTAGGACTTGTTTTAGCCACAGCATTGCATTGCAAACTCTTACGCAACTCCTTGCTCATGAGTCCCAAGCCCTTCTCAGAATCATTGCCTTCCTGAGCCCCAGACTCTGTCCCCATCCTTGTCTTCATTGGTGCCACACACCAATTTTGGGGGTTTGCCAGTATTAAAACACATGCTTTTTGTTTAATAAGTGCATATAACTTTGTACATCTGCCCAGCCCTCACAGTCCTGTATCACTCCAACAGGTTTTATGCCATTAAGATATTTTCAGTACTAATTTACATTCCTGTCTAGATTACCAATAGAAATAGAGTAGCATCATCACCAGCACTAATTTGCACAAATTTCTGTCATAAATTTCTGTAGGTTTTTGTCCATTATCAAGTGATTTTCTGCTAAAAGTGCTGGTTTAGGATCTGCCAATTATTTGGTTCTTCACCTACTCCAGAACTGCTTCACAGCTTCTGTATTTTGCAGTGCTACATAGGTGCATGGTTTGATAGTAAACCAAGTAGCATTCGGTAAGTGGTTTACATCTATACACTGCCTCTCATCATCAGGCACATTTATTTAACATAGTTTATTTTTCTATAAACCATCTTGACTGCAATTTTTTGTCACCTGTTATTTCCTTACTACAGATCAGTGGAAAGTTTATTTTTTATTCCACTGAAAAATGTAAATTGAAATAAACTGATATATTTTCTGAAATCATGTTAATTTTCTCAAATTATTTCAGCTGAAAAGAAGTGTGTCTTTATATTTATAGGTACAAGAAGAATGTGGAATTAAGAGCTGAAAAGTATTGGGTTGACATTCAAAAACCTGAATATTTGAATTTTTCATTCTGCCATATTTAATCTAAAAATTTGCTTCAACTCTATTGTAAGAACATTTGATATTTGATACCAAATGAAATGTAATTTTTAGGATTAGATAAAGCAATTTCTCCAATCAGTTGTGGGTTTTTTAACATATCATAAATCTAGAAATATTTGAAGTCTGGAATTGCAAATAGAATAGGAAATACTTTTATTCACTCATCTGCTTCTCTCACTGATGAATGCCATTTCAGATTCTCCTTTATTTTCCTAAAATTTCTGTCAGATGAGAGACCCTCTCATTTACTTTCGTTTATAATTACCTGCTTGCTTTCATGAATCTTCATACAATGTCAACATCTCCTGTGGTGTGATGACCATGGCTGGGCACGAGGTGCCCATTATAGCTGCTCTATCACTCCCCTTCTCAGCTGTACAGGGGAGAGAAAATGCAATGAATGGCTTGTGGGTCAAGATAAGGACAGAGAGTGATCATTTACCAGCTACCGTCAAGGGCAAAACAGACTCGACTTAGGGAAATGAGTTTAATTTATTACTAATCCAGTCAGAGTAGGATAATGAGAAATAAAACCAAATCTTAAAACACCTTCTCTTCACCCCTCCTTTCTTCCCAGGCTTTAACTTTACTCCTGATTTTCTCTACCTCCTCTCTCCAGCAGCAGCACAGGGGGATGAAGAATGGGGTTTTCAGACAGTTCATCACACATTGCCTCTGCTGCTCCTTCCTGCTCCATGGAGGACTCCTCACACTCTTCTCCTGCTCCAGTGTGGAGTCCCACCCACAGGAGACAGTTCTCCAGGAACTTCTCCAGCATGAATCCTTCCCACAGGGTGCAGCCCTTCAGGAATAGACTGCTCCAGTGTGGGTCACAAGTCCTTCAGCAAACCTGCTCCAGTGTGGGCTCCTCTCTTCACAGGTCCCAGCAGTGCTGCCAGGAGCCTCCTCCAGCACAGGCTTCGCACAGATTCACAGCCTTCTTCAGTCATCCCCCTGCTCTGATGTGAGGTCTTCCATGGGATGCAATAGGATATCTGCCTCACCATGGGCTACACCATCAGTTGCAGGGGAATCTCTGCTCTGGCAACTGGAGAACCTCCTCCCCTCCTTCTGCATTGCCCTTTGTGTCTGCAGGATGTTTCTCTCACATATTCACACTCCTCTCTCCCACTGCAGGTCGTTGCACAGGTGTTTTTCTCTCTTCTTAAGTACATTATCCCTGAGTTGCTATCACTGTCACTGATGGGCTCAGCCTTGGCCAGTGGTGGATCACTGTTGGGGCTGACTGGCATTGCCTTTATTGGATATGGTGAAAGCTTCTGGCAGCCTCTCACAGAAGCCACTCCTATGGTCCCCCTGCTACCAAACCCTTGCCACCCAAACCAAATACAGCTTCTCATGTTTCTGAAATTATCTTGATATACTGATACACTTGATATACTTGCTCTTAAGCGTCTCTTAAATATAAAGCCAAAGGTCACCTCAAATACATGCTCCTCTGATGCAGGTGACTTTTAACAACCTCCATAGGTAAATTGCTCTGTATTACTAGTGTGAGCTCATGTGCCTCCTTCTGCTACCTGTGAAGTATCTCATTGAATGATTTATTTCAAATGTCAATGGCTATGCTTTTCTCAGAAATTTTGTTATCTGTAAACACTGAGATTCCCATAGCACTCATAGGACTTCTTATCTTCACGATCTATCTATACAGTTCTTCAATGGAAACACAGGAATTTAATGGGCCTGTTTATTTCCTTATTTCTTTACTTTCCCTATTGTTTTTCTACATTGTGTCTGCATCATCTTTTACCTGCCACATCTCATATGCTGTTACTATTGTTTTAGTCTTAGTCACCTTTCTCACTCTTTTTCTTTTTTTGTGGAATTGAAGTATTTTGATCCATGCAGTAAATGTCTTCTAAACCCCCTTTTTTCTCACTATTCTTTTTACTGGCTGCTAGAACCTTTCTCCACACATGCTTAAGCCTGTTCTAGTATTTATTCTGTGTAAAGTTCATTTGCCTGAATACCCTAAACAAAAACTTTTTATCTTATACCAATAGCATAACTGCATACAAAGTATATGAACTTCACAAATGTGAAATTATGAAGATAAAAAGGCAAGGTATGAGAAGGACATACTAATTGCAAAGTTAATTCTTTTCATCATGTCAGTTTTCGGTGGTGACGATTTTGGTTTTTGCCTGAGCATGTATTATTTAAGGAACTGATCACAGTCCTGTGCCCAGTCCTGTCCCCTTGCAGCCATGCTGACTTCTGGGATTCACAGCCACACACAGAGCTGCAAAACCCATGCCCATATGCACCCTTGCTACTGGCATGGGAGGATGCTATAAACACTAGGAGTGTTGCCGCTCAAGTGTGATTTAATTGCAGAGAAGAAGAGCACTCTAACAAAAGCTAACTTTCTTGACACTGGTAGGGAAAGACCTATTTTGTGGGTCTGAGTGTGTAAATGGTGGTTAAAGTAACCTCTAACAAGGAGGATCTTATTACTTAAATGATGGGATCATGGGGTCATATGAAATCCGCTCTAAGAAGGCAGACTATACAAATCACAGGAGCATAATCTCTCCAAAAAGCACAAATAACAGAGTGCTCAGTACGTAGATGGTGGGACCACAGGTCACTGAAGTACAAGTCCCCTCTGAAAAAGGAGAATTCAATACCTAAATACTGAGAGAATAGTGTTATTGTGTACCATCACAACAATAAAGAAATTATTTTTAAGATGGAAAAAGCAACCCCTTTTACTCTCCTGTGGAAGTCTGTCGTTAATGCTGTCATGTGCATTTCTATGCATATGTACAGCATAAACTGCTCTGAGAGGCTGCATGCATCACTGCAATACTAAGCTCTTTCTCTGCATGCAGATGTCCTACACAGGATTTACACCAAACACGTGGTGTTCACACTCTCACTGCTCCCCTCCCTTTCCACATTGTCTCTTTCTGCTCTCACTGCACTGTGCTTTTACAAACGATCTGGACTCCATCATGTGGCAGCTTTTATTTGTTCCGTAATACTGCCAGCTGCCCTGACCCAAGGCAGGGGGACTCTCAGATCCTTCTCTGGATCATCTGGATACAGCACGTTGCTTCCCAGTACAATGCATGAAGGCAGGCACTGCCGAGAAAAACAGCTGCTGAATGAGACTTGGAGAGACATGTAGCTTTCTTATAGTGTTTGTTTAAAGTTAGCCACCCTTTCACTAAACAGCAGGTTGAAGACCTGGTGTGGATGTGCCTTGCTCCTGGGTCTTTCCCAAGTGAAGCTATCTAGATCATGTAGAGTGCTATGCAAACAGTGAGCCCCATATCTGAGCACATTTGGAGAGCTCAAGCCTGTTTTAAGATTTTATTTGCAGGAGGAGAGGGCTCTAGTCTTACCTTGTGAATCTCCCTGCTAAGCAGGCTATCACTTCAAAGTGAGCGAGCATTTGAAACATGTTATAATGTAAGAATCAGATTACGTGTGAATATCCTCCCATAAAATGAAGTGCGTTTTATTGCATGTTCACAGGCAAAACATTTTATTGCATTTCTATATGTAATGCAGTCATGTCTACATCCATATGTTGCACTTAGGGGGCGAACAATAGCTCCCACTATGAAGGTACATACATGCATCTTCAGCTTAAACAGTCCCATTTGTGGAGATAGAGGTCCCACTGAGGAGCACAAGTTCTGACAGATCTTTTCTATCTTCTCAGAAGAAGTACATCTGCCTGATGTAAGATTAGAGGGATTCTTGTGTCTTAAAGAGAAGTTATGTTTGCATAATCGAGAGTAAAGTCCCTCTCTGAGCTTAACAGGGCTCCGTGTCACTTGGATTATATGTCTACATATATTTCTGATACAAGCATTGTCTTGGCTTAGTTCAACAAAGACAGTGGTGGAGGAAAGCAAAAGTTTCCATCTTTAAAATAATACTGGGTCATGCTTTGATCACCTAACATGTTTGCACAATTCTGATGAAATAGTAGTACTAATGTATGTACATCTATGTATGGAGTGAGTGTATGTACTCTTCAAATCTATGCTTCTAAAAGGAGACTGATCTGGTGGTCCAAGATGCTGAGAACCTCTGAAAACACAGGATATACAGACTTATTTGACTTCTAGTGCTTGCTGAGGCTTGATCTTGAATGCACCAAAATCAAGAGCAAAATTCTTAGTGACTTCCCAAGTGCAGAATGAGGCCTGCTCTGCAACTGCAGTTGAAATATTTGAGTAAGCTTCACTGGAGCAAAAAATCCAGAGTGTCAGGCCGTCTGTGTGGGGGCAAATTTTCAAGTTAACTCCATAGTCACAGGAAAAAGATCCACTTCAGCTCTGGAAAGGAAAAATGCACACTTTGGTATAGTGTGGAAGTGTGCAGGTAGAATCTCAGGGTATCAGCCCTCACAGCGACTTCAGTAGAGATCTTCAGATACGTAGAATTAAGGTATGTGTTTAAGTACTTTTTGGATGGGAACTAATTACTGCTGATTTAAATCACAGGAAATGGCCATGGGTACAAGGGTTTAATCAGTGATTAAAGAGACGATAATGGGCATTAAGTAAAACCCTTGGTTTACTTCAGCATATTTTTTCATTTTATTATATTCCATGTTTTCTGTTATTGTGACCACCCTTTCCAAGTTTTTTGAAACAAAAAATCAAACAAAGAAAAAAAAAACAAAACCAAAAAAAAACCCCGAACAGTGGCTCTGAGCCCTTGTATTCCTCTGGATCACTTTAGGTCAGTAAAACCCTGAAGAAGGCACAGAGTTGCCAGGATCAGGGTTGTGTGTTGGTAGGAACTTTTCTCCTTCCCCTTTAAAAGAAGCTTAGAGAACAATTACAGAGCTGGATTTGATTGTCTGTCAGAAAGGTGAACCAACTCTGCTCATTTTCCCCCTATTCCTGCTCCTGGAGCAGGCCACCTTGTCCTAGTGGGAGAAGCTCTGGCCCACCAGTGATTTTATGGTGAAGAGATGCAAAAAGCTGAGAAGATGCAGAGCTGAGTCAGATCCAGACAGCTGCAGGAATTACTTTTGCGGCACTGAGTTTAAAGGAGTTTTGCTGCCCATGTCTCTAACAGCTGACCAAGCTTATGAGCTTACTTTTCATTGCCTACCATAGGTCCAGTATCCTGTCTCAGCCTGAAAGTGCATGATAGGCATCTCTTGGCAACCCAAATCTGTGAAATCCAGCAGCCCCTTCACCCCAGAAAAAGTTTTTATATCAAATTTCCTCAGAAGTTTTAAAACGTTGTTTGGTGTCTTTTAGTCTTCTGTTTTCAATAGCTGTATTTTTCTGGCATGTGGCACCTACATTGTTTCAAACCTACTTGTTATAAAACCCTCCTGTGATGTACATAAAGGGCACCATATAAATTAAGTCATAAAAAATTTCAACAAAACATTTGCTCTTTGAGGATGAATCACGCTCAAGAGAGGCTGATAGTAAAAAAACCACAGGGAAATAAGGGGAGAATCATGTTCATCCTGCAGGAGGCCATTACCAGATATCACCACCAGCCTGTGAGATACCAAGACCCACCAGCCCTGTTTTATGAGCAGAGGAGCAACTGCCTCCAGCTTTGGGCTCCCAAGCAACTTCTTGGCCACACTTGCATAGTGTGGGTCAGGGGGATTGAAGGTACAAGAGGGAGTTCAATGCTGGCAGGGTCAGGAGAGAGGGAGCGTGTTGGCACAAGTCCTCCTGCCTCTCCCAATTGGATGTGCAACTTTCAGGCTTAAAGTTATTATTTTGCTTGCTGGGCCTTCCACGGCAGCTGGGCCAAGCTTCCTGCTAGGAGCCAGGATCTGCAACCTTATGAAAGTTGCAGGGCCCGGCAGGCTGTCGGTATTTTCAGCTGGATTGAGCCCAGAACAATTTTATTTTCATCAGAAAAGTTCCCTGGCCCTAGCACATGTGCAAGCCTATATGAAACCACCAAGAAGGCTCCCTCCCCCAGCTATCTTATTTAGCTTGAATTCAGCTGCCCAGCAGAACTGTTTCTTATCCAAGCCCTTAGAGACGGGAGAGGAGTGTAGAGATTTAATTATAATCTTTCTCTCTCTCCACCTCCCACAGTACATTAATGCTTTTCATTAGCCAAAGCCAAAACCTTGCTTTATAAGCTGCAAGAGCTGTCTTTTAAAAATACGTCCAGCAGTAGAAGAGTTCTGAAAGGCAGTAACAGCAGCATAACCCTTCATCCACAGGTGTGGGAGATTCACTGGAGGATTGCTGGTGGAGAGGCAAGTTTTATTTGAAAGACATCTGATTCCTATTTCTGTCCACTGGCTGATTATCCCTCATGCTACAGCACTTCTGTGCCCACTGACTATTTCACATACACATCCAAAGGAATGAGAGAAAAGCCTCAACATCCAGGAGCTCTGGATGATTTTTGTAAGCATCCAGATGTTTAGACTTTAATCTGAAACTAATTGAAATAATACGAGGCCACTCCTAGCAGCAGCCTGACAAATATACACAGCCATTTATTCTTCCTGTAGGTCTAGAGCACATATTCATGTGGACCTATCACTGGAGTAGATACTTCTTATGCCCTCAGTGGCACAGAAATGCAGGTAAATCAAGAATGATTTTTTCTATTCACAATCAGAATGTGATTTGAGTGACACAATTAAGTAGGTGTCTTATATTGACAAAAAGGTTCAGATGAAATACAAGACACTGAATTAACTGTCATTCCCTTACAGAATACAGACAGCATACCCTTATAGCAGCCTTCCAGTATCTAAAGGGGGCCTACAAGAAACCTGGAAAAATTTTCACAAGCACATGTGGAAATAGGACAAGGAGTAATGGCTTTAAACTGAAAGAGGGCAGATTTGGGTTAGGTATTAGGAAGAACTTCTTTACTGTGGGGTGGTGAGACAGTGGCACAGAGAAACTTTGGCTGCCCCGTCTCTGGAAGTGTTCAAGGCCAGGTTGAACGGGGCTTAGAGCAACCTGGTCTACTGGAAGAGCCCATGGCAGAGGGGTTGAAGCTAGGTGATCTTTAAGGTCCCTTCCAACCAAAACCATTCTGTGATTCCCTGATAAAGCTGATCTTCAAGTTTGAAAAGTTAGAGGTTATTTCCAGTACTTCCCCAGAAGAAGATCACCCAAAGGTCAGAAAGTGCTGTGAGAAAGATGGAGACTGGTTCCTCATAATGGCTAATTTTCCACTCTTTTTTTAAACAAAATATAACTTTTCTTCCCATTCCACTGCCATTTGCCAGGTTTAATGGCATAAATAAGCAAATGGATCTTAGCAAATTGCTAGGGTGTCTTCAGGGGTATTTGTTTTTTTCTATCCAGTAGCCCTTGGAAGCTTAAAGCAGGCAGCTCCATTGTGCCAGCACTGTGCAAATGTATAATATAGTAGGAAATCCTCATGTGTGAAGAGCTGACAGCCTCCTTGTAGGGAAGAACACAACAAGCAGCATAACAAATACCTGCCTGGTCAATAAAGGACAAGTGAAAGGGCCATGGGATTACATGGATTACAGTTGTTGGCTACACAGATTAACTAGGCAACTAAAGGCAGTAGGAATAATAAATATCTTTCCATGAGAAGGAGCTGTTACTGGGCTGCAGGCAGCATGTAGCTGTTCCAACTGTAAACTGTTTTTGCCATAAACACAAAGGCACAAAAGCTGAAGAAGAGGGAAAAGAGCCTGGAAGCAGTCCCACAAATGGGACATGCTTTCCTTGATTCGTCAACAAAATTTACACAGTTGACTGGGGTCTTTTTTATGTACATTTTGATGGTTTCTTATCTTACATTTTAATAGGAAATCTGCTGAATGTCTAAAATGCCTTTTGGCAGTCAGAGCTTTTGCTGCTGATCTCTATGACTTAAAAACAGTTTAACTTATCAAGAAGCTTTGGTGTAGATCTGGTGTAGTGGGTAGGTTCATTTGGTTTTTAAATGCTTTCTTTTGGATCACTTGAAATCATCACTTACATTGTATATGGCCATTTATGCATTGACAGGTTGATGGGGACTTTAATGTACATAAAACTTTCTCTGTCAGGACTTATACCTCTCTGTCAGATTTTATCCTGCAGTAGAGAGGGTTCACATACAGTTGCTGACAGATAAAATAAGCTCCTCCAGCAGCTGCAGCTCTGCCTCCCACAGATCTTTTTTCTACTTTGAGCTTGTGTCTCCAGCTAAGCGCTGAGAAAGCAAAGGCAGCACCATGGAGCTGTGCCAAGATGGGCATGGGCATGGTGGCAGACCTGGATGCAGGAGGATGAGTTAGACTCATCATGTAGCCTTACCACATAACCTCACCACGGCCATGTTGTATAGTCCCATAATAAGTCCTGCAATGTCTGATATCTCTCTTTAGCCCCAGCTGCAGGAGATGGGTGGCAGCAGGAAAAACCTTGCTCAATTCTAAATAAAAGTGAATTTCCAGCCCAGTTTCCTGCAGAGAAAACCCAAAAGGCAAGAAACCTATGTTAAAAAAAAAAAAAGTTTAAACTCACGAATCACATAAAACCTGAAAAAGCTCATTAAGTCTTTCCCATGATCTTAAGGACCTGAATCATTAATTTGAAAATCTTGGGTTTGAATATGGGGACTTGCCTTCTGCTTTTTGGAGAGCAAGCACTGAATTTTTTCACAAGCCTGGTGCAATCACAGAGTGGAGGTATGCAGATATTATATCTAATATGAAAATGTGCCCAGCATCTGTCATTCCCACAGAAGCCAATGGAAACTGCAAACACTGAGCTCTGAAGGATCAGGCCTTTAATCATTAAGATGTTTCCAGATCTATAAAAAAAATATTTCCTAAGATACTTTATTTCTGCAAGAAATTCCCTGTTGGCAAGAGAGTTTTCATAGCTCCTTAAAGACCTATAAGGAACTGTGGAAGAAATAAAGCGGGGCTTTACTTATGGAAATCAGACCTACTGGAGAGCAACTGGAAATGTTTTTTATGACTCTTTATAATGGAACTACAGTAGCAGCTCCATGTTGATTTTTATTCTAAGACCCAATATTTTTTTCTTCTTCTTTTTTAAGCCAAATTTTTTCCCACCTGAAACTTCAAGTGTGGTCTCTTGGCAAAGAAGAATATTTTTGGGAAGTTTAAGGCTGATCTGATAAGCCTTTTTTAAGTAAGGAGGTTTGAAAACATAGAGATATTTTACCTCTTAAAATTTTTCAAACCTTTCCTTGTTCACTTAGAAGTTGAAAACTGCTTACACTAAAAAATTTCCATTTTGTTTTTATGTTTGCTTTTAATGAGATACAGCTCATGATCATACTTTTAGTAATTTTAGTGGCACCGAAACTTAGGATTTATTAAGTTTTATGCAAAGGTAACTTTGGAAAGTAGAATAAAAATAAGTATGAGAGATTCTAGTGATAGAAGATTAAAATATAACATGTAGGTGTGTCAACCAGCATGTGGATATGAAACAATGGAGAATTCAAAGTTTAATGTATACTAGAGTCTTTGAAATCATGAAGGTGTTCATGTGTATTAAATTTATCCAGCCTTCCTTTTGCATTGATGATAAGCGTTTTTGTAAATAATTTGATCCAAATCTATTTAACCCAAACTACATATCTAAAAACTGGTTTCCAGTAGTAGCTGGGAACTGGCATGTTTCCTCACTGACTTGGCACCCCAGTAACAGTTCTTCTAGGGACGAAATAAGGCAAGGGTAGATTCAGTGAGAGCACCATACTGAATTTTTACAAAGACAAAATGGACAAAACCTGAAGTGATGCACAGGTGACACACAGAGAGTGATGGTACGTAGTAACAACAGATAGAACATCCTTGTGGGTTGCCTTTTGGTACTGAGGTAATTCCTTATGTGGACCTTGGATGGCTCCTTCAAAAACAGGACATGGCTTTCTCAGGTAGTATATGTGTTGAGAAACAGACCTTCTTAGACCATCAGGTTGCTCACAACAGCGTTCTTGTCAAAGCAAATGTAGTGGTAACAGTACATGAGGGCTTGGCTGCATTACCAACTTTCTACATGTTTGACAAGTGTATCGAGTTGCTAAGTTGGTCTGTAGGTTTTGTATATACATGCTATGTATAATGTATAGATTCTGTGTATATTTTATATATATATATATTCTAGGGATTAACTTTTTTGATGTTATCCATACTGTCCAGGAAAATTATACTTGAATAGGCTATCCCAGAGATAGAGCAGTAGCAGAATAATGATTATCAAATCTGTGGTAGGAATTGGTATGGAAATCCAGCTCAAATGATGAATTATGTCATCTTGAGAACAGATTGGGCTTAGTGCCAGAATTTAGAAACGGAATTAGAAATACTTCTAGAAATGTCCCATGAAAAGGCTGGCATGATGTAGGTCATTTGAACTCTCATGTCTCTACTCATGTTCTGGAGGAAATGTGAGCTATTGAAAATAAAAGTATGAGTGAGTATAAAGTAAGTAAGGTCTTTACTTTCTTCAGTCCAGTAAGACGTATATAGGTCCCACTCAAGAATATTCAAGTTTTAATGCTATCACAATCTGGATTGTTGATTTACAACCTAGTGATATACCCAATAACCAGAGAATTACTGATGTGCAGGTGGCTTGTGTTATGTATTCTAAGAAGTCTGTTGTAAATTTTCAGAAAGGTATTACTAGAATGTATTTAGTCAACAAGTAGTGTTGGAGATGATTCTAATGAACCCAGTAATTCTTCAGTACTGATCACCTTGTCAGAGATAATCATCTTGCCAAGATTCCCTAATTTGTGGCTCTTTTAATAGAACAACAATGGATGAGATTCCAGGTTATATAGCTTGTTTTACAGTTGTTTGGGAAGCAACTTGGGGTTATTGTTGAAGTCTAAGTTGAGGAGACACTTAGGATCATCCTTGATATTATTTTATTTAGTAGCAGCAGAGGGATGCCCATTGTCCTCATTGCTAGAGGTAGCTACTGAGGCTTATAATACTGTATCTCCTCATCTGGGTTTAGACTTAAGCACTGGCAAGCCAAATGTGAGGTATCTACTACCCCATGGCTACCCTTCTTCAAGAAAAAGAGTTCTAATATTAATGCCATTTTTGTGTGGGATTCATCTCACCAACTTCAGCCATCAAAGAGTTTGCTTTCTACCATTCCAAAACAGAAGCACAAAGTAAGTGGGACCATCGACCCCCTTGTGAATGCCTGTGTCTCTGATTGACTGTAGAGGGAACATAGAAAAGTAGCTGAGATTACCCTTTGGAAGTGGAAAGGGGATATGATACCACCATGCCCTTCAGGGTATGGACATGAAGAACTCTCAATTTATTGGAGTTCAACAATGTATTCATCATCTACAAAGCCATAGTAATTGATATGCACAATGTTCCCAGCCCACCCAAGTTAAGTGCTCCCTTTAATCATTCTCTAGAGACACTCATTAGGCTGTGGTAACTTAATCACATGTCAGTGTCTATTCAGACCTTAATTTCTCAAAGTGCATGGTCATATTCACCAGTTTTGTTCCAGAAAGCCATTTAAATATTGCCTAACACTATATGAGACACACAAAATTAGAAAAATGAGAGAAATAATAGGTTTACAGTTTTTCTTCTTATTCCAAGCACGCCATCCAAGTAATAAACAATGCAAACGTAGAAAAGTAACAGCATCTCACTTTCCTGTTGGTATAAAATTGACTTTCTGCAGGAAGAAAGACAGTAAAGCTATTAAAGAATTTTAAAAAATCATAGCAGTCACATGATATTTTTATTTGCTTTCAAACAGGAGCTATGTGGCTTAGGGAAGGGATACACTGACCTTTCACTTCTGTGTTCTCCAGCTCCAGCGCTGCCGCAGGCCCTAAGTGAAAATGAGCCTATTGGTCTCATCCAAACCCCGGCACATGTTAGCCCACATTACAAAACACCAGAGAATTTGGCACAATCAGCAGTTTCTGCTCAAGAATGGCCCAGGACTGCAATAGTAGAGGTGTTAGAGATCAGGACTTGGGAACGCTGGTTGAGTTATGTGGGAAAGCAAAATACTCAGTCTCTCACTTTCATTGGGACTGCATTTGCTTGCACAAAATAAACACAGTGTGTACAATACAAAAATATATTTCTATCACACCAAATGATGCTTATAAATAAGGCAAACAGCTCATTACCACCATTCATTCAAAGGTCACAGACTGCTTTAAAAAGCAGAAATTTAAGCAGAAATTTAGCTGTGCTGGTGAAGCAGTGTAACATCATTCTTATTTTACAGATGGAAAAACTGAGGCACACAGACACCTTCCTATCCAAGACCGCACAGGAAATCTGTGGCAAGACCAGCACAGGCTCCTGATCAGTGGAGTCTGTGTGTGTTGGGGTTTGGGGAGGGCCACGGAGCTCACTTGCACTCACTTGCCTGTGGCAGAGCAGGAGCTGAAGATCACGCAAGAGAAAGGTCAGTGGATCCATTCCCTGAGCCACAAAGCTCCAGTCTGAAAACAAACACAAATGAAATGAGACTTTTCTGATTTCCCCCCCGCCCCCTAATTTTAATAGTTTCTTGTTTCTTGGCCTCAGAAGTCAGTTTTACACCAAGAAGAATTATATGTTATGTACTGTTATTTGCGTAAATTTGCCCTCTCTCTAGAAGGCTTAACAAAAAGAAAAACTGTTGACTACTGGACTCTCTGGCTGATGTTGTCCCCTTAGCACCATGTGATGACAACCTGTTCTAGCTGAAGTGAGTGAATGTCCTTTTCTGCCTCTTTTACCAGGTTATTGTTTTTTCCTGAACTGATATCCACATTACTTCCTGCTTACATCCTCCGCTCTGTGAACTGAATTAAACATTCTTCTGGGTCCTGGACTTTTGGCTATAAATGCAGTTGCTTGGATTAAAAATCAAGCATCCAGGAGAGACCAACCCAGATGAAGCAACACTTGTGTGTTCTGATAGAAGTGGCTTGCATGGGAGTGAACCCAGAGGAAAACCTGACTGGGGAACTCCCTGAGCCATGTGCAGGGCTGGGGACATTGTCACATCCCCAGACTGTCACTCCTACAAACTATTCTCATTCCTAGGTGCCTGATAAAATGCCTCAGGCTGTTTTGGAGACACTAATCCCCTCCTCCACACCTTTCATGCTTTAAAGACTGTCTCCTAATTTGCTGTTTGCTCTCTGCAAACACTGTGTCATGAGCCATTAGATGCCACATGAGCTTCTCTGTGGATTCCTTAATTAAAAAGAATGACTTGGACACTTGCCACCCAGTTACCCTGTGAGACCCATTAAGTGGGATTACTGATTGAGGACACAGCCACACTCACTAAGTTCTAATGTGATGCTCACAGCAGCATGGAGCTGCAGGGCTTCCCAGGGCTTCCAAGTAACACAACCTTTTGCAAGGGGAACACCCATCGGGGGCCGAAAAGATGGGCTTTTTGGTAGAAAATGCACCATATTTCATTGGTGTCCCTCATATGAACTTTCTGCCTGTGAGGAATGGGACAGAAAGCAAAAGGAAGTCACAGAGGACCTGGTTCAGCAAACATCAAGCTGGTTGTGGAGCAGGTTCAGTCTTCAGCATGCCCAGATAACAGTAGTATCTTCAGCTTGCAGTGCGAAGCACTAGCAGAAAATACAGGGATGCCTTCAAGAAGAAAGCAAATCAGAGAAAAGCCAGTCTGTGATGAAGTTTTTTGTTCTGTAACATCTTACTAACTTAAAGCCAAAGCGCAGTGGTAGTGTCAACGAAGCTCAGGTTAAATATCCCACCTTCTTCACACAGCCCTGGGGGAGTGAAACTCGGTCTGAAATGAGAAAAGTTTCCCAAAGGTAAGTTCATAGATCATGAAATGTGGAGATGGAAAGAATCTGTTCAATCATCTATCCCATCTCTCTGCCAATTCAAAATTACTCCCCATGATGTTTTTAACATAACTGCTTTTCTCATTTAAAACAAAAAGGGAGGAGGGAGGTCAGGAGAAATACCTAGAAATGGCCTATGAGGTTTTCTATCAAAACGTGCTTAATTCCTTGACTAATTCTACTGTCTGCTGTTGCTTTGCTCAGATGAGTTCATCAAGCGCCAGGATGAAGGGTGAACCAATATTTTCTGGAGGGACTCTTCTACCATCTGCAACATCCAGCAACTGGAAAAATCCTCCCAGTATTTGAGTTGCATCTGCATTTTCTTAACTGCATTCAATTTTTCCTCCCTTTGTGTGAGACTGAGGAGTTGTTCTTCCATGCTAATATTCTATGTGGTTATGGACCAGCCAACCTGGAAAGTGCAACAAGCACCCCTCTATTTCAAATATTACGTGCAGACTGACACACACCTTTGCTTAAATAATGGAAATAAGCCATGAATTTAAGAAGTGGTTTGGAAAGTGCAGTTATGAAAGAAATCATCCTATTTCACTGTGGGGAAGAGGAGGACAAAGGCAGTTTTTCACCTCCAAATAAGGATTCAATGAATCTAACCTTAATTTTTCCCCAGCTTTATTTATGTCCTTGTGTTGCAGCGTCTGGATCTCTTTTAAATATCTGGTTCAATGCTGCAGCCTGTTTCACCTCTAGCACAAGTTTCCTATTGCTCTCTGGGGGTCCAAATATCTTGAGACCCTTGCAGAGATCTTTGATGATGCAGGTATTTGGGAAAACCTTGTCCATGCTAAAAAGTTCAGGAAACTGAAGACAACACGTTTATTACTCAAAATATCCTGTTGGCAGAGGTAAATGGCAACCTGTGCAGGGAGCAAGACTTCTACCTGCTCACTCTGACATGGATGCAGCAGTGGGATTTGTGTCAGCAAGAGCCTGGCTTCAAGTGGAGTCCACCCTTTTGGATTTTGGGACACCTGATCCCATGCTATAGACACTGTAGACACGTTCACACTGCTGAGGTGTTTGACTAATGGCTTGGCTGTCAGGGTAACATCAGAACTGACAAAGCTGTATTTTGTCAACTTGCAGTGACAAAAATCAAAATCCTCTTGTTCTGCTCATCTGTTGCATTCCTCACAGTGAAATGAAAGAATGTATACAGAGAAGAGTCGTGCAACAAGCTGTCGCATCAGCTTCAAAAGCCCACACAAGCAAATTTCCCTACTATACAGTCATGGTATTTAAGATTATTTAATCAAAGGTGGGAGAAATCAAGAGGGTTTGGGTTGTTTTTTTCTCCAAAGAAATAATTTCAGCCACTTCCAGAATGGGCCTAAGTTTTGACAGCAGTGTCTACCCACAGACACAGGGTATGAATTGCTTAATTATCTGTGAAGAATTACAGGAGCCATGTCACGCCTGACTCACCAGCAGCTATTTAAAAAGTAAAAACACAAACTGAAAGTGGGCTGTTCTAGCTTTCCTTCCTGTGCACATGTGTGCTGCGGTGTGCCTCCTGGCAGTGCTGTGCCCATCCTCACTGGTGTGCAATGGGCAGGGCTTGGGCATCACAACGCTAACAGCCTTCCAAGGGACAATGCAAAGAAAGAGAAGAAGAGCTGGAAAATACGATTTTCCAGAAAAAAACCCAAACAACTCAAGCAAGTGAAGTCTTCAGGTTAAAGACAACTACTGTAGCACTAAGATCCATTTCATGTGATTTTACATAGAAAGCTTTCAGCTTTCCAAAACTGCAATTAAAATGAGCAACACCAAACGTTACTCCATTTTGTGTAGTCTCACACTGATGGTAAGCACCCAGCCCCTTAGTGTGACTCTGAACACACCACTTCTCTGTTGGATGCTGTGGGACAGTAAAGTGGTACAGTCCTGCTGACAAGCCTACAGTTTTACATCAGCTGTAAGGCTGTTCTTCACTGAAGGAACATTTTCCTTCTTGGGACAGATAGGTGCTAGCTGGATCATGAAGGCAGAGCTACACTTGTGGTGTCACCAAATTAACTATGTGATTAAGAAAAGAAACCTGTCTCTTGACATAATATAGAGGTAAAATTACAAATTACTATATAGAGAGCGGCCGTAATTCAGAGATTGGGCTGAAAGCCTCAGACAACCCCTTCTGGAGTTTTCCAGAATTTTGCAACTATTGTATCTGAAAGTAGCCTTCTGTAGTATTTGAGTTCCTCCACTTTTAATCCCAGCAGATAGCATGGAGATGGATGGAAATTAAACAGCAATAAAAAATGGCAATAATTGACTTAGATATTTTGATCTTTTGAAAAAGTTGGGGAAAAAAATACAGAGAAGTTTCGTCCTTTTATTTATTTATTTATTTATTTATTTATTTATCTTTTTTTTTTCTCGCCTTCTTTCCCTGTCTTCTTCCTCTCCTTCCCTCACTTTATTCTACACCTCTGCGGCCGGGTTCCGGCCGCCCCCCACCCCCCCCCCCCCCCCCCCCCCCCCCCCCCCCCCCCCCCCCCCCCCCCCTCC
>NDXB01019604.1:49156-74476 GCA_002631895.1 Agapornis roseicollis
CCCCCCCCCCCCAGACTCCCAGCCCCTCGTCACTTTTCCCGCTTTTAATCGCTCCCACCTTTGCACCGCCTCACCTCGCCGTTTATCACCCGCCCGCCGGAACCCCTCCGCCCCTCGGCTCCATTTCACCCGCTCAGCCCCGCAAACCCTTCGCGCATCCTCCCGCCTCCCGCACCTCCCCGTAGGCGACTCGACAGCGCCACTCGCTGGGCGACCGTTGAAACGGCGGCCCCGCGCAATCCCCGCGCAGCCCCTGCGCAGCGCCCGCGGCCCGCCTGCGGCGGCTTGAACGCACGAACCGGCTTAAAGGCGAGGAGGTGGCGAGCGTATAAAGTCTGACACACACGGGTGAGCACCCCTTGACTGCCGGCCAGGAGGACAGTGACTGCTGGACTCTGTCAGAAGTTCCTGCTGGCTATCTTTTGGGGGGAAACAAGTTTACATTTGACATTTAAGTTCCGTGCGCCCATGTTAAAGTACTGTGAGCTGGGCTGCAAAATTAAAAGTTGGTAAAAGCCTGGGTGACCCTGTTTCAGCCCAGGCTGGTTCTGAGACCCTCCCCAGACTGTCTCTATCTGGTGGTCAAGCCCAGGTCCATCCTTGCCTTGCACATGGAGGGATCATCCCAGGCTGGTGCACATGTGCAGGTTCTGAGACCCTTCCGAGGTTGTCCCCACCTGGTGGTTGAGCCCAGGTCTATTCTTGCTTTGCCCATGGAGGGGTCATCCCAAGGGGTGCTGACCCAGGTGAACCCAAGTAGAGCTAGGGGCTTGGTGAGGACCACAGGAGGCACAAAGCGCCCTGGCAGCCGAGGTGCTTGCCAGCTGGGCTCACCAAACGGGTGGCAGCTCTCAGCTGTCATCTCTGCGTGCTGCAACTCCTCCTCTGCACAGCAGCAATACCTCCCACCACCTCCCTGAGTTATCCTCATCCTGACCGCCTTTGCACAGAGCAGCAAGAAACTGTGTGCTGAACCAAATGTCACGTTCAGTGAACACTGTCCAATCTATGCATGCAGTGGAGCAGGAGCCTTCCAATAAAGAGTCTGTAATCATGGAATGAAGAACTGTCGAATTATGCCTGTGCAAAAGGGAGCTAATGGAAGGAGGAGCAGGAAATCTCAACTCTGACGACTTGTCTTTCCATTGCTTGCTTGATGCCACTTCCATAACAGTGACCTTTGCACTTCAGCAATGGCAACAACCAGTAAAGAGAGAAAGCAGAGCACACTGTGGTGGGGTGAAATGATAAAACAACTTTACCTAGAGCAGCTTTGGGTCCTTTGCATGATGTATTTGTAGCACACGCAAATTTGCACATAACTAAACACAAATTTAGCAACTGTCTGCATAGGCTCCAAGCAAGTTGACTCTAAGCAATGAGATATTTATCTTAAAATTGTTAAAAATACTCAATTTCTAGCTGCTGTGGTCCGTCAGTATTGCGCATATATCCTGGTATATATCTAGGACCAAGTATTTAGAGCTGGCTGTGAAGGAAACACTCTTTAATGTTTGACAAACAAGCAGGTCATCAACTTGGAAGACAAAAAGCAGTCCCTGAGTAGGGATTCACTAGTGCAGGTGCACTGCTCAAAGGTGAATGACAGAGGAAATTTATTACAGGATATAAAAACTTTACCATGATGATAGGACAGGTCAAAGCAAAAACTAACACCTTCTGGAAAAAAAAACATTCCAGACTTCCTTTCCAATTTAAACCTCAAACTATTTCAAACAGCTAAAATAAGATGTGAGGCAGTTAGCATGAGACTTATATAGGTAAAAAAGTTTTTACTTAAAAATCTCTTTTTTTCTAGTTTATCTTTTTTAGTCTTGACTTTTCATCAATATTTAGATTTTGGAAATAAAATTAAGTCGTTCTAACCATGCAACAGAAAGAGGGGGGAGGTGTGTATATGTTTTTATTGTATTACAATATATGTTTTCTATTTTCCTGGACTAGTTCACCCCATTTGCTAACCTGAGACTCATGCTGAGTAGTAGTAAAATACTTTAATCAGATAGAATCAATACAATCACGATGACGGTTTCTCTGCCAGATCAACTTCTCGTTCACAAATTTCATGATGTAGCAAGTGTATCTTATGCTTGAAACCTGGCATGCTGGTGGGAAACATCCCAATCCTTTAAAGATACTACTGCAGGAAACAACAGAGTACGTATTCAAGCAAGGACTGCTTAAGTGAGTAAGGCTTTGAGTCATTAAAGCCCAGAAGAACTGTGAAAGAGGAGAAAGTTGTTCCCTAGATGGCTGGTAGCGGAAGATGTAAATACATAATAACCTAGGCAAACAGGCTGGTTTTGTGGATTGTATGCACAACAGTTGTGCTAAATTGGGTGGGGTTATTTGGAACAAAAAGAGATGATGCACGTGGAGAGCTTGGAAACACAGATGCTCTGGGGCAGGATGTCGGGGTGGGTAAATGGAACTGCAGAGGTGCAAAGAGTGTTTGTTCTCTGCCTGAACCCAAAACGAAGTATTTTAACATGAAAAAAAGTGAGCTTTCTGAGGTGCGGCAGCAGTGTTTCTGATGCAAGACGGTGACACAGTCACTACTGAGCTAGGCAGCTACTTCTGGGTGTCAGATTCCCTTGCACCATCCTTGCTTCCCTTGTCAGAGGCAGGAAGGCACATTTCAGGCTATTCTTTTTGATGCTCTGATTTTCATCTGCTGCATAGTAAACACAACACGCTGCAAAGAGCAGCTTGAACCCTGGCTCAAGGTCTACTCGCCATAGCAGGGGTCTGAGAGCTGTGGCTGAGAGCTGAGGCCACGAGGCTGGGGGAGCTGTGAATCCCCATCCCAGGGGCATGTTGGATGTTCATATTTTCTACCATGCTTCATCTCGATTAAGATATGATGAAATGGGACCTTAAACCTCAAATGCACCAAGGGGTAACTTGATATAAATCTGCAGCTGCAATGATCTCCTGAAAGGGGGTGAGTTGCACATTTTGCAATTAGGGTGAGCTAATTGTATGTGTACAGGCAGTTGCCACAGCTTAGCTGATGGGTGGTAACTTATTAAACCACAGTAATGTGAGTGCTTCGAGTCATGAAATGATACCCAAAGTGTTTGCAGACTTGGGGCCTGAGAATCCACTGCCCTCCCATTCCATTGCACTGTCATCTTGAGGAAAGGAAAGGGATTAAAAATCTGTCCTGTACAGTCCAATGCGAGATGAAGTTTCCCAGGGATTCTTAAATTTCTACCCAGAATTTCAAAGAATTTAACAGTGTTTTCTTTTTAAATGACCTTGAATCAAAATACTCATTTTAAGTGGGATGTTTGAGAAAGAAAGAGTTCTGGAAATTTTCAACATAAACACTAATTCTTGTAAAAAACCATGAAGAGCTATATTCAGAAGGCCTGAATTTCCCCTAAGTCTCTGGGTCTAGTGTTTCTTACCTGCTAGGGTAAGAGCCATCCAGAAGGAGCCTGTCCAATTTGGTAGAACTGTGGCCAGAGTACTTTTCTAGCTGTAATGTACTTTTAATCTGTAGTACTTGCTAGTTTCCTAGAAGCTTGAAGAGAAAATTACGTGCCAAATGCTTTCATTCCTCTGTACTTGGTCATTAATTTTGTGTGCACATGCATGAGACTGGGTGAAGAGAGCTGAAATCAGCTTGAGTTGGGTTTTTTTCAGAGACTTTCCAATGCCAACCCTGTTAGCAACACTGATGGTGTGAGCTTTGACCTGGAGAGCATAGCTCAGATTCTAGCCCTGGTGAAGTCAATGGGATCTTACTATGGATCTTCAGACCAAGATTTCAGTGCACTAAGCTGGATACAAGTGAGAGGTATAAAGAGCCCTTAGTGAAGCTCTTCTTTTCAATGAAACTGGAGATAAACCAATTTGTGCTCAGGGGTAATGCCTTGCTGAAGGAACTGGAGCACAAACCCTGTAATAGGTGCTTGTTTGTGAGAGCAGATTGAGTAAACTAATAGAAACAAGTGTAGAAAGCCAGGAAATGACCTCCCTAAATGCTGGGAAATAAAGAAACAGACCCCTTGCAGCCTGTGTGAGAGGGGTCTGGGCTTCAGTGGGTGGCTGTAACACCAAAGTGGGAAGTGGGAGGGAGTGATGGCACCACTCTGTCCTCTGCAAAGCAGAGGGGCCTCAGAACTGCAGCTGCCTTCACCCAGGTTTCCTCCCCTGACCTCTCTGCTGCCCATGTATCTCTCCTCCAAGCAGATAACATTTGAAAAAATAGCCAAAACCCTCATTTCACAAGACTTCTTCAAGCCTCCACCCCACCACTATGAAGGGTGATGCCAACAGAAGTAGATACACACTCACTAACACCTGTGTGGGGATGTGTATAACATTTGTGTGCATCCCCTCTGTCTGTTTGCTGCCTGACGTTATGCTCAGTGTTGCTCTGGAGATCACAACATTCCAACAAACACCATCATATTCTGTTCCCAAGGGAGCCCTTTTCCCTCTTCCCTTGAGGGAGGGAGTCACACTTAAAAAAGAAAGGGAGATACCTGGTGCTGGCCTGACCATCATGGTTTTATTTCCCATTTCTAAATGAATTCTAAGCTGAGACATCCCATGCAAAATTTCAACCAAGGGCAGTTGTCTGCATTCTCACTAAGAGCTAGTGAATAAGTGTTCTGAGGTAGCCTTAATTATAGCTGTGAGAATGACACCAGTGTAACATTTAAAGTGTGAACATAAAATATGGCAAATCAATCAGAGTATGGAACCACACTCGGAAAGTATTCAGCTGATGATGTTCATGATCACACATTAAAAAAAAATAAAATAAAGAAGAAAAAAAATCACACGTGGAAATTCACTCCTCCAGCCAATGGAAAGAGGTACTTTTCTATCTCATAGTCTACAAAATTCCCTCACCTACTACCCAAATCTCAGTTAAAAGGAGCTTAATTTACCCCTTTGAAGAAAAAAAAAATGTTGCAAGCCATTATTCCCACTCAGCAATCACACAGACATTAAATCTTATTGCAGAGAGAGGGGGAGAATGCCTCTTCTCAGCATTACAGCTGCAGCTGTTTGACAGAAGTAAGTGACTTCATAAACCCTCCTGATTTGGCAGTAGGAGAGTGGAGTTTTATGCTGTCTGCTGCACAGTCACAGAGGCTGAGAAAGCTCTGCAAAGCAGTCTTTACAAATGTTTCACCTCAGTTTATAAATACCTTTGCTTCACCGTGTTAATGCCTCTTTTGCTTTGCTTTCCATTCACCTTCACTGGATCATCTACCAAGACCTTTTATTGGTTTCAAGTGATTGATCCCACTGGTCCCACATATTTTTCTTCCTTTTTACTTCTTTTTGCTTCTCTAAACAGAAGATACTGCACCTTCACCTTTCCACTGGTTTCTTGGCTTACTATGGTAAGATGTAATTAGGATTTAGCAGGCTATCTTCATTCGCAGTGTAAGCAGGCTGTACACCTTCTCACAAAAGAGTCCATACTTGAGCACTGTATTTTCAATCTCTCTCATGTGTCCACTCCATAAAGAATTACTTGAAAACACATTTTATTGGGCTGTGATGAAAAAGTAGATTTCTCATGGTTGTCTGCTCAGGCTCCATTTTTCTGTATTCATTTTGAGACCTTATTATTGAAGAATTAATTCCTGTTTCTCCAGAGCAACTTCTGGAGAAGTTCCCAGCTATGATTAACATGACTTTGGTATGAGTTTGGTATGAGAAGGCTATTCAGGACTTTGCAGGAACACCATATCCATTGGGAAAGTCTTCCTTGATGTAAAGTCAGCAGGAACTCTTGCTACAGTAAAATCTCCAGGATTCACCTTTCAAGCTATCTATTATTTTTATAGGACCATTACAGCTCATAGGCCTTGCTCTTTCCTTAGCCAAGCAGCCTGCTGTTTCACACTGCCAGGAGATCTTGCTGGATTTGTCTCAGAGCAGATAGGACTGGGATGCAAGAATCTGAAGCAAAAGCTGCCAGTGAACAAATGAGTTTCTCAACAATGGTCTTTAAACACTGGTGGGCTTCATGCAAGTCTCTGTCAAATTGTTGTCCCTCTCTTTGTAAAACCATGTGAGTACAGATGTTTCTAAATTCAATGCTATCCTAAACGCAAAAGCAAAAAGAAGTGAGTTAAAAATAATGCTCCCCAAGTTTTCTAGATTTTTTTTAAGTAGAAACCTCTTAATTGTAACTCTCCATCTCTGATTTAGTGGGAAACATCTTCAGTTTTGAGATACATGTAGTATAACCACTAAATACCACTGCAAGCTGTCTTGGCAGTTAGCTTTGGGCTGCAATTTCACCTACTCACTTTAAAGGGGGACTTTATTCCACAGACATCAGCAATTAATGTTTGGGTTTTATTATTCTGTTTGTACCAGAGAGGTCTTTTGTAACTGTTCTCAAGCAATTAAACTCCCTCTTCCCTGACAGGGAAGAGTATCACATCAGGGAAATGCTATATCCAGATGTCTAGGGAGAGCTCCTAATGGCTCACAAGGGGACTTTGTGACAGCAACCCTTGCAGAAGCATCACTTCCATGCAGTGTCCCTCATCTGTGATGTGACTGGGATCACCAGTGAGGCAGGTAACCTTGACAGCTCTGCTGGTCTTCCCAGTCCTTCATATATGGCATGGCATGCTGAATGAAACATGCTACTTTAACACCTGCCTGCGCTAAGGAAATGCTCTCCATGGGCAAATGCAGTCAAACAAACATCATATGTTGTAGGAGTAACCCAATAGAGGGGTGGAAGCAGATGGCAGAAGCAGAGCTTTAACTTGCAACAGCTCCCCAGCCTGGTTTTCTATAAGAAATGGCTGTGTCAGCACAAAGGAAGGAACATCTCAGTGCTTGGAATGACAATTTGAGGATCTTTCTATCAGCAGGATCAACCACTGGCATCCTAAAATTTATTTGCAAATATGGTCTCTGTCACAGCCTATGCCTTCATGAGATCTCACAAGAAACACTCCAGGACAAGCTTCAGGGGACAGGAGAACCTTCTCTTGTAGACTGTGGTACACACCAGATTTCGGCACCTCTTACCTCCTTCACTTGATGTATTTACTCTTTTAGTTAGTAGCAGCCTGTGCTTTTAGCTGAGAGGAAATTGAGTTTTAATGTTATTCTTAAAAGCATGAAGGTTCAGACTTATTGTTGGTTTTACCTTTGTTATTAAAAACAACAAAGAAACCAATTAAAAAAACTCCATTTCACCAAGACAATCACAGCTTCATAATGGGAACAGAACAAAGGATTAACGTGGGTTAACATCAAAACCAGTGCTGCATGACGGCCCCAGCCAGCAAATAAAAGGCATTCATTATGGAAATACTGAAACTAGCCATCCAGCACCATTCCTGGGCCTTTAGGTATTGTATGATAGCAGTTGTGGGTTTGCTGTGGGCAAGGTGAACTCACTGCTCTGGTACACTCCTGTGCCAAAAAGCCAGTGAGTCCTGAGTCAGGAGGTTAGCTGAAAAGCAGCCTTTTCCACATATATTTCCAAAGTTTCCTTTTTCAGAAAGATTTTGATGTTTCCTTTGAAGGTCACCTTTCAAATCTGTTCTGTAAAGTTGCCTTAGGTATAAAATCCTTACTCAAATATATTAAAAGGTCAAATAAATTGCACTAAGTAAACAAGTTAGCTTTTGCAGGTGTCCAGCACATGGGAACTTTAGGATACATGACAGAGAACAAAATCTTGACTTATCTCCCTTCTTTGAGTAAAAGTGTACAGTAACTAACTGAAGGAAAAGAAAAAGTTTCAAACCAGGATTTTTTCCATTTTAACTTCAGGAAATAGGGCCCTTGTGAGCTGAACTGATAAAGAGCAACTGTTCCTGCAGTACTTTCCCATTTAAGAGAAGGTAACAGGAATATTTGTAGTGATTTGATTTTAAGTGTTTTCAATTGCAGGACAGGAGGAGGATCCTCCCTGCAGCTTTCCTTTGTCAAGATCCATACGTTTAAACAGATGAGTTAATAAAGAACCTCCCCCAGAATATAAAACAGCACGGCCTACTAGTTTCAAGGCACTCTAATTTATGGCTTAAAATTTTCCAGTGCCCTGGGTCTGTTTCATGCAGTTGTCACTCAGTGGTAGTCTGAAGTTTCAGGATGTTTCTGATGGCCCAGCTTTTATTTTTGAACCTTAAAGTAAAATTGATACTATCCACCAAGTTGCTTTGCATTTATGAAGAGGCCACTTTTACAAAGGCTTCCTTAGAGTAGATACCAACTATTTGCTTCCACCTTTTATTTTACTCTGAGATGCCAATCTGACCCATCAAACAGATTCCTACAGCTGCCTTTTACAGACAGCTGCCTTTTTCTTCAGCATGCTTGAATTTAGACCCCGGCTTGCTGCCAACCCTCAACATTTTTCCTTAATCTCCATGCGCCCTGCTAGACAGAATTTCCACTGAATGCAGAGTGGCAGTGGTGGTGCCCTGGTCCAGGTGTTGGATGCTCTCCATGATCAGCGGACCAAATCCGGGAGTCAGGCCTGGAGTGCCAGAGCTCCTAATATCCATTCCTGGTAACTCAGCGCCTCCACCCCCACTGACCTATTTTATGTTTTTCCAGTATATAAATTCTCAGGATAGCTCAGCTTCTGGAAGAATAAAGTGGTCATTTTAGAAAGTGATTTCTGTGGCATTCCTTGGGCACATGAAAAGTCTAACCCAGAGTTTTTTCCCAGAGGTTCTGCCTGTGGTCAGTGGGGAACAATAAGAAAGGTTTCTCTGACCCATCTTAGATGGCTGGTATAGGGTGAACTGAATCTGAAGTGCCTCTTTCTTTCTAGAGACCCTAAAGGGAACATGCCTTGAGCAGCTCAGCCTGTGGGAAATCACCATGGGTCAGATAAGCTCCACCTCAAGTCTGCATCCATCGATGTTTAGAAAACCTGCTGTTTGCTAAAACAGTTGCATTTGGAAGGTATATACTAAAATATATACCATCAAGAATGGTGGCATGTCTAATAATTTCTTATAAAGTTATTATTTCTGTGAAAAAAAAATCAAAATAATACTCCAAGCCCCTACTGCAGCTCATTCTGTGGTTTACTGCTGCAAAGTCTTTTTCTAACATAGCAGGTGCCCATGAATGTGGACTGCAGCACTATCATATTAATAAAATGGAACTGCTCAAGCATATTTCCTCCAAGCTTCCAGAAAGATCTTGAATGCAATTCCTCTCTTGAAGAACCTCAAATTGTCCATTTGTCAGTATTTCAAAAAATATCCACAGAAGCGAGTATGATGCCTGCAGCTTGCAAATAACTTTATGTAGGCTGAGGCAATTTTTTCCAGGATCACACTTCACATTAATTACTTAAGAAAAATGAACATTCAAAGTTATTAGGTCCAGGAACAACTTCATAATATCAGTGGCTGCAAAATGAAAAACTTGCAGGCTGGCATATGTGTTCAATCCATGGTGTCAAGCAGGGACTCCACTGCTGTTTTATATGAATTCTGATGAAAGCAATTTATCTTGCTTCCATCACCCTTGAGCCGTCATTTATGAATCGGTCTTTGGATCTCACACATAAAGAACAACAAGTCACATGGGTACTGAGAACCAATCTCTGATTTGTGTCAGGAAATCAGCAACCAGAAAACAAGCTTACCACTGAAAATGTCATCTAGCAACAGCCACCCACACCATAGTCCTCTCCCAAAATGTGCAAATCCCTTGGGTGAAGAGCCCTTATGTTGTGCTGAGCGGCTGGCAGAGGTGCCTGGTTCCACCAGGCACTGCTGCTCTCCTACTAAGGAACAGGACATCACCAGATCTTCAGTTTGCCTGTGCCAATTCAGTGATGCCCAATGCTGTGCTGTTGTTTGGCCTGCAAGGAGCTTGTGGTTTCTGTTTTTGGTTTGTTAGGTTTTTTTTTTCCTTAGGGATGGGTCTCAATATATCAGGAAAACAAAGCCTGTGGCCGGCACCACTGTGAGCAGACTTAGCATAGGCAATGCACCATCCCCCTGTCTGCCTGTGGGAAAAAAGGGCAGGGTTACCTTCATGCCATCACTTGAATCCTGGTGATGTGACTCTCTCTTGGTACAAATAAAGTGCCACTGGGCTGATTTCACAGCAACTGAACTGTTTCACCCTGACGGGAGATCCAGGACAAGAGGAGTACAGGTGAATATGCAGGTCTGCTGATGCTGCTCTTCGCAGCTATGAGAGCTGAGCTGCCACCCCAACATTTTTCTTCCACACCAGGCAGATCAGAGGCACCATGCACACGGGCAGGAGAAACTTGCACAGTCAGAAGTTTTTTTATTATCCCACCCTGCCAATCTGGCACTTTCCAAGGACACTATTTTCTTTTCCCCCTTAAGGAAAATACCATGACTGTTTTGCAAATGGGACGGCTATTTTAACTTCTTAGCATGATTTATATTCCATTCCCTGCTGGCTGCTGTCGAGATTGGCCCAGTCCAATCCGCTACACATTTCTGATTTAGTACCGTCCTCACGACCCCTCAGTAACTCCAGCACAGGAGGCAGGATGTTATCAGAAAGCTGGAGTAATGCATAGCTGCACCTGAGCACAGCCAGGGCAAGCCGCACGCTGCTATTTTGGGAAGCTCTTATACCCTGTATTTTTCCTTTTCAATCCACTCATATGGCTGCTTAAAATACAAAATCTCTTTAAAAAAAAAAAATAAAAAATAAAAAGACTGTTCTGTTCACCTTGGCAGTGTAATTATGGAGGAGGGTAAAAGTGGACATTATCACAGGGAGTCTTTGTGGAGGCAGAAGATGAGAGGAATTTGCTTGTTGGTGCGATGCCAGTAAACTGCTGGTTAAGCAGTAGGGCAATGCAATCACCTGGAGGAAAGAGGTCCCTCACCCTTCTCCATCTTTATACAGACTCGCTGGCTAAGCAGTCTCTTTGCAGTTGTACTGCACGTAAAATCAGTAACAAGGCACTTGCTGGCATTAGCAAAGGATTTGCTCCAAATTCTTGAAAGCGTATCAGTTTTCATCAGAAATTAACACCTACCTTGTAATAGCTGAGGACTAGAACTGTCTGAGGGGCACTGGGGGGCAGAAGAAAGTGTTGTTCCTGGATAGGCTATTTCAGTGTTGTCCTTCACATTCCTGGAATCTGTTTTGTCTTCAAAACTATGTTTATCACTTTTGGAACCATCTTATGGAATGAGCTTTTCAACTAGTTTAGCTGATAAACCAATACTGATACCATAAGCCAATAAAAGGGAAAAAAGGAGCAACCACATAACAAATGTAAAACAGGAAGATCGATATTGTCAAGAAGGAACTGAAAGAGACATAACAGTAGCAATAAATTAGAAGTATCAAGCTCTGACTACTAGAATCAGTACGTGTCCCTGAGTCATAAACCCAGAGCTTTCCCTCAGAAACAGTGAGTATAAGGACATCCTACCAAAGGTTGCCATTCTGAAGGGATTTTAGTCAACTCATTGGCTTAGAGCTTATTTTTATGGGCTTGTTCATCTGAATTTATGGACAGGTTATAATATAAATGTACCCATTGGAATCCAATTTACTTCAAAATAAAATCTTCAGCAGTGAAACTGCTTGCAATTAAAGGGGTTGGTTATTCATGATGCAGAGTCTGAGGAAACCCAGTGCAGAATTTATGTAACCTCATTGTAGAAGGGAAGTAGGGAAAGTCCCAGAGCTCAGTGGGTCATGATAATGGGTTTTCAGTGTAAAAAGGACCTAACTTAGTTCAAGTAGAATAGGAAAATCAGAATCCAAAGTAAACTGTATTCCCAGTGGTATCTAAACATGTGTTTTTCTAAAAGTAGATATTAAAGTAGTTCTGGGAAAGAAGAGGAAATAAATAGAATTTCTCTGAGGTGGTTGTATTTCATCAAGCCTGCATTTGTTTGTCCAAAAAAAGAAAGAAAAGTCACTAGCTTTGTTTATTTAAAATTAAGTACAGTGAAGAAGTCTTACTGGAAAATTAGCATTGCAGAAGTTCACCCTGTCACTCTCATTTTTGAAGAATAATGTCTAACAATTTAATTAGAGTTTTAACACACTCTTTTTATGTCACACACAGCTTCCAGTACTGCCAATTCCATCTCTAGGTGTATTTATTCCTAGTGGACTCTTAGATGGATATTCCTGGGGACTGAACATATTTTGGACCCAAATATTGAAAGGTTGCTTCTGAATCTTGGTGACTGAGTTTTATCTTGACTGTATGTTCATTGTATCTCATATGCTGGACATATGTGTGCCAACATGGAACAGCCATGGGCCGTTCAGGTCAATTCTGTTTCACTTGCAAGTTACCAGTCATCTGTGCATCTCTTGTTGGGTTTTGGCTCTTTCAGAACTGGAGAATAGCTTTATAGTTTAAGATTTTCTGTGCATTTATAGAAATTTAGACATATAAAACTGGCTTCTGAAAAAGCTCTAAATAATCTTTCCAGGCTAGTCACCATGTCAGCAAGCCTTCACTGAGCCAGAAAGTGTTTTTATCCCCTGAACCCCTGTGATGCAACTACACTGAACTGTCAGTAGCTTTCTGTTTTGTAGGCTGTAGGCTTAAATTACTTGACTGAAAATTAATGCATATGAAACTCTTCCAGTCTACATGGCAAGACCCAGCATGTGCAGTTATGGGATGCAGACCCTTCTGCCCAAAGCTCAAGACGAGTGAAATTCTGTCTCTCTGTTACTTACTTTTGGGTGCAGAGGAAGAGGATGCTGCTGTAGGAGAGGGAGCAGGAGAGACTGCTCTACTTGTACAAGCCGGGAAGCTGCTTCTACTACTCGGGACATCTTGCTGCGCAGAGCCTTTTCTCGAAGTGTCTCACACCTTGCCAGCCTTGGCCAGGCCAGCCTCTCTGGCCTGGGCTTACCTGGCCTGAGAGAAGATAGGTCTCCACTCCCTTCTTCCTTAGGGCTTTTCCCTGAAGCTTTTCTTTCTTCTTCCATCTCCTGAGCCCCACCAGGATCTGACACCTCCATCGCTGCTCCCAGGCTGTGCCAAGCTGTGTCAGACCTGTTGGCACTGAAGGTTTGGATGTGATAAGGCTGTGGGGAGCTGTGGGGAGGATGGGGTGCTGCAGCAGCCTGGAGAGTGCAGAGAGCCTCTGCCTGGTTCCTGATGGACACAAGCAGAGCAGACGGCCTGGCCATCAGCTTTCCCACCTGCCTTCCCACTCCAGACTTGGGTGAAGCTTTTAAAACCTGGATTGGCCCCTTCCCTCCCTCTTCCCTCTTATCTCTGACCCCTGTTGGGTGGCCGTCCACCCCACCTGCCTCTCCACCCCACCAGTGCTGGCTTTGCTCAGAGGGGTGGGTGACTGCAGAGCTTGGGGCTGCCAAGCCTTTTGCACCAAGCAGCATAAACCCTCCCATGATCCCTGCTGAGAGCAGGCTTGCCCATTCAAAGGGGTGGGGTGCGCATGGAGTCAGCCCTCTGGAAGCTGCCTTATGCAGCTCGGTGCTGAAGGTGTTTACAACATGTTTCGATGTGTAATTTAAAAGGAGAGCAATGGCCAGGAGTGAAACTTTTCATTCCAGACCCCTCCTGTCTCCAGGGGTGTCTGGTGCAAATCTGGTTGATGCTCCTGCATCCGATGCCAAGTGTTTTCCAGTGACACCCACACCAAGAGGCAGAGGCCCCTGGAAACATCCAGCTGGGTCTGGCCATTGGGATTTTCACCAAAAACCTATGGCTACTGCTAAGTCAAAACTTCTCAGCATACCCTAAGTTTTATTATTATTCACAACTCCAAAATGCATCTAGACCTGTCAAGCTGATAGTACTGCATTTGGAGCACGGAAAGAAGTAAAAAAAAATCTCAAGTAGGAAAACAGTGTATTGGAAATGGGAAGACTGAATGAGCCCCACCTGAAATAACTCCAAAAAAAGGCATTTCTGGCTTTGGCAAGTCAGCCAGAAGGATCCTATATGTTTTTGAATATGGTTCCCAAAGGGTTTAAAACTGTAAGATTTGATGCTAAACCTATTTCTGTGCTGTGAAACCAGGGACAGCTGTACAAATATTTGCTGTTTTTAATTAAACCTAACATTGCTACTTCCTTCATTTAAGTTAGGTCAAAGGACTGGTAATTTAATGCTTTGATAGATGAAGAAAAACAGTTGTGGGTGTTGTGTTTTAGAAATATGTTATAAAATAAGAAGTCTGAGGGAAAAGTCCTCAGAAGCTATAATAGCTCTACCCTTGTGCTTTCTTCTCAGAGATGTTTTCCTTGTCAAGTATTTTGCCTTATCCATATAGCAGCTGTTTTTACCGTAATTCTGCTCACTATTTTTCCTTGAAAGACTTTTATCTAAACTTTCCATTTGCTTCTTAGTTAAACTTTAGGTAGCATTCTTTCATCATTGTGTTCTTTATAAATGTAGATAAATCTGCTTTCTTAGGGGGAAATGAGGAGGGATGTGACTGGTCCCACTCTCTTTGGACCTCTCTACATTGCCTCAGTCCTTGGGCAGAACATCTCACAGCAAGTCCCTGTGGAGAAATGCTGGTCTTTCTCCTGCTCCTCAAAGCAGGGATTTACAGTCCCCATCTCTTCCAAGGTCAAATGTATCAATCCCTTCTCATTGCTAGAGATAAACCATCAATTCAAAGACGTGTTTCTTGGTCACACAGCAAAGACAAAAGCACACTAAGCTGAGACTAGAAGTGGAAACCTCTCCTATCAGCTCCATGGCTGGTGTCATACGTATCCTGGGGCAAGTCCCTCACTCTCCCACTGTGGGAAATCAGGATAATGATGCTGACTCCCACGGTGCTGTGTTTTCAGACCCGTACAGTAAAAGAGCTGGGTATTAGAGTTCTTCAGGCTTTCAAAGGAAGGCAAAGAGGACATGGAATCAAGCACAATTTTTCCCAAAACTGTCCTTGTCAAAAAATCTGGATTCATGAGCATTCACTATTGGAAAATGTCCATTTACATAATTTTTGGTTTAAAAATCAGAAAAAATGTTTAGAAAGATATAATAATGCATTCAAACACCCAAGTGCATATTTTAAAGCTTGATTTATTTAGTGCGATGTTTTCCAGTTTGCTTTTAAGTCAAGGTATAGAGAGAAGACACCAAAGTGGAGTAAGATAAATGTTTTGCTTGTGTTGATCCACATTCTGTGTTTGTTTTGGTTTAGATTTTAATTTACAAAAATCTAGTGAAATTTCAAATTCTCATTCTCAGTGAAAAAATTCATATTTTCTGTAGAAAAACGAAACAAACCACCATTTCTTCCCCTTTGGTACATATAATGAAAAGAATGAAGAGATTGTCCCTTCTACCTAGTATGCTATTTCTTCTTTAAAAGTCACATCTCTCACATGCTAAGTGAAATAACAATTATTATAGGGTTTGAGGATCTTCAGTATGCTCTCAGTAAAGCTTTTTCTTTGCTATTATTAGCAATTTTAGCATTATATTACTACTACCAGCAGTTTTATCATTGCTGATTCTGTGGTGCTGAGCACTAGCATTGAATTGAAAAGAAAAAGGCTTTTTTATTCTTTGACAAAGGCGTAAGCCTAATCCACCAGTTGATAGACATCCATCAGCAGAATGTTCTTCCTATAGTGGATGACCAGACTAGCCTGGCATCAAGCAGGACCCATGCTAGACACTCAAACCAGATTGTAAAGGAGTTAAAATTGCAGAGAAGTGGGTACGGGAATGGGGAGAACACAGATTTGCAGTTAATCAGCTTGCTCACCTTTTAAAAGCTAGAAATATGGTCTTCTTAGGTGGTCTGAAGTTTTGGGGTGGATTAACATTTTATAAAAATTCTTCTATGCAAAAACATAAAAACCTCCAAAACCACTAACAAACCCTTATCAGGAATTTTCTTAGAAAAATGTTATCCATGGACAATTGCAAAAATGAGAACTGGAAGTCTGTTTTTATTTCCAACATCTGTCTCCCTGTCTGTTCATTGTTTATGCATGTACCATGTGAACCCCTGAAGATATTGAGTCAGTGGTCAAGTAAAGAGTAAACGAAGAGAAGATATATCATGACTTAATGCTAAAAAAATCATATGTTGTGACATCTACCTTTGCTAGAGCTAGTACCTCTCACCTCATAACTTAAGCCATGGCAGAATGGGTCTGTTAACTGTTTTTAACAGGGCTCTAGTGTGTATCCATAAATGCAGAGGTTCTCTTCCTGACACTGCTGCTGTCCCACCTGCTTTGCCAAGTATGTCTGAAGGGGCAGAATGGATGTAGAAGCTTCTGCCCCCCAATACAGGATGTATAAGAAAAAGCAGAGTTTGTCCTTACCCTACTTTTGCTATAGTTGAGTGTACTTTTACAGTCAGTGAGATTTTCTCAATGAGTTAACCATCCTTTAAGGAAAAAAAAAAAAAAAAAAAAAAAAAAAAAAAAAAAAAACACAAAATATAAACAAGNAATGTAGGTTGATTATGCACTGAAAGCAAGGACAAAACAGTGTGGTTGAGGTACAACCAGGCATGAGACGGAAGAAAGAAATAGTGACTGTTTGTTAAGTTCCCTTTAAACTCCTTTATCATAAGAATAGCTGCTTATTTTAATCTGGCAGCACTTTGAGAAAATACAGCATTTTTTCTGTCTCACGTAGCTCAAGTCTAAAAACCCAAGGAGCAAGAAAACTCTTCTCTCCCCCCACTTCAAAAATGAAAGTCAAAATTTTGTGAGATTCAGCACAATCCATGGGATTTATGTTGCACCTGTTGAATTCTCACAAGAAATATCAATTAAAATATTGTGACTTTGGAAGGAATAGAGGAAATCTGTGGGGAGACTGGAGCTCCGTGGCTTTCTGCACCTGCAGCAGTCTGCTGTCCCAGCTCTGTGCCTCTCGAGTAAGGAGGGGCTGCCGGGCTGGTGCCATGTGCTGCTCCATCTCCATCTGTGCACAAAGAGAAGTCCATTTGCCCCATCTGCGCCACGCTCACTTCTTGTTTGAGTTGGCACCCACTGATGGTATTGGGATGGTGAGGCCTTGCTGGACTGTTCAGTAATGCAGATTTGGGATGCTCTGCTGCATTTGAGTGTCTGGACTGTGAGGGGGAAAGAGTCTAAGATCTCAAAGCAGTTAACTCTAAAGCCTAATCAAACCTGACAGCAATTTTTAACAAGCCTGAGTGTCTGTGAGTCCATAAGCCTTTGTCCCCAGCTGGTGATAGTGAGATTTACCAGGAAAGGCTGGGTTCTGCACTGCTGTTGTTGCTGATGTTGCTGTTTACATGTTACAGTGCTAGTGGGATGGCCCTGGTGGAGCAGGATCTTAGGGGATGCTTGGGATCAGGAGAGACTGCAAGTCCAGAAAAAATGCTACATATGTTCCTAGAATGTGTTGATCTAATTTGAACTTTATTAGGTTGTCCTAACTACATCTTTTCCTCTCTTTTCCTCTTCTCCTCTTCTTTCCCAGTGTTTTCCCTGATGGAAGCTCACATCCAGCATTTTGGGGGTACTCACCTCACATTTGTCTGCAAAACAGGCAATTCCTCGCCTGAACTGCAGCAATGGAGGGACACATTCATGGTCTTCCCCGGGGAAAAAGAAAGCTGACCATAATGGGATGCCTGTTGATGAATGAGAACAGGCAAGTAAGCCATAAACTGTTTCTGCAGCCTCTGACCATTCTCAACGAGAGACATTTTTCTACCCATATTTTATGTTTAGTGTCCCATAGTGGGTCCATCTCCATGTGTTTCTCCACCCTCCCTTTACATCCATGAAGCCAGAGTGTCTTCTGACAACAAAGTCCATGCCTGCTTGCTGCCTGAAAAATCACTTCCTAACATTTGTTTTCAACCTGACTCCCTTATAGCCCATAGGTCATGTACTGAAAGGGATGAGTGAGAGTTAATCCTTCTCCAAGGCAGCCAGCATTTTGAAGACCTCTATCATATTTTCCCTACTGTTCCTTTCCGGCTTCTTCCCATTGTCCTGCTACAGGTTAGTGTTCCACAGAGGGCCATCTGGGATTGTCCCTTGTCCTGAAAGCAGAGTCAGGCCATTTCACTTATCAAATTATGAACAACTGAATTAGTATGGGTGGCTTACCATCAGGGCGATGGAGACAGCCCACATGGCCGGCTCTGCTGGCTCAGCTCTGGGGTCAGGACTCTGCAGCCAAGTGGCAGGCACAGTAGTTGGGCACTGCAGCCTCTTCCACCAGTGTGGCTCTTCCTGTGGTGAACATTTCACCAGACTTAGGTGTATGTTCCTAGGATACAAATACAAAAATATTTTCTCTCTCATACATGTCATTCTGGGGAGACATTCTGCCCTGAGAACCAGCCTATTATATAACACCAACTAAATACACATTGCACCTAAGTGGAGATACTCTGGTAGAAATAAATGTGCTTTTGGAAGCATTTGGAAGTGTAAAGGTGATATTAATAAAGTGACCAGAACACCCACTAAGAGCTGCATAAGCCAGTGAAAATAAAAGCTGCTGAGTTTTATCAGCTACAGAGCACCACAGGAGCAGCGCACAGAGTGGTTTATCTGTGATGTGTCAGTGCTGAGCACAGCTGACTAATGAGCTGCTGTAGCTAAAGACAGGGTAATCATACAGATACTATGAGTAAATGATAAATTGATTAGCAGTTTTATGGCTTCTCAAATGTTTTCTCCTAATATCCACATCTGTACTGTATTTGTGAGAGTAAAAGCAATGAAAATTCCTGCAGGTCAAAATAACTTTATTCTTAAGAGTATACCTAGGGTGTTGTCTTCCCTCCAGCCCAGTGGTAAACATGTTGATGTTGGAGTAAAGAAAGGGCTGGTATTTGTCTTGGATGAGTGAAGTACCTCTTTATCATTCTGCATTAACTATTTCAGATGCTGTGTACACTTTTTTACCTACTAACTGTGTTCTGATGGTTTATAAGTGACAAAAGCTTCTCTTTAAAAAATTCTGAAACCACTCAAATCTCCATGTGAAATCTAGGGAGTAAAATCTGACAGGAATTGAAACAAATGTAATTACCCAAAGTGACAGTTTTGTTCTCAGAACAGTTTCCACTGTAGAAGGGCATTATTTTTTTCTTCCCTATTTTTTTTTTTTTTCAATTTTCTGTCTCTTTCTGTTTCTGAAAGAGATAATATTTGCATTTCCTTAGGGGCAATGTTAGGTAAACTAATTGAAGCTACAGTTCAATGGATGCTGAAAGTCACTATAAAATGGCATTGGTGCTGAAAGACACTGTCCCAGTCTCTCCCCATCTCCTCCTTTGTAGTTGTGCAGAGAACTGGTGTGAGAGGCTGATCTGGGTTTAAACTTACCCAGCAGTAAAACAAGATTGGTTTGGATTCCCTCCCCAGAGAAGCTTGTTTTGCAGATATACAGGCATGCAGGCTCCTGTGCTCACACAGGGAAGGAAGCCGTGAGGCAGGAACAAGTGATTCTATGATTCCATGGGAGATTGGGGATTATTTTTCTTTAGAGATACTTTTGCCGTTTTACGATATCAATCAGGCTGCTACCACAGCTAACCTAACAGCAGCAATATTAATATTAGCCAGGGATAAGTGGGACTAGTTTTTTATTTATTAAAACCCACACATATAGTCCTGTGCCTTTAGAAGTAGGGGTAGCAGAATGGTTTGCATTTTTTCTGCAAGCCTAAATACACATTATTTGGCATGGAAGGGAGTTGCTACAGGCTCTGTCTCACCTGTGCTAGCTACAGTTCACTTTGCAGATGTGATGAAGGATGGTTCATATGTTAAGAGCAAGTGACTCATAACTGCACCTTCTGGGAAGCATTATGGGTCACCTAAATTCTGCAAGGAGTTCAGAGAGGAAATCAAGCTTAAAAGAGCTGAGGGACTTGAGCTTGTGCTGCATACAGGATGTCAGGTGGCAGGAGGAGGAACCAGCTCTGACCAGAGGGGCCTGGAAAGAAGCCCAGCTTGGTAGGGACAGACCTGCAAGGCTCTTAGTGAGGATGTGAGCTGGCTAGAAATGTGGGAGGGAGTCTCTGGGTAATTTTGAACTTTGCATTAATGAAGCTGGCTTCCAAAGGGGAACATTCTTGGGAAAACAGGAAGAGAAAGAAATTGAAGCAAAGCCAAAAATTAGGCTGGGTGAACAGCAGGATTCATAAATCTGTGTGTAGTTTACCTGCTCTTGCAGAATCCCAGTCATGAAAGAAAACCAAACTTTCATGTTGGTTAGTAGTTAGTGATAGCAAACTGAGAGCTGTTTATGTTCACAGGAGAAATATGGCTCACAAATATCTTGCTGTTAAAGAAACAAGGTTGGGTCAGATGAATAAGATGGGTTGCTCATCTAACAAAAGAGGCTGAGTCAACCCTTCAGGGTAGGGTGTGGATGAAGCTACATCAACAAAAACTAATACATCTGCTGTCAGGATTGTATACTTGCTTGCTGTTTATGCATGTGGCCTGGGTAAAGGGTTTACTGAGTATGCATTTAGTAGGAGATTCCTAATTTTAGCAGGATGAAACTCAAGGTTATCGGTCTAAATGGAATCCTCTATATCTTCCCTTTTGTTAAAGGAAAAAGAAACGTTATAAATGTGAGAAGCCAATCTTAATTTGCTTAAAAATTAATTTATTAATTTTACAAACGATTAAGATTGAAAGGCAATAGGCAAACAGTGCTGGGTGTGTGGGGAGTCTTCACTCCACCAGAACGCGCACTGAGTCCCAAAGGAGGCCTCTTTTTATCCCCTTCAGCTCTTCTATCAGACCATCTTCTCAACCAATCTGTCTTTGCTAGGTGGTTACTTGTCCTCTTTTCATTGGGCCCTCTGGGTCTTGGGGTTCTCGTCTCAGGGTAGAATCTTGCACAACAGGGTACACAAAAGCAAGAAGCAGCTAGCTCAGGTTCTTCTCCTTATATGGTTGCTTCCTTTGGTCGAAACTAAGATGTCTGTTGTTTTCTTCTTGTGGTTTGGTTAATGATTATACAGCAGTTTCTAGTTTCTTGCAAAATTTTCCTTTAAGTTAACCATATACAGCAAACTAATGATTTTTCCCTTTTACCATTAATGTGAAAAAACCAATTATTTTCATTTTACATTGGACTATCTTCATTACTACAATCAAAATAATTTAAACCACACATATTACAATGTTCACAAGGGATCTCTGATCCATGCACAACACAATGTTCACATTGGTTACACATGTTATCATGAGGATTATTACAATTTTGACATGAGTCAGCCTGATATCCCATACAATACTGACATGAATCAACTCGACATTCCTTACAGAAGCAACCGCACAGGGCAACAATTATATTCCATTGTCAAACTGCCATGAAGCTCCCTATAAATGATGTTTCTAGATGGATGGCTTAGGCCAAGTATCTCTTTTCTAGATGTCATACATCAGGTAGGTGAATCCCAACCATAGAAAATACTCATCTTCAGAGTTACTGTAGAGCTTTCAAAATGCAAAACTAATGCCTGTAGCTTGCAGTCACTAATATTGATCTGTAAGTACATATCCACCTCCCTAAAGTTATTTATTTCTGCCTCTACCCATCTTCCACATTTATGATGGCAGTTCCCACTAGATTTGACCAAAGAGGTATTGTTTTGCCATTGATGCTCCCATGGTACATGAGTTCATCCGAGTCTGCTGTTTGAAAAAAGCATATGAGGGGCCAACACGTTGAGCACAATTTATTCCAGATCTTTGCAGAGTGTACAATGCTCTTGAGCCCATACAGATGTGTAGCCAATAGGGAGCTGTCTGGCTACACAAGTTTTTTGTATATTTTTCAACTAAATCAGAAATCCAAATGCAAAAGTCAGCACTCGGGGATGTCTACATGGATTTGTGACTCTCCTGCCTGAGTTCTAAGTTTATAAACCAATGAAGGGATTAAACTCATATGTACATTTTTTTCTTTCTGTGACAGACTAAGATGAATAATATTGCTAATTTACAGAATCAGAGAACATTTAAATGGGAAAGGTTTCTTTAACCATTGAGGTAAAATCCTTTTGAAAGTGGTTTTAGGCTGGTTTTGATAGCACTCAGTGTCACCATTTTTCACAGGAAGACATCTCTTCTGCCAACCGTGATGGTTTGCCATGTGTGTTTTATAAGGCCTCACCACTTCAGCTTAAAAATATCCAGAAATGGGACATATGTTGGCGGTCCTGAGGCATATACTAACATAAACCAAAGTTATTTAATAAAACTGTAATATAATTCATTTTATTCAGACTTTTCAGAAAGCCATGTGTGAAAGAAATGGAAGACAGTACAAAAATGATGCTGTTGGCAGAGTGCACAAATGCTGTGTTTGCTTGAACCCACAGAAATAGGTTCAAAGAAGATTATAGCTCCATATACATACACATTAAGCTCCTGAATTCTGTCATGCCCATCCCTCTGACCTTAGCACTGCCCTTACCAGGGGTGAAAATCAAAACCACCAGCAGCTAATCAGGTGCTCAGCCAAATACATGTGGGTTATATCACACTTGCTGCTGAGCCCTTGTGCCAGAAAGAGGCGGTCTGGACTCACAGCAGGCACATCTTGGGGAAGTGGGAGCCTTAGCAACTTGAGGGTGGGTACAGGCCTGAATGTCTGGCCCTGGGGAACATGGACTGGTGGGATCCTGTTGGTAACTCACTGCTGCTACTTGCAATTGCAGTTTCAGGCAGAGGGAAATGCTAAATTTACAGTATCCCCCTCTACCCCTGCTCCTGCTGCTGGAGAACTGCTCTGAGCTGGGAGGGCAGCATAGGGCACATAGCTGGCAGCATAACCTCTATTCATATCTTCATGTGTACAGCAGCGTAACTTCAATTTAGCGGTGATGTGGAACATTTGGCCCAGTGTGTCTGTCCTTGCCTGCAGATGTTAAAGGCAGGCAGCAGACACAAGCTCTGCAATGCCATCCTAAATATTTCTATTTAGGTGCTAAGGAAAGGAGGACCACTAGTGAGCTCCAAACTGTAATACTGAACCCTCTATTAATCCACATTAGTTACTGTTTTATTTTCTCCCCAGTTTTGACCTCTCCAGTCAGCTCTGTTCAAGACAGTGCCCAAGCATTGTTTTATCCAAGACTGCTCCAGCTTTGCTACTCTCCATCTTATACCATTCCTTAATGCTTTTCCAGCAGAGTTTCCATCCTCAAACTCCTCCATATATCTTTTATGTCACAGTCCAGGGCATGAACCATGGACCTCACAGTCCTGCTGTAAAAACATAACTCTGGTGGGTTGTAGCCTTGGCTTGCACTCTTCTAGAACTTTGAGCTGAAAAGGTTACACAGAAAAATTATGACACCTGAGTACAAGGCATACCAAATGTTGCTTGCAGGAGATCTTGAGCCAAGGTGCTATGGATGCAGTTTGCTCAGGAGGAGACTTGCCCCATTCAGCGTAGATGAAAGCCAGGTAGTGCCTGCTAAATGGGCACTATTAATCCAATTAGACCTTGTAATGGTGTCCATATTGAGAGTAACTGGAAAAATTATACCTGTTCCAATTTTCAGATGATGCTCTGACTTTCCTTTAACCTAGAGCTCATTTCAAGTGAACCCCAGCTTTTCTTGGGGTTGGCTTGGTGTCATCACTGAGGGTGCATCACAGACCCTACAGCTGGAGCAATGCTGTTCACTACCAGACAGGGTTATGGAGGTTGACCAGCTCACCGTGGGGGAGCTCCAGAAAAGACAGACCCTGAATTGCAGGGTCTCATTACTACATAATCTGAAAAGAAAGAAGGAAATCTGCATCTTTTACAAATGGCTAGAAGAATCCAGGATTAAAATGCGAGGCAAAAATAGGGTCAGCCTTGGAGAAAAGTTTTATATTTGCAGTTAGTTTTTCAGTACAGGAAGAAGTGATGACAGCCAATTCACTTCAATCCAAATCCCTCTGTCATCTAGTCCTGGGAGAGGACCAGGGTCTCTACATGGGGCATACTATATTTTTAATCCAATTATAATATGGCTCAGTCCCTTTCCTACAGCTCAAGCTCAAGCATGAATACAATTAGACAGCAACTTATTTTAACAGCCATAGCCATAAACTTGATAGTTTGCATAATTCAGATAGGGGTTTCCTGGGAGATTTGCTGTGTAATATTGAAGATCAGGTTTTGTTTTTTCTTCCAAAGGTAAAAATAAAGACTACAGGTGTCTTTCAAAGGCCATAAATACAAAGCTAGTTTCTCTAGAAAGAGGGGCCTATGTGGTGCATGGTCTTATCTTGCAAGTACTGTCATGGACTGCTGTAAAGTTCAGTGTGGTTTCGAGTCTTTCAAAAGAGCCTGCAGTTTGCAAGCATAGATGCATGGAAATGCATGCAAGCCCTTGCCCATATCTAACTTTACATGTCTTCACACAGCATTTTTCAATCAAATGTCTGACAATCAACTATGTCACAAACTGAAGACATGTGGATACAACCTCCACCCCCCCGCCAAAAAAAAAAAAAAAAAAACCACAAAAAACAACAAACCAACCAAAAAAACAAGCCCAAAACTATTGAACTGTTTGATGGCAGAAGTCAGGCATGCGCTTACAAGGAAGAGTAAAAATGATATTGCTATCATGTTGTCATTAACACTCGCCAGATGAGTAGCATGACATGGAGTATTTGTATAGCTAGATTGCTGGCCCCCACCCAGATTTGAGCTATATCTGACCCTGAAAGCACCTCATAATATAGTCCTTGAAATGGAAAAAAAAATAAATAATCTCAATTACTGACAACTTCCTGGTGTTTGCTGTAGGTGATTTCCTTTTTAATGTCATTATAAATTAACATCCATTACTATAATATGAAAATTAACCCAAATTTAATTCTGTTTTTGCTGTTGTGTTAATTTAATGTAAGTTTTTTTGGTCAGGTAAGTATTTAAAGAATGTAATTCAACTAAGCTGCCACAGTTAGGGTATGTCCGTGACCAAAGAGCATTGAGTTCCTTCGTGTGGAAATTTAGAAAAAACACAATGTCTCATTATTGTTCTGATTCTATTAAGGCAACGTGCCTAAAAAGAATCAGGTTCTATTAGATGTGGTAACAGGGTTGTAAAATACATATGCATGTTTTGGTCTGGTTCACATAGGCAAGATTATCATTTTCTTAAATAGTTGAAGGAAGTGGATAATTTTCCTGTGTAGATCTTTATTCACACATGCTTGAAGTTGTAATGGGCTAATGGACCTTTTACAATGAATCTTCTGTATCTTCACTCACCTGAATGCCCCATGGTCAAACTGAAAGTTAGCTGGAAGATGTAAAAAGTCTAAGGGTGTAATTTTCTACTTTCCATTACAGGAAAAAAAAAAAAAAAAAAAAAA
>NDXB01019604.1:74627-105505 GCA_002631895.1 Agapornis roseicollis
GAAAAAAAAAAAAAAAAAGAAGGAAACTTTTGGTTCTGGCAGACTTCATTTGAACCATTTCTAATTTTACTTACCTATAGACTCATACCATGTGGCAGGTTATTCAGAGTTTATATTATGGATGGTTACACTTAATGCAAGAACATTTGTAAAAAAGACATGTACACTGGATACAATACCCAATCTTATCTCTTTCCAAGTAGAAAAAACTTGCAGAAATCTTTCACCTCAGCCCCCTCCCAAAGATCTGGGAATGTGTTCAGGTATCTGTCTACTTTTTCTCTGAATTTTGCACCCAGAGCTTGTGAAATATATGTAATGCTTATTCTGTAGGTCTTACTCATGGCAGAACTAGTGCCAGTTACACAGGGCTCCTAAAACCAAGATCGGGCAGTCAGCTCAGCAGGTAAATGGGAAACCAGACAGAACAACCAGACGGATGCCAGATTTCTGTGTCTTCAACCTTTGGCTTTCACAGGATGTACACTGGTGAATTGAGTTTCAGTTCTGGGCCTCAAAAAGGTGTCAAGGAAGAAATGGCCTGGGTCAGCTGCAGCCTCCAAGGAGGATGGTGTGTTGTAAAATATCAAAGACATCCACAAAGGGCTGACAGATGAGACATAGCGCTATGGCAGACCAGTGCCTGTCTGGGGCAGCAGCTGGAAACCAGGTGAGATACAGCAGCATATCTCAGACAACATGGCATGGCTACATTTAAGTATTTTCTTACAGTGACTTGTAATTACATTTTCCAAGTGAGTTTAAATGGCTCTTAACCAGCTAAACAAATAACCTCAATTGAAATATTTAACTAGAATTTCCCAAACTGAAGTTTTCTTTTTTTATTATTATTATTTTAAACAAAATCAGTGCTTTCCAGTGTTGGCTTTGCAGAGTATTCTTTCTTGTCTGACAAGTCAGCCCAAGCAAAAATTCCCAACAAGCTCTAGGTTTAAAACCTGATGGGTTTTTTCAACCTCTGAGACCCTGAACAGTACAGGCTGGAGCTACTGTGGCTTTTCATGGCATTTCATACTTGCTCATTTCTGTCACTGTTTATGTAGATAGGGGGCTGCTAAGAAGTCTTTTCTGGACCTTCCCACCTCAGATGTCTTGGACACTTTTTACTCCTTTGTTTTGAGATCAGAGTGAAAGGATCTTTTCTGCCCTCTTCTCAGTTCTTTTCATCCTGCCAAAACTGTCTTGAATTATGCAGCTTTTGTAAAACTCCTTGAAATGTATTTATATAAGAACAAACCGTAAAAATTGAAGTGAAAGAACCAAATCCTGCTCTGCACTTACCCTGCATTGACAAAGTACTCAGGGAAAGCCTGAATGGCAGCACGTGAATAAGGGCAGAACAGAGATTAAATTATTCTCTAGAGGAGTTGAGGCACCATGGGCAGGCAATGCAGATGCCTAACATACTCCCCTATGGATCCTATATGTAATGGTAGAAAGACATTCAGGACACTGACAGAAGATAAAGATTGAACTTCTTAACTGCTTTGCATGGCAAACATCTGAGGTAGATGACAGTTGCTTTTGTAGCAGTCACACTTAGAACATTTGTATGCTTGCCTTCTCTTTAACAACTTTCCTCAAGGCTAGTGCAGTAGTACTGCCGAGTATGTCATGCATGCTTCGTCATGGCTGCAGAAGACACTCTGTGAGGGAGTCCCTGTGCAGGCACTATATCCTCCTGAGACAAAGTATGCAGACTTGTGAATGCTCTCCACAACTGTAAGTCTTGAAAGTCACCAGAGTCCTTTTTCTCCAGCGCCCTTTGACACTGTCATTGACAACCAAGTTATAATCACATTTTAGTGTTTTTTGGTATTTTTACTAAAATAAAAACACTAGAATCTCCTTACTGCAAACACTGCTTTCTGACCACAGCCACTAAGGCCCCTTCCCTTTTACTAGGGCATGAATAACAACGGATCTGTAGGGGCTGAAAACTTATAAAACCCAAGGACTTAGGATCTCCCCAGAGAGGACAGACATTCTAATTGCTCCACAATTAAAATTTATATTTTAAAACACCAGGGCCAGATCCACAATTTATGGAAGCAGACATGCTTGCATAGCATTTGTGGGGAACCATGCCAGAGGAGGGACTGGGTCTAGGGTATGAGTTGTTTTAAAGAGATCCTTAACAAAACAGATCTCATCTTATGCTTCTGGGCATGAAAAAAATAAATACATGAAACTTTAAATATTCATTTTGTCAAACATTTAATTTACTATTATATCAAATAATCAGATAACATTTGTGGGGGTGGGCTTTTAGTCACATTTGCTATTCTGTTCATTCCCAAGAAACTGGGAGGTCATCTTTGTAGAAGACACTCTACTGGNATTTAATTTACTATTATATCAAATAATCAGATAACATTTTGTGGGGGTGGGCTTTTAGTCACATTTGCTATTCTGTTCATTCCCAAGAAACTGGGAGGTCATCTTTGTAGAAGACACTCTACTGGAAAGCATAAATGACCCACAGCAGAATTCATGAGGTTGGAATAGGCCATTCTCTGAATATCCCCTATGAAATGCCTGCTCAGTCATACCATTTACATAGCTCGCAGGGTGTCCAGGCATTTTTAAGACATGTTGCAAGTCTGTCTCTCACTCGAGAATGTTTACAGCATAAAAGTTAGTGGCACTAGCTGTATCTCTGCCTGCTTCACATGGGAGCTGTCCTGTAGGGCAGACCAAAGACATTGAGGGCTCTAAGAGCCTCCCCTGTAGGAACCATGAAGAGTATGTGAAGACACAGCACTCCACAGACACACCTGACTAGCCTTAGCTCACCCTCCACTCTCATCCCAAGGCCAGCCTCCCGCTGGGAAACAAAGAGGAACAGAGAAGGGCTGCATGACATTCTTACCCTCCCAGTACGTTTGTCCCCTCTGTATCACCACAATACAGCAACAGCACAGGACTGACCCTCTCTGGGGCCTCTCCCCTCCTGTGCAGAGCTGCTCTGTGCAGTGATAAGAAGCTTCCCTACTTTCTACTGTCTTATAAACAGAGGATAAAGCTTGGCCTTATGAATGTGACTTTCCCTGATTTTTGAGATACTGACACAATGCTTATTTGCAAATACTGTTCCTTCCTCTGGCCATCTGAGAACAGTGTTTGAGAGACTATTTATCTTTGAATACATGAGATCAAAGATTTAGGTGAACAAAGGCTTCAACAAAAAAATAATAAACAGAAGACACTCATAAGAGCTGAACACAATTGAAAGCACAACAAATATGAGGATAAATACAGGTTCCTGTACAGCTGCATTCACAAAGGAAGAGAACAGCCACAGATGCAACAATTAAGCTTAAAGGCAGCATTGCTACAAATTGTTTATGAAACTATGTTAATCAGGGAGTACATGAAGTAGGATCTGAACTCACTATTGTGTAAATCTATGCATTGCTGATCTCAATCAGCACTCACAAAGAGCAATTGAAGTTCCTACTGAGCTTTGGAAGGATCTAGAACAAGCCCCAAAGACCAGAGCTTATGTTCTCCCAACCTGTTAGGTCTGCACACAGTTACTATGTGTGGTTTGCCACCCTGCTGACCCAGCACAGCCCTTCTCCTCTGGTACCGACATACTGCTGACCTGTTGACCTGTCTGTGACTAAGAGGCAAGAGATTTCAAAGGCCCACTTTTCTGACCTTCAAGGCAAGAGAGAACAGGAAGGTACTGAGAGATGGTTTGTCAGTAGATTTGCAGCTAATATTTACATACTGGCTCTTCCCAATGCAGTTAACCTTGGCCTCAGTAGAGACTAGTTGCAATACAAAGATGCAGTGAAATTAAACATGAAATAACTTAGAGGAAAAGTCCCTCCCAAACCCCTACACGTTACACTGTCCCTCAGCTACCTCTCAACTTAGACTACTGCTTCATTCAAAGCAAACAAACAAAACCCAACCAAACCCTAGCTGTTTGATGCTCATTTTTTGTTTCCTGCTAAAACTTCTAATTCATTTACCCCAGAAAAGCTCATTTCCTTTAGCTATAAATAGATATTTTGGGTGTACATGCCCCCTAAATCAGTTCTTTGAACTCTCTACCAGCATACCCAGTAAAAATCTAGAGAATAACTTAATTTGGCATTAAATTAGAAAGACAGTTAGAGAAATGCCTGAATTCAAGCACTTTTAACCTCATAAAGAATAGGGACAAACAATGTTACCAGAACTTATACCACAAACAGCAGTAACTATGCTCACAGATTAACATAATGGAAATTAGGGAACTATGCACACAGGCAGACTGAGAAATGATTTTCTATACTAACGCAGAGTACAGCAAATAAGGCATCTCAAAGTAAGATACTCACAAAAATTAAGATGAGCAGAAAACAAAGGAACTGACATACTGAAGAAATTGTATGTTCTGCAGTGCAGGATCCCATGCTGGTCACGTACCTAGGGGCTACGTGCTTTACAGGAATCTGTCAGGTTAGTGCCTTGATGCTGATGGTTCTTATCTACACACTGCCAGAACACCTGGTGGTTCTGGTTTGCAGTTCATAAAAGCAGTAATGCTGACAGCAACACTTTACTTGTGACCCATTGTGTTCCCACTTTCCCACTGAAAAAGTCTAAAAATACAATATGTCATTTTTTATGGGAGAATTTGCAATAGCTCATCCTTTTTATGCACATTCACTACCTTTTCTTATTGTTTTCTTTCAGATATCTTCTGTTAAATGAAAAATATCAACAGAATACAATTGAACAAATATTATTAAATGCTCAAATAAAAAAAATACTATTATTATACAGTTAAGTGTTAGGTAGCACAGAATTTCTGAAGAATATATGAGAGAAACCTAAATTATGAAGCTTTAGCCTGAGTAAGGCTAGTTTACTGCATAGACGAAGAGTCCAGGCTTATACAGCATGGCCTCCTTACCGTTTTGCTTGAAACATTATGGGTATGGGATATGTATCTCCACAGTAAAGATAAGCATATTGTTCTTTAAAATAGCGTTCAAAACTAATTTTCTTCTGGAAACTTCTTATCTTGACACTTAAGACAGGGTTTGGCTCCTATAGGTGTCTATATGCAGGTATTTAACTGTGACCATGCTGTATAAGCTCTTGTTGTAATCAGCTGAAACTTCTTTAGTATGGTCAACAGAGCTCATTCAAGTGTCTAAACACAGGTATCTAGTTGAAATGTCTACTACCATAACGAGGCATCTATACAAGGCTGGCAGATATGACAATTATGATGGAACTTATGGCAAATCATGACACTGCTGCAGCAGCTATGGGATGTTACAGGGATACCCCTTACTGTCTAAAATGACACTTGATTGTGTTTCTGCCACATAGTGAAGCCCAGTGACTTCTGGTTTTAGCTTTACTCTGATCCTAATAATCACATTTTTCAATGTATAGTACCTTGCCTGAGTCACTTGGGCCTTACCCTGACATGCAGGATAATTCTGGAGAAGCTGTACATAAGATTTTAATACAGATACTCTGTGTCATGCATAGCAATGAAAAAAAATCACAACATTCTTTCACACTAAAGGTTGCTCTAGCACTGGTGGCACACCTGATTTGAGGGAGAGGTTGGACTGGATGACCAGGTGACCTCCAGACATTTCTTCCAACTGATTTTTCTATGATGGCTCTGGCTTATTCAGTCCTACACAACAGAGCATCTTTTTAATCTCTTCATGAGGTCTGCTCCATTCTTGAGTTTAACCAGAAGCCAGTATTTACATTTTTCATTGGTTTTCTGTGTGAGTCTGAGTTGGTTCAACAATTTTCCAGGCCACAGGCTGTGTCTCTATTTACATTCACAAAGGGTCCAGCACAGCCTCCATGCCGTGCAAAAACCAGTGTCTCAAGATACTGCCACTGTTCTTCAACTGTGTCTAATTATGAGGAAGCCTTATATAAAGAAATATCTCATTGACTTATGGAAAAGCTAAGTGTGAACTTACAGTTGATCATATATGTAAGTGGTTTTCAGAAAACAGATAATACAGAAAACAGCAAGCATTGCTTTCAACCAGACCAAGACTGTTGATTTATGAGCAGCAAAGCCTTGCTGATTGTGACAATTCACTCAATTTATATAATCTTATGACATATTTGAGCTGTTAGGAAGAGTTAAGATGTGTTCCTACTAATGGAAGGGGGGAAGGATGTGAGCTTGAACAGTTGTCCCCATTTCTTCGCTGTTAGCTCCATTCCTGCCTTAGCTCCAAATAGCTCTCCCCAAAGAAAACCTCTGAGAGAGAAGAGCTGTAAGCAGGGAAAATAGTGACATTGGTGGTTCCTAACCCGCTTTTACTTTGTGATAAAAACAGCCTAAGAGGTCAACACTGGTAAAAAGCCTAGAGCTCCTTGGGCTAAGAGATACCAGAGGGATACCTCTGTACCTTGAAACGGCAGTGGAAGGGGAGAAGGAAGAGATGGATTATATCAGTGCAGTAGGTGTGCCAGGAAAAAAGGACCCTACAGGTTTCCAGCTTTGAGGGGGCTCTAATGCTCTCTTTGGGGGTGCCATGGTGAATACTAGAATGACTAAAATAGCTGCATTAGCAGTATGGAACAAAAAGGCCCAGAACAGGACATTTATATGTGACTTATCCTTTTTACCTGAGAAATTTATTTCAAAACAGAATTAAATAACTGGATATAATTGAACAGACATCCAGCTTGATACTTGTCTTTATAATATCTGATACCTCTATATTTTTTGAAAAACAGAGTGTTGGATTCTCAGTTGACTCAGTCATTGTGCAAGTATCTATTGATTTCCAACCACTGAGACTTGTTTATTTTCATTAAAAGTCCCCATTATTGTTTATATGGTCAAGAACATAAGTAATGTTGGAAAAAATAAGTAAAGTCTAAGAAAAAATATTCAGAGTAACAGAAGAAAAGAAAAATATGTAGTACATATTAAAAATGAAAACAATTGTTATAAATATAATGGCCTTAAATGTTTGCTTTTATGTGACAGATGTTTTTAACAAAATGTCTGTGTTGGCAGTTTGAGCACACTTATGATTTTAATTTGTGTAATATTCCCTTTTAGTATTGATGTCTACTTACAACATCTGTGAAGGGTCTGTAACCTGAATGTGACAGGGAAAAACTAACAGACTGCTATTGGAATCTTTCCACTGGGTCCATGTAACAGACTATTAACAAAAATCTTAAATAGCTATTCTAATCATCAACAGCAATCTTACACAAATTATATCAGACCCAAAGGACCCGATTAACTTCAAAATGCCTTACAGACCTGAAACATAAATTTTGCTCCTCCTGCCTTCCTCTGTAGAGTCAAAATCAGATCATATCACAGGCATTGGTTTTAGCTAGGCACACACAAAATCAGTATGCATGGCAGGCCGCGGGCACACAGGGAGGGTTCCACTTTTATGACAAGGAAAGCACATTTCTGAGTATTGAAATTAAATGTAATCAATATTTTTTTCCTGTTGCTTTTCTGTAAATCTCCAACAACTCTTTTAACTAGCTGGAATTTGTACAACACCCTGGCATGGAGAGGCACTAATATGTCAATGAAGTGCTGCTGTTAAAAAGATGGAGGCAGATAGAGGATTTCTTCTTGAGGAAAGCCAAGTCTTGCTTACTGTGATGGTTTCAGAGCATAGCGAAGTATGAGTGAGGGAACACAAGCTGCCTTTTGCTATTAATCGCTTCATATTTGCACCAAAATTTGAAATGTTAACTGTTATTTTCATGTCCCAGAGGTCTTTTCCACAGAGTTCTTGCTTGTTCACGCCTTCTAAGTCAGAAGCCAAGATTCCCCCCACCTTTTGCCACTTAAACCCTCTCTTCCCCTCCCCTCCCACCCATACCCTTTGTTTGACCCCATCTATACTACAATAACTATTTAATTAACAACAGTTGTTAAATTTGTTTATGGCCTGACCTTATAACACAATATGGCTGGCCAGTTAGGATGGAGCCAAACTGTTTTATATCTAGGCTAAGAAAAAAGCCTAAGTAGAGACCTAAACTAAAGAGTTATTTTTTAATAAAAACTGAAAACACAATCAAAAAAAAGTCATTCCATTTGTATCACCCTTTGGCCTCATCCACCGTGGCTGTCCAAGCTGCATTATAACCAAGTCCTTGACAATGGAGAATAACAGCCATTGCTGAACTTTGCTATTTTTCATACAGTAAAAAGGAGAAAGGAGGACAGTTCTTTGCAAGCTTTTATTTAAGGCAAAAAGGTCTCTTTGTTTCTAACCCTGTTTTCCTTGGCATTTGGAAGTTGGGTCCAGTTTCTGGCAAGAGACCCCCAGGGTGTATGACAAATCTGGGTCTCTGCTGGGTACACCTGCTTCCTTCTGAGCCACTGAGACCGTCCAATGTATCGGAATTTTCTAGTGTTCCTTGCAGTAACTGTCTCCCTCACTAGACATATTTCACTTCTCTTTTTCTTTCTGTATCTTTTTAGCCTACTTTGCCTACGTCCCCCTTGCTTCTTGTGGTTTTATTTCCAATTGTTTTTTCCTTCTTTTGAACTGTGCCCCTCAGGATTTCCATATTAAATCACTTAAAAGTAATGCATGAAAGTCCTAGTTTAACAAGGAAAAAGGTCTTAGCTTTTGTTTACCATTCTACTGCTAGGTGCACTGAATGTGGAAATCCTGTGAGGCAGAACTAAGACATCCTCCTTAATATTGCTGTTGATGTGTTCTATATAATTCACAAATGATACATTGCACAAATAAACCAAGGATGTTTTCCATATTACTTAGGTTTTCTTCCTTTTCAGAAACATTCAGATAATGGTTTTAGTACTTCAGTATCTCTACTATCTCAGTGGAAATACCTCTCTCTGAGTCCAGGATAGCTCCCTAAGCATTCTTCTGCTTAAGCTACACTGACTTGGAAAGTGTTATTTCATCTCTGTGAAGAGAAATGTGACTGAAGATGGGTCTACAGCCAGACCATGGCAGGCTCTGAGTGTATTTGTACATTGGAGAAGAGAAGAAGCAAAGTCTCACTGCATGTGAATGGAAGAAGCTGAAGGAATGGCATGAACATGAGGAAAAACTTCCTCACACTGAGAGTGGCAGCGCTGCCCAGAGGGGTTGTGGAGTCTTCTCTGGAGACATTCGAAACCTGCCTGGATGTGTTCCTGTGTCACCTGCTCTAGGTGGCACTGCATTGGCAGGGAGGTTGCACTAGCTGATCTCTAAAGCTCACTTCCAAACCTAATGATTCTGTGATTTTGTGAAGGAAATCCCCAACTTGCCAGCTGAAATGAGGCTGGTTATTTGTAGCAGGGAGAGCTGCTATTCATTGTGCAAATGTCACTGCTTGTAGAAGAGAATTCATCACTGCTTGGGATGTTGTCTTGGAGACAAAGCCAGCCTAGTGATTAGAGATTTCATTAGTACTTTTCACAAATGCATATCCAAGCAAAGACAAACAAACAAACCCAAACTAAAACAAACAAACAAACAAACATGAACAAGGGTGGACAAACAGATAAGCAGTCCATACCGTGACTTTCTGGGTCATATAGTAAAGTCTTCAGACATTCACAGAAGAAAACTAGGTACACTCACTCCCAAACAGCTCACTTCTGCCTTTGCAACTGTTCTCAAAATGAGCATCCTGTGAGACGTCATTCACTGCCCAGTCACATTCACTGCATTTTGGTCATCAGATTAACACACCAGTGGAAGTGCTATCAGACTGCATCCATATTCCAGCATCATCCCAACAGAATAAGAAGGCACAAAACTAAATTTCATAGTGTATTCTTTGTTACCCAAATATGAAAAAGATTTCAGCTTGAAATCAGTTAGATTTTTGGACACAGGCTCAGCCTGTTTCTTATTTTATTCAAACTGACTTATTTCAAGTTCTGTTACTGTCCTTTTGAACTAGCTGTCCTCCTTCTCTCTGTGCAATGAACTGTATGTGTTCCAAAACAGTTGAGTGAAGTTAAATCACAAAACAAAGGATCTCTGCTGAACCTGCATGTCAAGGAAAAATTTAAAACATAAGGTTAAGGAATCACATTACACACGAGTCTGGGTGCATTCAGAAGACTCAAAAACATTAATAAACCTGAGTTTGACTGGTAAAGATATGGCTTTTCTACAGAAGTTTGTGCTCAAAAGGTTTTAGTCTTCCATTCAACTCATTTATGATATACATAGAAGAATCAGTTCCCTTACCCAAAATTAAATCCTAGACTGAACTCTCCTATGTTTCTTGAATTAAATTGTTCCAGGTATACACAAATTTTGGACTGGTGTTCACCTATGCATAAAACATTTTAAAGGTACTAAATGAAAAGCTGTGTTTTTTGATGTATTTTTCTACATTATCTATAGCAATATTAAAGCAGGTAAATCACTATATTAAATACACGTTTCCTAATTGCTATTGCTTTTAGCCTGGTTTCCCATAATTCCTGCAATGGGGCAATCTGTCTGTCCTCCTTTCCTAACCTCCATGGCCAGTTTCAATCAGATTAGAAAGAGTAGAGCTCACACTGGAATCTTGTCTAAGGTTCTTAACTGGAACAAACGTTTCAGGGAACTGGAGAAAAGTCTTCCTAGAGCAAAGTTTCCCTCCACAGTCAGTGGAGACAGGTAAATGCCTTTGGATGTCTCTGAAGGCAGATCTTGTCTGTGAAATTCAGATGCCTAGTCTCAGAAAGGGAGTGATGATCTTCTGTTGCTTGTGGTAGGGGCAGAAACACTGAAAAAAGCCTGGCTCTGTAGCTTTCTTGAATTTAAGATCAAGTTAGGTCCCTCGCTTAGGCAGGCTTGATCCCCTCTTAGGCATGTATACATCAGTGAAGATTTTCTGGAGGATAGAGGTCCTCAGACAATTTGTTCTCACTGAGACAGAGACACACGGAGCTTAGCTATTGCATGGTCTGTCTGTCTGAGGCTGGGGGCCCAACCAGTAAACTCACAGCTCTAGATACGCTGCAGTATACTAAGAATCTCAGCTGGCTGAAATTCTGCAGAGGAGTTATGATTGCAGAGGCTGAAGAACAAACATAGAAATCGATAAGAAACAATTTGTTCCTTTTAGAATTTGTTTGCATTCATTAGTTCTGCTGCTCACAAAACAACTTAGTCAAGTATGTCAATTGCTTTAGTTTACTCTTGTAAACACCAAATGCATTCCAAATTTAACTGCTGGAGTAACAGGTAAGCCTGTCCTTAACATGCCAGTTGCTTTTCAGGGACATCAAATGAAAATTCTGTGTTGTAGGAATATATATTTTGTGGCAGTACTTGCTGATATTGCAGTCCAAATGCCTAACTATTATAGGAACAACCATTGCACTGACTCTTGCTTACATTTTTAATCTTTCTTTGGACTCTGGCCATTTTCTAAATAAATGAAACATGCCTGTATTGTTCCATCCAGCGGACAGATGATAAAAAGTCTGTTTCAGACTATAGGCAAGTCATTCTTCAGCCAGTCACTTCTAAAGATATGGAACAAGTACAGCAGTCTTTAAGTTTAATGCTACCCTTTCACATTTTAAATCAATTTACAATCTTTCTTTGTAATCAGTTTGGTTGCTTCCCAAATCCAGTACAGGGGATATTTTATTGCCAATTCTTCATTTCTGGTATGATGTTCTTGATAAGGGTTATGTCAAAGATAACACTTCTTGATCTGTACAGGATCTTTGATATAGCGTCTCACACAGGCCCTTTGTTTCAATAAAGCTATGAATGGTACATATACCTTAACAAGTCATTTTTCTAATGATCTGCTTTGAAGGTCACCAAATACTGCTAACGATGTTCCAAATAACAAGGACCCTTTGCCTTCTAGAATTCCCCTTGAGAACATGCTTGGCTGAAATCAATTTTTATGTACATTAACAATATAATCTCCTTGCAGTGCTCACAGAATAATGGAGTTACTTGCATTAGTGAAGACACAACACTTCATAAGCCAATACACAATTCAACTGAGAATTCTGATTTTCAGTCTGATTTAAAAGTAACCCTAGAATACACCTAGTTTCAACATGATTAAGATGTGCAACAAGCTAAGAATTCACCAAATACCTAATTCCCAGCAAGATTCATTTTGCACATGAATTCAGAAGACTTTTGAAAGTTAAATGAGGGAGGACACAGACATGCATACATCCACACAATATGCTCCCCCAAGCCCTATTTCCTCAGGAGACTGGTCTATAAACATCACTCAGAACTTCTATAATTATTTGTATGTTGGTGTTAGCTCCCTATCCCATTCTATCCATGGTAGAGGACATTCCACCTGATTTAAAGGACTATTATGCCACCCCAGTGATAGAAATTCAATGGGTCTGGTAGGGATCAAGTCTGAGTTTAAAGCATATAAGCAGCCTTCCTGTATCTGAAGGAGGCCTATAGAGATGCTGGGGAGGGGCTCTTCATTAGGGACTGTAGTGACAGGACAAGGGGCAACAGGTTCAAACTTAAACAGGAGAGGTTTAGATTGCATATAAGGAAGAAATTCTTTCCTGTGAGGGTGGTGAGATGCTGGAATGGGTTGCCCAGTGAGGTTGTGAGTGCTCCATCNAGGAAGAAATCCTGTGAGGGTGGTGAGATGCTGGAATGGGTTGCCCAGTGAGGTTGTGAGTGCTCCATCCCTGGCAGTATTCAAGGCCAGGTTGGATGAAGCCTTGGGTGGCATGGTTTAGTGTGAGGGGTCCCTGCTCATGGCAGGGGGCTTGGAACTGGATGATCTTAAGGTCCTTTCCAACCCTAACTATTCTATGATTCTATGACCATCTTTGGCGACAATTATGTTTGGCAGCTTGGCATGTGGTATTTGCTAGGAAAGAAGCTGAGCCCAAATGGAGGGATATCTCTGAAGACAGCACTATAAACAGTTCTGTTCTTTGAGATCCCACCTGGAAAGTTTTCTGCAAGAGGATAAGTCTGTTGGCTTACACTTGTACAACTGAAAGCAGATGTTAACTTTTTAAGTTTCATAATTAACCATGATGGACTTCTGTAATGTTTTTAGCGCACGGAACATTGTCTTAGTTATTGCTGGATACCCAAATTATGCACGTTGCTTTCATAACAGACTGCTGTTAGTAAAAAGCAAGGAGAAAAAAAATAGGTGAAAATGAAAATATTAAACACACAGTGAGAACATAGAACATCAAAGGGAATTATAGCTGTTAAAAGATGAATGGTGAGAAGAAGAACAGAGATTTTCTCAACTACATAGATAGCATTCTAGGATAAATAGTACTGATTTGTCTGAGAAATCTAGGCTTCTATTCCTCACTATCTCAGGGACAAAGACTCAGATACAGTAAACTGACACATTCTGTAACATTTTGGTGCACAGAATAATATACATATATACATACACATACATACAGATACAGATACACAAACAGACAAGGACACACAGAACCAGACATGCACATATTTTATATGAAAAATTTCTATATATATATTTTAAACAGTTGTGTCTGTGTACGTAGATATTTATGTATATGTATCCATGTGTATTAACTGTGGTAAAAGGGTATTGTTTATTGGTTTTTTATCATATGGATACTACATTTATAACTATTCATACTGTGGAAGGAAAGTGCAGCATCAAGACTGCCAAAGCACTATTGGATTATGATAGTAATAATGCCAACACATGGCACTTTATCAGGTTCACTGTAATGTTCAAACTCAAGTGTTATCTTCTTTCTTGGATCTTACATTCTTTACAAGTATCTGAAAGGAGAATGGAGAGAGGAGGTGGCTGATCTCTTTTCCCAAGTAACAAATGATAGGACAAGATGGCCTCAAGCTGTTTAGGGAAGGTTTAGACTGGATATGAGGAAAAATTTCTTCACTGAGAGGGTGATCAGGCATTGGAACAGGCTGCCCAGGGAAGTGGTGGAATCACCGTCCCTGGAAGTGTTCAAAAACTGTGTAGATGAGGCCCTCAGTGACATAGTTTAGTGGTGGATTTGGCAGAACTAGGGTAAAGGGTGGACTTGATTATCTTAAAGGTCTTTTCCAACCTAGTTGATTCTATGCTTCTCACCAACCTGGACATTTTGTTTGCAGAGATTTTTTTCCCATGCTCTGCTTTTCAAGTGGACACTTATTTTCTGAGAATGTCCTTATAGGGCTGAGAAGTTCACTGAAATCCACAGTACAGGCAGGCAAGGTTGTTATGGTCACTTCTGATGCAACAAGTTCAAATCTGAAATGTTCAGAAAAGTCTCCATATGTTTGGTGGGTTTTTTTTTTTAATGTTAATGCTTTTTTTTTTTGCCAGTTTCTGAGTCATAATCTGGAGGGTATTTTGCAGTAACTTATTGCTGTGGATGAATGTATCATGCACATTAAACAAGTGTTGCTACTGTTCACTTCAAGCCAGCTCACAATCTGTATACTCATTCAACTCTTTTCTCCAAACAGTATACATCATTCTCAGCAGCTTCTATAAACAGACCAAGTTCTGCTTGCTATAGCAACACACCTCCAAATAGCAAATTTTTTGGTCGATTAAACAGAAGGAAAATAACAGTGCTTAGGTGCTCTGAAAGAGAAGTGGGAGATCCAGCATACTTGGGTAAACAAATACCCGCTTGTGCTAACTCCACAATAAAGTTTTCATCTATGTGTGATGGATGCATGAAAGATGAGGTGAAAAAGTAAGAGATAATGATAACAGCTGTATGAAAATTGAGGCCTGTCCCTGTACAGAAAAAAGGCATCTGCAGTTTGGCTATCTACCTCTAGATAGATGGCATAACTCTTGAGATAAACTTACAAAGCAGGTCAGACAAATATTACTCTGTTTCTCTCCATTGACCCTAAACAATCAGCTTGAAGCTAGATACTCACAATACAAAAATACACAGTATGAATCGCTTGGTTTCTGCAGGTGTACCCACATTTCCTCATCTAATTCTGGTTTCTTTCCTCTTCTCTGTCTTACTCCTATTTGACCCGACACACAGGCAAACTTTGGAACCCAGTAGGTTATTTCTGTTAAGGCAAAACCTGATAATTGTTACCAATAGGTGTGACACAACTTTGTTAGATTTCAAAGGACAAAGTGATTTCTGTTCAGAATCTTTTTCATCATTGCTTGAATGTTTTTAAATGAATACTGCTATTTTCCTTAAAATGGAATACTGCAATGAAGAACTATTTCAAATAATTATTTTTCCGCTTGAAAAATTGACTTGGAATTACAGTTAGAAATTCAAACATGGTTTTGAGAGTTGCTTTACTTGTTTGTATGTGTGTTTGTATGTTTGCCTGTATGTGTTCTTTCTGGTCAATGCCATCTCCATATTAGGAGATCTGGTCAATGCCATCTCCATATGTTCTTTTGAGTCACAGCAGAACTTCTAAGGTCACTATGATTTAAATATAGGGATTAACCAGCTGTTAGGTATTTGTGAATTAAAAAAAAATGAGATTGGGAAACCACTTTGTGAGGCAAACAAACCTGTTCTGGAGAACAAGATGACTGCTCATGTGGACCTATTCCCTCTTATGTGCCAGCACGTGTGTGTTCCATGCGACAAAATGGAATCTTCCCTGCCATAGAATAAGACAGTACCAAGGCTCGTGCGACAAGATGATCCAGTTACTTGAAGTAATGTTGCATTTCATTCATGGAGTATTTTTGGTCACACAATGAAGAACTGTGGTTTGCTTCCGTGGGTCAGAGTCCAGATACTTCATCATCGGTTTATGTTTGGTTAAAGTATGCTAAGAATATATCATTTGTCATTTAAATGAGCTTATTTTAATGTATAATGAAGCATGATTCATGTTTCCTTATGCATTTTTATTAGGCTTTCCAATTTTCATGTTTATCTTATTTTTCTTTATTTCTGGGTATCCACCATTAATCATAAGGATGTGATTCTTGCCTAACAAGAAGCAAAACAAGGGAGGAAAAAAGCTTGAAGAAAATATTTTCAATTCATTTCAATGCCATACATCTTTTATTTTGAATAAAACCAAACAAAACAATAATTTGACTTGTGATGAACAGAGAACAGTATTTGAAGCTAAATCACTTTAAATGAATCATAATTATCCTTGAACATCAGCTAAAGTTACATCAATAAGCCTGGGATGAAATTTAACACTTGCATACATACAGCTGACCCTTAAATGTGCAGATCAATGGATTTAAAGTTATGCATGTAAATGTTTGAACCACTGAAGCATAAAATAGATAAACTTGGTCCATAAATATAATTTGTTTGTTGAAGCAGTGTAAAATGAAACATAATCGTAAGTGGAAACATTTTTGTCTTTCAAATGACAACCTTGACTTAACAATGAACCACACTTCTTTCTAAACATTGTTCCATTTCTTGCTCCAAGCAAGACTTAAGAGTTACTTCACTTAAATGCAACTTGTGCATTTAAGTGCACCCCCACTTGTGCTGGGGAGGAGGAAAGGGTGAATTCCACAGCTGAAGGTAGACAAAGGTAGTGTTTCTTTGGCATTAGAAGACAGTAATTTTTGCTTGGCAAAAAGGGATGCTTGCATTTGCACAGCCATTTGGATTATGAGAAGCAGCCCCAGAAGAAATGAATAAAAGGACAGTTTGCAGGTGAAGTCTGAATGCACATCACATGGCTCCAAAACGTGTAAACTGATTATCCTCAGATAGGATGCAGTCCCATATTGCATGCATTTAGCTTTCTGGATGAGTCATATGTACCCAAATGACAATACCCATGGTGTGTAAAATTAAGATTTGAGTATTTACAATTATATCACCACAGCAGTTCAGATCACTCTAGTGTTTTAAACGTCAGCATTTTCCTTCTGGGAGATATCACTAAGGTTTAAAAGTGTTGGCAAGCCTGGAGGGAAACTATTTAATTCTTAAGCAAATAAGATTTTAGTATCATCAGCTCCTGACAGAAATCCCTAATTAGTGTATCTTCTGTTTATGAAGACAGATAGTATATCTCAAATGTGCATGAGTAACAACAGAAAGCTTTAAATATTTAATATGTATAAATTACTGCATTATTTTTATTCCAAAACTGATGTCATTCTAAATCCTTATTTGGGCCCATATGAGAATTTCTGTTTGGGAATGTCCCTGGAAAGGGATATTATAGATCCCAGGGCCAATATGCATCTAGAGACTGTGGGAGATGCTCATAAATTAAAAGAAACAAACAGCTGGAATGTCCATTCAGTTCAACTGGTGTCAGGAGTACTTGGTACCTCTGAAAATTAGCTTGTTTATCAGGTGCTTAAATAAGTATGTATTGATGCTTTGAAAAACGTGAACTCAATAAGTCAGTTTTGTATATGTACAGCAATGTTTGCTACAACATTTCCATCACTCACCACAGTCATGTAGAAATGGATGTCTAGAACAACCTCTAGACTTGACCCTGACACACACTGTACCTGGGGTTTCCCAGGTTTTCCAGAGCTTTGTTACGCTCAGTGGTGTACAACAGCCTGCATCTCATTGTCATTTTCAGAACTGGAGGCCAAATCAATGTTGTTCTTTATGGAGAACCTTTTCTCTACGTGGAAGGCTTTCCTTCTAAGGTTTCAACAGCAATCAGCTCTATTCTGCTCCTCCAGTGCTCTTGTACAATTACGGTGAAACAGTTGGGAGCCTCTTTCTCTTTTTGCTAACAAAAGTACTAAGAAGGGGTTTACAAGACTCATCATTGAATGTTACAACCCAGGCATATGCCATGGAAACTGCAATCACTTTGAAAGTAAGTGATTTCAGCACGGACTTCTTCAAAACACATGGTATGGTGTGGTCTTTGGCACTTAGATATTGCCCTGCTTCAAGCAGGGAAAAAAATCAGGAAAATTAAAATAAAACAAATTTAGATTAATGTAATCTCAGTTATGAATATACTCAAACTTCAGGAAATTATTTCTTTCAGCCTTAGATCAGCTCAGCTGTTTTGCATATGTTGGCCTTGGTTAGTTCTGCTCTGGTTTGGGGCAGACATGTTAGTATGTTTTTAATATTTGTTTCGTATCTCTGAGATTTACAGTTGATAGATATATTTTAATACTTTTGATAACATATAATATTTGTTTCCTAAATCTCTGGGACAGTGGCCATCAACTCATTCTTCTGTTGATAAAACAAAGTGCATGTACGTATGTACACGTGTATGAAAATACATTTAAGTGTGGATCCTATTTTGACTATGGCTCCATGGTGCAATGTGAAGACAGGGGACCAGACTATAGCAGGATCAGGTTATACATACTGAGGAGGATGAGTGTCATGAGAGGACTGCCCATGCCTGGCCTTGGAGGACAAAGTTCCACAGAATGGCAGAGGCTGGCAGGCACCCTTGGAGAGAGTCTAGTTCAGGTCCCTGTGCCAGCTACAGCAGGAGCTCACGTGATGTCCTGTAAGGTTTTTAACATCTCCACTGATGGAGACCCTGTGATCATTCAGGACAACTACTGTGAACCTGGCTCCATCTTCTTTAGGCCCCCTATGAGATACTTATGCACATGGATTAAGATCCCCCAGGCCTTCTGCAAGCTGAACAGCTCCAGCTTTTGGTCCTCCCTCACATCCGATGCTGGAATCCATTAACCACCTCCGTGACCCTGCATTTCACCCCTTACATCCAAACTCATCACACTTAATCGAAGCTACACCCGCTTTACGCAAAGCTTTCGGCAGAGATGCTGCCCCTTGCCAGGGGTTGGCAGCGATGGACCAGCGGCAGGCACTGGCCACCAGAGCGTTTGCCACAGACCACTGCAAAACGGTCACCCCCAAGCTTGTGATGGGCCAGGGTTAAAAGAAAGCCTTTGCCTGCCAGCCCTCAGGGTGAGGGGGAAGACGTGTATGGGAAAACAGCCCCACTGCCTGTACGCTCCTAGGCCCGGAGAGGCGGTAAACGATTCCGCAGCGTTACCCGCCCGCAAACGTTCCGTCTCCCACTCCACTCGCCCAATAGCCCAGCTTTGCCGCTCTCTGTACTGCCCGCAGAGGCTTGTACCATTCTCTCCACTTGGGAGGGGGAGACGACAGAGGACAAAATAGTGAATTGCCCGCATCTCAGTGCCCTGCTGCTGCCCGCACCTCTCTCCCGCTCGCGGCGTGGTGCCGGCCGCAGCCACGCAAGAGGCTGCGGGAAGCGCACCCGCTAGGGAGATGGTAGTGCGTGGTTTTTCTTCCCTCCGCTCCCCGACTCTCCCCTCACGCCCCATGCGGCCCCGCCCCGGCCGCCATGTTGGGACGCGAGCGGCGGCGCGGTCGCGGGCGGCGGCCGGGGTTTACGGAGCATGCACGGCGCGAAGCAGCGTCCCGCGGGCGCGCACCCTTCCCAGTGGGTGCTCATTGCACCAGGTAACCCAGCGCGGCCCCGAGGCGGGACGGGCGCTGCCGCAGCGCACACTGACCGGCCCTGGCGGTGCTCGTCCCTATCGCATCGCGGAGGGGCCGGGCGGTCTCTCGGCCAGGACATGGGTGCGTCTCTCCGAGGGATGGGGCAGGTCTCTTGAGCTGCTGCGTGCAGCCAGCCCCAGCCCTACAGTGGTAAGGACGTTTCGAGACACAACCCTTACACAAGGCCCTACAGAGTATACCTGCCTTGTCCTCTCTATTGACGCTGCTTCCCTCAGTGCATCTCTGCGGTTTATTTTTGTGTGTCATTAGTTTTTTCCACAGGCCAGCTCGCTCCTGGTTCGCAAACAGTGTTGTGAGCCCCGGGAAGAGGAGCTGCAGAAGAGAGGTCTCGTTGCTGAGGTCCCTGGTGGAGCCTCACCATCCTCTCCCTGCTGTGGTAGCCCACTTTGCCTCCGTCCCCTTTGCCCGTTCCTACTTTTTTTGGGGGAGGAAATGGTTAAATGCCCTAAGCCTCCGCTTTAAAACGAGTTCCTGGGGAACTAAACCCTAAGCCAGAGTGAGCTTCCCTCAGCTCTTCCTCTCTGTAAGCTAAATGAGACCTCCACATGGTAGCTCTGCAGATGCGTTATACACAAGGCATTAAACACGATGTAGGCTTACTTTCTCTCACTTTGTGCTGAATAACTAGGAAGATGCCTTTTCCCTTTTATTTGTGCTTTTTTTCACGTTGAAAATTTAAATTCACAGATCACAACTTTTGTGTTAAAGAGGATGAGTGAAACAGGATGTGCTCAAGCCCAAGGCACTAGGAGGCATTTCATAAGGACTTTTCTCAGTTTCGTTTCTGAAGGAAGTGCAACTTTGTTGGAGATATTCAAGGCCCACCTGGACAAGTTCCTGTGTGATGTAGTCTAGGTTACCCTGCTCTTGCAGGAGGGTTGGACTAGATGATCTTTCTAGGTCCCTTCCAACCCTGAGGATTCTGTGATCTGTGGGTCATCTCTGTATTGTGCCTGTTTCTTATCCCACCCAAAAAGTTTGAGTGTTAATTTCAACCAAACCTGATAAAAAGGAAGAGCTTTTTTGGAGTAATTTTATGAGCTTTGTGAAAATAGCTGTGATGATGTGAGAAGTGTTATAAATGGCACCTCTCAAGGAAAGGTATAGGGAAAGCTTAGTTCAGCAAAGTTTGAAAACAAGGCAAGAGCTCAGTCTTGAGACATGTATCCATAAGAAACTAGGCTTCTCTAGTTACATGATAAATAGAACCAATTGTTATGTTTCACTGATTCCACCCTTCCTCTGGTTTTAACTTTTCAACCCCCCCTTTGGAGTCTGATATGCTCAATACCTAAAGAAGGAATTTATATCTGAGGGATTCCTTTTTTTTTTAATATTGACTCTGCAGCCTAGGATTTAAAGGCAAATCTTGTATCAGATGACTGACTGTGCCAACAGATGTCCATACTGTACAAATATTTACAAATAAGCTTAACTTATGCATGAGTAGTCAGTTCTGTGCAGTAAGTTAAATTCTTCAGTAAGTGTTTGCAGGATTGGAGCCAGAGCTTGTAACTTTCATGAAGCCAGACAGTTTGTATTACAAATTATGCCAGGACAGCTCTCACAAAATTTATATAGTACTCCAGACCTGTAAGAAAGTTTATTAAGCCTTAGTAGAACCTCCGAGCACGTAGTGATTTTAAAAAAATCTGTGGCTGATAATTTCAGAACTCCAAGGCTGATGATACTTGCCAGACATATAAATAGGGCTGCTGGAGTGAAATAGATTTAATGATTTTCGTTTGGGTTTAACTTTTTCCAGAAAAGAGATTTTTTTAAAAGTTCATGTCTGACACTTTCCAGAATTTTGCATTTCTTTGCTTTATTGAGTGGATCACAGTTCTTCATTGGCCATTTGACAGAATTTGTGGTAGTAAAATCTGATTACTTTTGTGAATGAAGATGGATGCAGTTGGATATATAATAAAAAATGCTCTTTGACTATGTTAAATTTTATTCGTATGGCAATCCATATATTCATAAAACTGCTTAGCATTATGCCACATACATACATAAAAATATCTGGTGTAAATAATTGCAAGATCTGGTTCTGGATGTGAGTTTAATACCATTTGTTAATAAGGCTACCAACACTTTCTAGGTGTCAATGGCCTATTTATCGTCTTGTACCTGTGGCCCTTATCCTGTGCATAGTGGGGAAAAGGAGCAAGATGTGTTTTAATGGTATGCAAGAAGCTCCAAAATCTTTCTTGTTTTAAGGTCTTGGTTTCAACAGCCTAGGTTTGTTTTAACTACTCACCTGAGTAGTCTGCCTCCCAGAACAGCTTTTAAGGTTAATAATTGGTATCATCCTACACAACCTAGTAGCATCTCCACTTGGATATATGCCATTCATCTCTCTTTGCATATGATATCTTAAAAGTTTCTGTATAGGTGGAGATGATAGAATGGACAGGGATGCCATCTGCTAGACCAGGTTGTTCAAAGCCCCATCCAACCTGGCCTTGAGCACTTTCAGGGATGGAGCATCCACGACTTCTTTGGACAGCCAGTTCCAGTGTTTCATCACCCTCATAGTGAAGAATTTTTTCCTGATATGTAATCTGTAATTTACCCTCTTGCAGGTTAAAGCCATTCCCCCTTGTCATGTCACTACATGCCCTTATAGGTGACTGTTTATACAAAGAGGCTCAGTGTCTTTGTCTGAAAAGAATGTGATCTGTTACCGGTATAGAAGTAAAACAGTGAGAACCGCAACTTGCTTTCTGAAGTATCGGTAGTTTTCAATTATTAAGGCTGTTAGAGGTTTAACAGTAGCTTCCTAGAACAAGGCAGAGTTATGGCTGGTCTTCTTAACTGTGATGCATGTGTTGCTCTGATTCCTTAGTTGTTATGTTGGTTTTTGCTGATTTTGCATAAGTCTCTGTGGTTTTGTTGGTTATGTGAACGTAGAAACAGAAGTATAAAAAGCACATGCAAGAGAAGGATGAGATTCTTTCTTTTTTGGACTTCAGCAACTGGCAACATGGGATTGATGTCTGAAACACAGCAGCTAAAAATAAGTAGGCAGATTTCAGTTTCTAATTGCCATAGAAAGTAAGCAGAGTATGCTTGTCTGATTTAGTATTGAAGGTTATAAAATTATTACTCATTTCCTTGTTTCAGTATACATTTATACAGTTTGTTATATTGCATAGTCAGTAAATTGCTGCATGCTGTTTAGAGCACATGTGATGACAGAGGAGTTAAATTTCAATTTTGTTTCTGATTTTGTAGTTCTTGTATTTATTTTAGTGTTCTGGAAACAGCTTAGAAACGAGTAATCTCCTCAGTCAGGTAGAACTGCCTTGTTCTTTGTGGAAGACACGATTATGGCTAGAGGAGTAGTGCAGCTGGAGCGGTTGTTTTATGAATGATATATGTTATCTCAGCCCTCTTGAACTGTTCTGGATATTCAGACTGTCATTTTCTGTTGCAAGTGATTAACTCTGTCATTACATTTCTGGTGCTGTAAGACTGTTAGTGTCCATCTCATGCCTAGACATCATAGGACAGAGCTACACACAGCACAGATCTGTAGGTATTTTTTGTGGATTATAGAGGTGGGTGAAGGTGAGAAGGGTGAGCAGAGTTACCTGAGCTGAGGGGCAGAGTTGATGTTCAGTCAGCAGGCCAGTCACCCTGTGCTTCATTTCCATCAGTCCTTGCATTCTCTCCTGTGGCATTCTTCCCTCATTCACCATTCTTACCAGCAGCCCAGTGACAGTCTTTGCTCCCCCCAGCCCTTCACCACACTGAAGCACTAAGGCTATTTGGCATGTGAGAGTCACACAAGGGAAGTCTGAGTAGGAAGAGGAAAGGAGAGCCTCAGACGGTCATATCTGGGCTGTCTGGTAAAAAGCATCTAGGTGAGGTAGCAGTTTTTATCTTTAGGAATAATAGCCTGCCCTTCTCCTGATGAGAGCTCTTGTGATGGTGTTTCTGCTGTTACTTTTTTTTTTTTTTTTTTTTTTTTTTTTTTTTTTTTTTTTTTTTTTTTTTTTTTTTTTTTTTTTTTCCATGGAGGCAAGATTGTGCAGCCTTATCATGGACATGTAGAGGAAGGTTGAGAAGCGAATGTGAGTAATCAAAAATGGTGAACAAACAGGCAGAGGGTAGATGGAGTGATTGGTCATATGGAGGGAGGTGATGAGGACTGAAAACTTGGATGTATGGGTAGGAGTAGAGCTGTGCGTGCTGGGCTCGAAACAGAGTCAATTCTTTGGGCAGTTTCTCCAGTTGCAGATTAACTATGCTGTGGATATACAGGCACCAGATTTGGCCTAGAGCAGACTCAGCTCAGCACTAGCAGTTTATTAGTTCAAGCGCCGTGCCATGTTAACACATCTATGCTATTTCCAGGACCAGCTTTGCAGTGCAGCTGCTTTCAGACAGTGTCTGAACTAATAAGTCCTGATGGACCCAAGCTGGCTCTGTGCAGACCCACTTGGGTGTTTCTGTGCTGTGCTTCATGTTCCAGGGGATTTTATTAGCTTGGCTGGGAACCCGGATCTGAACTTGCTTTGTGCAGGGTAGTTGACGTCAATGGTTAAGAAGACCTCCCGAATCTGGAGTTCTGGAGGAATCATGGTACAGAGACACCAAAGTGCTAACAAGTCCTGAAGGACCCACACTGACTTCATTGATGGATGACTGGTTTTCCAGATTGTGCTTTTCTGCATTTCTTGTAGTAGCTGGATAATCAGCAATGTTATATCACCCATGTATCCAAGCCCCCTTTATCCTTGAGGATGTAGAGCTTCCTGTACAGGCTTCCTGTTGTATTGGTCTGGCTACTGAACAGGTACAAGGGAAGCAAGGTAGCTCCTAAGGATTAAAACCTGGCCATCTCACAGCTAAAAAGATGCTGATGGTGTGCTTTGTGCTTTACTAAAAGTGATTCTGTCTGTGTTTCTGGAGTATTCATGTACGTTTTTTTTAAATCCTGCTACCTGAACCAATGAGGTTTATTTTTTTTTTTATGTTCATATAGGAAATGTCTACTTGCTTTGTGAGCTGGGCCCAGGGAACTACCATTTTTAATATTTTCTCTGAAAATCACAAACACTAGAAATTATTTTCTAGACAGAAATACGCCACTTAATTGTAGGGTTCTAAAGGCAGGGCTCTGAAAGACCCTTGGATGCTTAGATAAATTTGCTCTGTGTGACTTAGATCTTATCTGGGATCTGTATAACAAATGTGTATAACACATTCTTACATAGTGGCTTCAGACTGGTCTTGTGAATAGCAACCAAAATGGCACTAGCTGCTTAACAGGATGGGTATGAAGGGCAGTCTCTTTTCAGTACACTTTCTCAGGGATAGGTGTTATGGCAGAACTGAAATTATTTATATCCTTCACTGGTTTTAGCAAAGAGGTAAAGAATTGAAGGCACGTTTCTAAGCCTGGTGTTCTACTCTACACCTGAAGTTAGACTGCTGTATTTAATCTGTTTGGAGTTTCTCTTTATTAGGAAAAGAAGTAGAGGTTAGCTGCAAGCTGAAAATTATTTTAAACCTTTATTTTTGTGAACTAGGCAAGTTTAGTTTCCTGCATATTTTCAGTCTGCTGTTTTCTCCAACAGTAAATTGATTAGCTTTTTTATTGTTTTATGAGAACTGCCATATGAGTACCACTGGAAGGATTGCAAGGGGGGAAGGAAATTAACAATCCTATTATTTTTAGGAATTATTTAAAAATAAAAGAAGCAGTTTCACATTAGACTTGGCAAGTTGTAAGAACAAATCTCATGTGTGCCAAAAGTCAGATGGAGGCAGAAATAAATGGACTGTGATGCCAAACTGTAGGGCATCAGCACACATTAAATTAATCCTTCATTCTTTCAGATGAGATTAAGGAACTTTTGTCTCTGTGGAACAACAGTGGAAACATTTGACTTGAAAATTTTGGGTCATATTGAGAGAAGATGTCATAGCAAAAGAAGTAGTGGAACACCTAATGTGTGAAAATATTTTGCTTTAAAATTAGGCAGGGTTTGTATTTTTTTCTTTCCATTCTCATACCTTGCCCTTAAAGCTTTAATACATGCTTTTATTTAGCATTTAAAAGCTAGTTCAGTTTATCTGCTACTAAAGAGACCACACTGCTGGACTGTTAGGGAGCTTGACTCAGAGTTGTAAGGATGTCAAAATTGAGCAGGATACTTGAACATTAATACTTCCAGAATAAATTAGATAAAGAACTTGGAAATAGTGTTTACAATAAACAAATGCATATGTTTTTTAATAGCTGACTTAAAATATTAGAAATACTATATAAAATATGTGCACATGTTTTTATATCTTTTTAATAAGGTGAATGTGAATATGCTTCTTTCAGAAGTTAGAACTCTGTGGGCATATTTTGCTTAACCTCCCCCTAAATTGGCATTTGCATCTTCTGAACAAAGCCTTTCGCCTGCAGGTAATTTGCACCATTTCTTGTATGTCATCTCTTAAAAGGCATACCAAGCTCAGCTGTGTATAAAGAAGATATAACTGGCAAACTAAGGAGCCAGAAGGAAGCATAGCAAATAAAATAACTGGAAAGAGATGTTTGAATGTGTAACACCATCTCCTACTTCTGCTTTCTGACATCTGGCTTGGAAGAGACCAACTTATGCCAACTTAGGCCTCTCTGCACATGGGAATAGGGCTGATTCAGGCAGTAATACATCTGCACCAGTGTTGACCCTATAAATATTGAGAAGGGAAGTCTGAAGTTTTTATTCTTTCAAGTGATAACCTGTTCTTGAACTTCTCAAGATTGATCTCTCCTTTATTAAGCTCAAAGTCCTACATGTTCTGGCTAGCATTGAGATTTCAGTAACAGATGAATTAGTATGGTCCATTGTTGCCAGTGAGTCCATGAACATGTTTTTTTGGCCTAAGGACTGGACTATGCCAGCATAAGTGGAAGCCAAAAGATGCTCTCAGGCAGAATCCTTAATATTTAGCTGTATTGTATAGCCGATACTGGAGCAAAAGAACTTTTAACTCATTTAGTAGCATTTCCATGTGAAGTTTTGCTCAAGATAGAAAACAATGTCATTTTCAGCATTAACATATCATTATGTTTTATTATAAGATTTTCAGGTGAAATGGGAGCCAGAAAAACTTTAAAGGGTATAAAGTATGTCATATTACATGTTACTTCCTTAGGGTACCAGATACTAAATGCTGGGATTACCAGTCTATCTGATAACCAGCAGTAATGACAAAAGTTGTCTTACTGAAGCTAGTAATATGTATGGTCAAAGAGAGGATAAGGTGGTCAGGTAACATCAAAGTAACATAGCTGAGTAACAACTAAGAAGGTATTTCAAAAAATCAAGTGTTTGCTGTTTAAAGGGGTAAATTGAGCAGTGTGCCTGAGAGTACCCCCCTGAGAGTATTGAGAGCCAAGGAAGTAACAAAGTAGTCTTGTAGTTCATCTCTTGATTTCTTACCTCTGTAAAGTTGCATACAGTCTAGTTTTCTAATTAGCTTACACTGGTCAAAGACCCCAGCATTACATACAGAGTAGGTTACATTCTATGCCATCTGCTTCTGCCCTGGATTCTGTCACTTTGTTCCAATGATCGTAGAATCGTAGAATCATAGAGTACTTAGGGTTGGAAAGGACCTTAAGATCATCCAGTTCCAACCCCCTGCCGTAAGCAGGGACACCTCACACTAAACCATGCCACCCAAGGCTTTGTCCAACCTGGCCTTGAACACTGCCAGGGATGGAGTGTTCACAACCTCCCTGGGCAACCCATTCCAGTGCCTCACCACCCTAACAGGAAAGAATTTCTTCCTTATATCCAATCTAAACTTCCCCTGTTTAAGTTTGAACCCATTACCCCTTGTCCTATCACTACAGTCCCTAATGAAGAGTCCCTCCCCAGCATNTTCTTCCTTAAATCTAAACTTCCCCTGTTTAAGTTTGAACCCATTACCCCTTGTCCTATCACTACAGTCCCTAATGAAGAGTCCCTCCCCAGCATCCCTATAGTCCCTCTTCAGATACTGGAAGGCTGCTATGAGTTCTCCACGCAGTCTTTTCTTCTCCAGGCTGAACAGCCCCAACTTTCTCAGCCTGTCTTCATACAGGAGATGCTCCAGTCCCCTGATCATCCTCATGGCCCTCCTCTGGACTTGTTCCAACATTTCCATGTCCTTTTTATGTTGAGGACACCAGAACTGCACACAGTACTCCAGGTGAGTTCTCACAAGAGCGGAGCAGAAAGGCAGGATCACCTCCTTCAACCTACTGGTCACACTCCTTTTGATGCAGCCCAGGATACAGCTGGCTTTCTGGGATGCAAGCGCACACTGCAGTTGGCTCATGTTCATTTTCTCATCAAAGCACACCCCCAAGTCCTTCTCCTCAGTGTTGCTCTGAATCTCTTCTCTGCCCAACCTGTAGCTGTGCCTGGGATTGCTCCAACCCAGGTATTGGACCTTGCACTTGTCATGTAACCCTATGGTGAGTGAGAAGAGCTTACTGATCTGGGTGAAAAACTGTCCTTTTTTTTTGTTTTTGTGACTGGTTATTTCTCAGTTGGATCAGTGAACTGAGCTGACTTGCTATGTGGCCATGACATTACTAGTTTTAATGGAAAGAAAGGAGCAGGGATGCACAACAGGGCAGTGAACAGAGGTTGGGACCTCCAGACTGAGCTTTTCAGTGACCTGTGATCTTTGGTTGTTTGAAGCCATTCATGAAACAGTACCCTCAGTCTGCGTGTACCTGAATTCATTCATTATACTTATACTTAATAACCTTTTAGCTTATAAAAGTTTTCAAAAGTTTGGGTGCTACAAAGTACTGGGTTTATTAATTTGCACTGGACTTTTTTTCAGGGCATGCTGCAGGACAGAGTACACAGACACTGGGTTAAAACCATTTACGTCAGGGTTGACTGATTCTAAAAAGAACCTAAATAAAATGATCATTTGATTTAGCATATCTTACCCTTAGGCAGCAGAGTTTAAGTCTTCCATAAAATGTCCATTTAGTGGGCTCCATCATAATGTCTCTGTCTGACACACCTTTCGTGCATGGTTGGAAGTTAAGAAGGGAATGGAAAAGACTTGTGTAGGTGACGTATGGTTTAATATCTGTTTTTAAATGAAATCTTAACTTTATATTTCCAGACTTTTAAATAATCCTGTTTTTTTGCAGGGCGATGGTGGTAGGGAAATTTGTGCTCTCAGAGGGTTTTTTCCTCTTACGCAATTGACAGATATTTACAGCCTTTTTGCTTGCTTGGCTAGCAGCTTTTTTGCATGGGAATTCCATATAACTTGATATTAGTCTGTTATATATAGTATTCTATAAGCAATTAAAAAAAAAACCCAAACCAACCCCTCCCCAAAAAAAACCGCACCAAAACACATGAATAGTCTTTGCATCATCCATAACAGTTTCATAGATCTTAGTGAGGGTTTTAATGTTCTTTTCCAATTTATTCATATTGCTGTACCAGCTAACTTTGTTTTTAAATAGCCAGATTCATTAGTGCCTCGTATCTATCCTTTGTGGAAGAAATTATTGCCAGAAATCCTTTGACAGCTGGTTCATTTTCACTTTGTTCTGTTTATGTATTTTATAGAATTTGCCTGGTTGTATGTCTGACCTCCACGAAATACGATAGGCTTGTCTCCTTTTCTGTAATGGAAAGCTTTGTTTAAGCTTTTATAGTCTCTTTTGCTCAGCTTCAGGATTCTGAGATTCTGTCTATAGAGTCCAATACAACTGATGGATGTATCACATTTTTACATGGACTTTGTATGATTTGCTTAACAGTAAATGAATGGTAGACTTAAGCAAGTAGACATACTTAGCAGGCCAGTGTTGACATTTAATTGTCCTCATAACTACTTCTTCTGGTGCAACCACAGTGGTACTATGTTTGGATTAATTCTGTCTTACTGGAGGTGTGTGTAAGTTCAGTGGAGACAGAGACATGTACTTGCAGGGGATGATACAGGTGGGTTTAGGATTTAGGTGGGTTCTGGTGTCCCCTGGAAGTGCCTGTCACCTGTCTTCCCTGGCAGTTTAGAGGGTGGCTTGCAAATTGAGATGCCTCCTTGGAACAGAATTAATTGAGCCTCTCTGTACCCCTGTGTCAGTTTTTGTATCCTTGTAGTGAATGTTTTCCTAGGATAATAGCATACCATACTGGCACATCTGTTAGTAAGCTGACCTGTATTCGCTGTATGTAACCTGCAGCTGTAAGCTGCAAGGCATTTGGTAGTTTAACTCTTGGTTCTGCTAGAAAACTGCTACAGTACTGCTTTTTGAGAAGTCTGTATTTACTTAGCTAGGATTGATCCTTGCCCAAATACAGGGACTGATAAATGTAATGATATTAAAGAAATCCAGTTACCTTTCCTGGCTAAAGGCCAGAGCACACGCAAGTTAGGTGTGGACACATGACTTCAAAAATCCCTTGTGCAGCTTTTTCCTAGTCATGAAGTGTTTAAATTAAGATAATTAGGGCCTTTTTCGCCCTTAAGGCCATGTTAATATTGCATGCAGTTTTCCAAGCAAGTATTCTCCCATTTTCCTCTCTTTATCTGCCAGCTTGACACCTAGTAGAGCCAATCTGTAGTAAAAATATACTTCAGATGCTCCTGGAAATATAGTGAGGTATTGCCTACATTTTGAGGAAAGTGAAGGTGAAAGAAACTCAGAGACCACTTTTGCCTTTGTCCACTTCTTGTGTGTGTCCCCTTTCTGATAAACCACGTTTTGTGGTGGCGGGTGGAGAATGTGACATATACTAGGATTCTGTCAGCAGGAGATACTGGAACTGAAGGCTGCAACCCAGACTTTTGATTAAGAGATGGTCACTGCTGTCCTCTCTGCAGTGATGAACCCCATGGAGCTTGGGGAGGACAAAAGAACTAAATGGGCAGAGCTGTGCTCCTCTTCATGTGAAGAATTGCTACTGGCTGAACCAAGGCAGCTTCAGGGCCAGGCTGTGTATACAAAGGGGCAGAGCAAAGGGTACCGAGGCTGGTCTAGTATGGGGCAGGCCGTGGTGCTGGAGGGCTGTTATCTGGGCTGGGAAGACAAAGGATTGCTGAGGAAGAGATGGGGCACGTATCCATTGAGTTTGTTACACTGAGTGCTCCCTGTGTGCAGGTGTCTCCCAGGCTTAGCGGGGATGGATGAATCCAGTGTGTTACTAGAAAGTTAGGAAAAGAACAGATCAGTTAAATAAAGATGTGAACTTGATTAAAACCAGCTACATTAGGAAGGATTGTCTACTTAATTGTTCGCGTTATACAAGATGCAACTTAGGGCTCAGCTGGACTCATTCCCAGTGTTAATAAATCTGTGCATGAAGAAAGCAGAGCAAGTGAGCATTAAAAGTTCCTTTGGGTTTTTGTTGTTTTTTTTTTTTTTTTTTTTTTTTTTTTTTTTTTTTTATTTTTTAAA
>NDXB01019604.1:121550-139170 GCA_002631895.1 Agapornis roseicollis
TTTTTTTTTTTTTTGTTTTGTTTTGTGGGCCTTTGGGGTTTTCATAAAGCTGTTGTGGAACCGACATTTTATATTGTGAAATGTGCACTTAAAATGACCAATTTGGAGGCACATGACAGTGAAGGTTTGGCAAACTACGAGAAGAGTCTTAGTGAATTCAGGCAGCACAAGATTATACATAAATAAATAAAACATCTGCTTGGCTTGGTTGTGGCCTAATTACAGAATTGTCAAAGTGTTCAGACTTGTGTGTATCAGCCCAGTCTGTTTATTTTTCCACATTCCCAATATTTTTGAAACTTATTGCCCTGATATCAAACATGTGCAAGCTGCAAATTAACTTTCATGCTGTATCTACAACTTAAAAGATTTTAAATGTATTGAAAATTAAATTCAAACCAGTTATGACTTTCTTACCCTTACTTATGTTTTCTCAGAGATTGGCAGCCAGAAATTCCACAAATACAACCGGGAGAAGACACTGAAGTGGCTAAAGAAAAAGGTATTCTGTTTCTCTTTTGCTTTAAAAATTGCTTTATGTTTAAAATGAAAATGCTTATTAACTTGTCCATATCTGCTTTTGAGCCATGTGGTGTGCCTAAGTTCAAGGTTTATGTCCTGTGCTGGAAGGAGAATCATAACAAAGAAGTTGTTGTACTTGTGAATATGATGAGATATTAGAGAAATGGAGAGTTTGTTACATTTCTCTTTCTGACATGCTGGCATAAAAGGGATTCATGGAGTGGAGGGAGGTACAAAAAGCAGCTGAAATTCAGCTTATTGCTGTATTCATTAGGCTTTGCATGAAGTGAGGGGCTTTGTCTTTTGCTTTGTCCACTTCACAGAGGAGCTAGAGGAGAGCTTTGACTGCTGCAGCTTTTAAATTCTGCCATGCATTAAAGCTGGACAGAAATGCCTTGGTTTTGTGCTGCAGATGGGTTTCCTCATGAAGTTTTGGCAGAGTCTCTCAGGATGGTCCTGGTATGGTTGCTTTTGCCCTGATCCAAGAGGTCTGTACAGTATGCAGAAAATAAGCTAGTGTTATAAGAAAACTTGATTTTGGTCTTTATTTTGATATAAAGAAGGTGAATCTCCTTTTACACACACACTTGTTCCCCTGTTATTGGAGCCACTTTGTAAAAAAGATTGTATGCATCACATGATACAAGGAAACCTCCTCACTTTAATTAGTTAATGCAAGCACAAAATCTGGTCTATTTTCTGCAATGATGAGGAATGGGGATATCTTACTTTGCAGTGAGTATCTGAATATTTGCATTTAAGCAGATACCTGTTTGTATTGTTGAAAATGTCTTCTGCCAGTTACCTCTGTCTTAGAACCAGTGCCTCATAGAATCCTTAATCTTTGATTTCCTCCAGGACTGCTCTTGCAATCCAGCTGAGCTCAGCCATTCTCAGATCTCCAACCAGGTGTGTTTCTCACCTGTGTAGTCATGGCTGTTGCCTATGAGTATCTCGGCTCATCCTAGGGTGCTCCAAAACTGGTACTGTGTTGCCAAGGCAACATCTTCAAAGACATACTAGTTTTTTTGAGTTCTTTGAGCTCATATGCTAGTTATTACAAATGTATATTAAATTTCACCACAGCCCATAACTTGAGTGTTTTATATGCTTGAAACAAAATTACAAGAGGTTTGTCACTGCATTAACATGTGCATAACAACATTGATACAGACATTTCATTCTGTGGTTTCCTATAGGTCAATCAAACAGTGAAAGCACTTAAAAGCAACAGTATAACCGTAGGTGAAAGGGTATATGCAGCTACATTTATCAGCAGTAAACAGATCACAGATACTGAAGAAGGTAAGAAAACTGAACATTGTAATGAATTCCATTTTTGTGAAGCCCCATAGGTGGAGATAAGATTAGTCAGATGTATTGAAATTGGCCTTTGCGGTAAATGTATTCATTGTACAGAAAATTCCATATATGTTGTGACTGTGTTAGCTGTGTCAACAACAATTGTTGACTTTTCTGAGTTTTTCAGTGTCTTCATTGGGTGACATTGTAATTAGTGGTGGGTCTCAGCCCGGGGTTCATTTAGCTTCTAAGTTCAAGGAGAAGACTTTCTGCTCAATGAAATGTGCTGAAGTGTTTCTCTAAACTGAGACTGTCTTGAACAGTAGGACAGATGCTTATAATAATACGAGTATCTATCCCATAAGTTTCTCTATATTAGAACAGAGTTTTTTTTTATTGTTATTTTTATTAGCATTCAAATATTCTTCATAGGATTCTCCAAAAAGAGAAGGGTTCTTAGGAAGTCATAGTCACAGAGGAGAAACTCCTGCTCTGAACATTACTTTATGTGACAAATGCATAGAATACACAAGTGTGTGCTTATGCAGGGCAAAACCTTTAATAATATGTGTATCAAGTTACCCCGATGTTGAAAATCCTGGTACCCAAAAGTCTGTAGTGATCCTGTTTGCTTCTAGTCACCTTTTCCCTGGGGAGGGCAGTGTACTGAATGTTACTGGGATATGAGCGTAGAGAAACCTGAAAATAGACTTCGAATAAATTCTTTGAATGTTACTGAAAAATGAGAAAAGTTTAGAATAAGATGAACAAAAGAAAGTTGTTTCTTATTACAGAGACATTCAGAAGTCTGCATGCTGTTGAAAAATAAGTAGAAACAAAGCAACTTGCTGACGAAGTGGAAAATGAGTTACCAAGTAAAGATATCAAAGGAAACAACATAAATGGGATTTAAGAGGCAACTAGACAGTTTTATAGAGCAAAGATTGTAATATATGGTTTCTAAACAGAGGCAAAGCTGCAAAACTTGTAAGGGACTTTAACTTTACAGTAGCTTTTCATCCTTTCTCCACCCCCATTTTTTTAAAGAAAGGGAAAATCACCCTAACAGCAACTATCTTGACTATGCTTAAATTACTTTATCTCTGAAATTTGTAATTAGCTTATCTACAGTGTTTTTTCCATACCTGGATATAACAGTCTTTTTAAAAAGCCTTTTTCAGATTTTAAATCTAAAGAGCAGCACTGAAATAGTGAATACTAGCAGTTAAAAGTAGGTAAGTTTTGGGGGTAGCCCCTCTGTATGTAGCAAGGTGAATGACAGGAAGTCAAATGGACCTTACTCAACACTTATTTTAATCAGACCAATTTTCTTGTCCAATCCTTTCACTGCCATGACAGTGCAATTTATTTCTGTAGAGATTGCTTTCATAGGGGTATTACAAAATTTCAGTACCTTATAAATAGATGGGTGTATGTAGTTAGCATCTGCAGATGTTGTAGGGCAAAAATCTCGGAGGATATAATGAGTGCTAATGGGGAAGGAGGGGAGGTTTAACATATGAGACCTGAATATTTCATTCAGAAGACAAAGAAGGGAGGTGCACAAGTATTTCTGATGTTTGACAGGAGGTTAATAACAAAGCAAGACTAGGGTGAGAACACGAACTCCCTAGAGGGCAAACAGTGGTATTTTTGAATTGGTAGAGGAAGTCAGTGAAGATTATTGCAAGGGAGAAATGCAAAGAGAATGGATTCTTTATTTAGTACAAAATAATAGCAGTTGACTTGGACTCACCATTCAGTGTCTTGATGTAAAGAGTGAAATGATGGGAATATTTTTCTTAAGCAATAAATTGGACATATGAAATGCTGAGGTGAAATTCTGTCTTGGATTGGAATTATTTCTTGTTCTCTCCAGACCCCAGAGTGGGTGTAGGGAGTGATAAATCCTTGATGAATCTAAGCAGTGGAGGAAGTGCAGGTAGGAGATACTAAGATTTTGATGTCAGTATAGTTTAAATGCACGTTCTGATGTCAGTTTGTTAATTCTTTCTGCTTCAATGCCAGTTTGCATTGGGCTTTTTAAGTTTGGTTTTTTGTTTTTTGTTTTTTTTTTTTAAAAAAAAAGGAAACTGTCTGGCACAGAAGAAACAGTTCTTCGCCACCCTGAGGCTAGTTTACCACATGCTTCTGAACTCTTCGAGTGTGTAGGCATATGAACAGATAGAGTTGTCCTATTGTAGGTGAAATTCAGAGGTGAGCTTTAGGCTGAATGTGTGTGGCAAATACTTCCTATGCATGGGTGCTGTTACTCCCTAGCAGCCCCAATAACAGCAAGTTTAAAAGATTCAGCCTGTGATCAGTAAGTACTTGTGTAGAACGTGACTGGAAAAGATCTGGTTTAGGACTTCATGTTTTAAAAGGGTCACTCTTTTTTTCCAGTTGCTCAGACAAATGCTTGTAGCGGGAGTGCCCTGTACTGAAAACAGCTTCTAGTAGTTCATATTTCCACAGATAATTATCCCATCTTGCCAGTGATGTTTAGATAGTCCATGGCATTTTCTGTAAAGTACTGAGATTATGTACAAGACTTTGAAATAGACTCATTGTCTCATCTAATTGTTCTCAGTTGAAGCCAGAAAATGTACTTTAGTACTGAAGCCCTTGCCAAATAATTGTAAGATCCAGATGCTTTAAAATTAATGATTGTGTGTTCTGTTGAGTCAGCTTTTTACTTTTGCAGGTTTTTAAAATTTAATTTCTTCGGAAAAATACATGATATCTAGTATGCTCAGTAAGTGAACAGCTTTTGTAAAGTACAGACAGCAGATATTAATAACATGTGCTGACAAAGTGAGTGTAGTAAGTCTTTACTTTTTAAATAAACCTACAAGTGTCATATAACATAAACTACTCGACATAGAGAACCATCACAATGTATCCATTAAAAGTCTCTTACTATTAATTCAACCTTATGATTTATGGTAGCACATGCAACATGGTGAAGGCAACGTGACTATATAATGTGAATGTTCTTTTTCTTCTAATTTTCACTCCCTGCCCTGTTCCTGAAGACTATGTACGCTATGCCCATGGGTTAATATCAGAATATATTCCTGAAGATCTGAGTAAAGAGTTATTAAAATACTTAGGGTAAGTATGGTTCCAGCTAGCTGCTAGTTTTATAAGCAGTGCATTAATGTCCTCTGGTCAGTACTGTTGAATAGTGGGATTTGTTCATTAGGGTTGCAATGAGTTACACTATGAGCTTGTGTTTGCCACACTTTGAATGTGGGTTTATTTTTTTTTTCAAATGTTGATTGTGCCTTTCTGTTGTGCCTATGATGGGCAGTAAGAGAGATGTGATATAAAAGTTTGATATGTCTGTTACTACAGTTGTGTCATGAAACCCTGAGCAGTGTATCTCATTTTAAACAAAGTGGGAAGGAAATCCAAAGACTTACAGCAGTTTGTCCAGAACTGTCAAGTAGAAGCAGAGCCAAGAGTAGAATCCTCATCCCCAGTCTTCTTTCCTTTTCCCTATTTGCTCACTGCTGCTGGGGTTTGACTTCATATATCTAGCCCATGTTAGTTTATATTTAAATCTGGAAGGTGAGCCAGCATCCTCACTCTGGTGTTTCCTGCCAGCAACAGCCTTTGCTTAGAGCAACACTGGGACCCTGCACCTGTCCCTCACTTCAGATCTGTTCAAAGGATTGTGTTATAGTGGCCTATGGAAAAATGTGCAATTTGCAGCTTGAAGTCCCATAGCTTAACTGTTTCATGGAAGAGATATTATGTGCTTTATAATACCGTCTTACTAATAGGCAAGCTTTTCAAAAGTAAGGTGGAGTTCTGTTTTGTTTGCCAGATCTAAGAACTTTTAAAAGAGCCTATGTTTCTGTTATGGTGCCTGGCTCTGTTTTAGTTATCTAATATAGAGTCCATGAGTTTTTTTTGCAAATGCATGCCATGTGTGAGCAGCTGATAACCAAAGCAGACTTTATGGGGAAGGAATTATAAGCTTTAGGTTGTGCAGTCCATCCAGCTGTCTTAATTTGTAACTTAAAATCTTTTGTTCTACAGGCTCCCAGAACTTAAAAGCCCAACAGCGGAGCCACCATTGAAGGTAGGAGAATATTAAGATATTGACAAATATGTTGTGTTGTAAGCTAATTTGATGTGTTGTAAGCCCTGCAGAGAAGGACTTGGGAGTGTGCTTTGATGAGAAAATGAACATGAGCCGACAGTGTGCTCTTGCAGCCCAGAAAGCCAACTGTATCCTGGGCTGCATCAAAAGGAGCGTGACCAGCAGGTCGAAGGAGGTGATCCTGCCCCTCTGCTCTGCTCTCATGAGACCTCACCTGGAGCATTGTGTGCAGTTCTGGTGTCCTCAACATTAAAAAGACATGGAACTGTTGGATCAAGTCCAGAGGAGGGCCACGAGGATGACCAGGGGACTGGAGTATCTCCCATACGAAGACAGGCTGAGAAAATTGGGGCTGTTCAGCCTGGAGAAGAGAAGGCTGCATGGAGACCTCCTAGCAGCCTTCCAGTATCTGAAGGGGGCCTATAGGGATGCTGGGGAGGAACTATTCATTCGGGACTGTAGTGACAGGACAAGGGGTAACGGGTTCAAACTTAAACAGGGGAAGTTTAGATTGGATATAAGGAAGAAATTCTTTCCTGTTAGGGTGGTGAGGCACTGGAATGGGTTGCCCAAGGAATTTGTGAATGTTTCATCCCTGACAGTGTTCAAGGCCAGGTTGGACGAAGCCTTGGGTGGCATGGTTTAGTGTGAGGTGTCCCTGCTGATGGCAGGGGGTTTGGAACTGGATGATCTTAAGGTCCTTTCCAACCCTAACTATTCTATGATTCTAATTTCTATGAATTATTATTAGAACTACACTAGGCCAAGCACTGGGAGCAATACAATAAGTAGGTTGGCCTTGCAAAAAGCTGGTCTGAAATAACATGAGATATTTACTGTGTATTTAATCTTTTTTTAATAAGAAATATTTTGTTTGGGTTTCCTGTTTAAAAAAGGGGAGAGAAAGAGAGAGATGTATTTTATGTCTCTCTTTTTTGTTTTGGTCAGCAGTCTTTTCATACATGTTTTGCTTATTCAGTTTTACTAAGGTTGTTGTGACAATATGACTTCATAGGCTTTCTTTCATATGTAATTTATGAGGACCCTGAAAAGGATCTCTTGGGTCATGGATTTCCAGAAAACTGTGTTGGATAATCTCTCATACACTGACCATTCTTAAGTCTAAGTTTCATTAAGACTTTCTTATTTCCGTTACTTCTCTTGGAAGACTGTTCTGTAACCTCATTCCTCTGATTCTTAGAAACCTTTCTGTAAATTCCACCTTGAATTTATTCATGGCCAGTTTATTCCCTTGTGCTTTCATGCTAGCATTGTCTTTTAATTTTTTAATTGAAATGGCTGTTTTCCTCCCTAACGTATCTTTTCTCAGTGTGTAAAAGGAAGACATATCCCTTCAGTTTCATTTTGTGAAGCCAAACTTGGTTGTGTGAGATATAGGTTCTTTATTCCCTCATCATTACAGGAACATTTGTTTATACCTATTCCAACACGTAATCAGTTGTTTCAAAGCAGGTGACCAGCATCACACATAATTATTCATGATAAAACCTTTACTGGTACAATATGATGGCATTCTTCCCTTCTGTCTTAACTGGAAGTACTTCAGTTATTCTTCCTACTTTAACTTTTTCTCCCTCTCTCCATTCTGCTGAGGCCTACTACCACTTTTTCCTCCTCCTTACATATGGATGGGTGTTTGGCTATTCTGCCACATTATGGTCCCTGCTTGATAGAACAGTTGCCAGGTTTTGCTCTGGACTTGTGATTTCCGAGGCAGTCTCCCAACAGTGTCAGCATATTGAGTTTTACTTCTGTCTTGAATAGAGTGATTTCTATTCTCTTTTCTGCCATTGTATTTAACCTCTTCATCTCTACTGAAAACAGTTTACTGAGGCAAAGGATTTATTCCATTTTGGGGCTACACATAGATTAGCTTTAAAATCTATCCAGTCCTTACTGTAGAGCAGCTTAACTTTTTCTTTTTTGTTTCCCTTTTTGCCTCTGTGGCTAAACAACCTTCTACTATTTGTTTTAATTTCCGTGCCAAGGTCTAACTCAGCTTGACTTTTTGGCACTTCTCACTTAATCCCAATATTATCTGACCCGTAAAACAAATTTTGGGTTTTGGCAGTCTTTTTCCTCATTCACTGTAGAATTCTGCTTACTTCTAAAATCCTTTTTTTTTGGGGGGAGGGTGGGATGAGTGGGTATATGTGTGCATCTGTGTGAGCAAGAACTGTGTGAGAGAACTGAGAGCCTTCTAGAGAATAGAAGGCCAGGTACCAATATATAAAGGGTGACTACAAAGAAGATGGAGACTCCCTTTTTACAAGGAGTCACATGGAGAAGATGGGGGGTAATGGGCACAAGTTAGTTATCTGACTGGACACAAGAGGAAAGTTTTTCATAGTGAGAACAATCAGCCATTGGAATAAACTCCCCGGGAAGTGATGGATTCTTCAGTGTTGGATACTTTTAAGATTCAGTAGGACAAGGTGCCTGGGTATCTAGTCTAGGTCATGTTTTGCCTAGGAGGGTTTCACCAGATGATCCTTGAAGTCCCTCCAACCTGGTATTCTGTGATATAGTTTAGTCTGAGAAGTTTTTGCAAGATTTTTCACCTGAATTGAAGTGAAAGAGTCAAAAATCACTTCCATTTTTAATTTTACATCCCAAGTGTTTTCTTCAAGGGAGACATCAAGTCCCTTTGCTTTGGCTTAGGGAAGTAGGGCATATGGTTTGCAAAGTTTGCTCTAGAATCAAACCCCCCACTTTTGATTATCCTTTCTCTTTAATTTAAACTGAGGCACCCTATGTCTAGTGAAACTAGATTACTTATTACACCAATCTTTCCTGCAATGTCCCTGCTACTGACTGAAAGAAAGTCTAAAATAACTTCATTTCTGGCTGGTTCAGTGTCTGTTCTGCTAAGCAGTATGTCAGCTAGCACATGTAGGAATAATTGGGCCCTACTGTTATTAATAGCATTTGTTCTCCAATGTATATCAATGGATATAAGTTATTTCCATGTGGTTGGACAGTTGTCCTGGCTGCATAGTTACTTGGCCCTTTGATTCAGTTAAGAATTATCTTTATGCATTGTAAGGAATATTAAACGCACATCAGGAGCCAACTGATATTCATTAGCCGTATACGCATGTTACAACAACTATATTAAACTACATGTGATGTACATTACATATTATGTATGAATCGCTTTTATACCATTGGGATAGTTTTAAGAATCTATTTTTAAAAATAGTTTTATTTCAGCAGCTTGGTTACAGAGGAAATGAGGCTTAGAACTGTTCGGTTGTTGGGCAGTGAAATCTTGCTGAGGATCTGATTAATATACAGAGCACTAACCAGGGTGTGTGTGATGCTTCTGTGTTTAAGTCTTTGCAACTGCAGAGATTAAAATTCCCATTTATTTCAGTCTCAGAGGAGCAAGGCAGGCTTGTACACTGGAACCTATAGTCTCCTTCAGACCATTTTTATTCACTTGCATTGATATTTCTCTTCATGAAAGTAAGGTGTATTGATAGACCTAGTATAGGACTAATGTAGATAAAGAAGGGTCTAACATGTATTTCCTGTTATGGTAAAGTAATTGCATGTTTAGAAATTATGTTAAAATAAATTCTTAAGGGAGGAGAGATTTAGAAACTTCAGTGGTTAACAGAAAAGCTACAAGAGATTCTCTTGTACTGGGTAATAATAAACTGGGTACAGCCTAGATTCTGTGATCTAATGATTAAACCAAAATTACATGTTCTGTGTATTAATTGTAAGCCATTGATCTTGTGTTGTAATTGTTATACTGTCCAGTGTCAGCACAGGGAGTCTGGACATTGGCAGATGATGAGAGACATCTACAAAGAGTATGTAGGCTCTGCTACAACTAAACAGCAAACGTTTTGCTGGAACACAAACATTTTGTTGTCAGTTTTAGAAACTTGTTTATCAGATTCCAAAAAGGGATGAATAGTAATTATTCATTAGATTGTCATTTGAAAATGTAATCACAGCACAGTAAACAGCCCCCTAGAGAGGCTGATCCAGATCCCATTGAAATCAAAAGAAAAGGCTGCTGTTGAATGTGGTTCTAACAGCTGAGAAATCTAAGCTGCAGACCTGGCTTCTGTGCCAAAGGGAGAGAGGGAGAGAGAGATTGCAAGCACCATAAACAAAATGAATAAAACAGGATCTCAAAATGTATGGTACAGTCCAAGTTGCTTGCAAAATCACTCTCTCTGGCACAAGAACTAGGAAGGCCACAGTTTAGATTTCACAGGATATTAAGGACATGGTAGTAATATCAGATATATAATAATAATGAAAATAGTGTTGTAAAATACTATATACTTTTTTTTCCCCTTTTGGAAACATACCATGAAGTTTTCACCTTTAAACTAAACACATGCTCACAGTTTATGGAAAGAAATATTCATTCTTACTGCCTGATTATGTGAAGTGCCGAGAACCATTCACTTCCATTATTTTTGAAGTTAAAAGGCACCCAGCACATGCAGTCGAGCTTCTTAATATACTGTTGGATTCAAGTGATGAAGCAGTCAGCAGAACTATGTCAGTGTTTCACTGCTGCCAAACTGCAGAAACTAATTACTTCTAAAGGTTGTGCACAAGCAGATAATAGACTAGATAATGATCCACCTGTGCTGGCAGATAGCAGTAACACTGGAGCTGCTTCACAGTTCCATCAGACTATGGGGACCGGAGTCTAGGTTCCCTGGCTGTTAGGCACAAATTTCCAACAGCTGCTTCCTAAAGATTGTCTAAATAGATTCTGACACCAAAATCACAATCATAGAAATTAAAAATGGGATTCAAGTGATTTCTAGAAGTCTTTCTTCAGAAGTCTAGGAAGAAGAAAATGCTTCCCATGACATTAAAGGATATCTTCTGAATACTGTAGAGATGGTGTCTATTCACATATAAAGAAGACAACTGCAAAGAGAAAACTTCCACTGTTACTGAAGATTCTTCAGTTGATTGCTAGTCCTATTTTGGTCCTATGATTACATTATAAAGCCAAAAAATTTAAACTTCCATGTGTGTACATCATAAGAGTGGTTGACACAGCAACTTCCTCACTCTAACGTTTCAGAAAAGGAAATTAACAGATGCCCCTGTGGAAGCAGAAGAAGACTATACTAAGTTTAACAGCAGCAATCTGAAAACCAAAAAGGTAAGCAAGCCTTGCATTCATGCATGTTTTGCTAAAGCATAGATTAACTTCCAACATTGGCATAGAATGCCTATTTTTCTCCTCCAAAACACGTCAGAAAAACAAATACAAAGCACAGATGTTTGTAATTATATCTCCTTGGAACTTTTCATTCAGGTTTAATTTTACTTTGATAGTCTTCATGTCCCTTTCTGAACTCTTTTATACTGTTACAGTTTGACTGTACTTTATCAGTGAATATTCCAGTGAACCTCACAGACTTGGACATTTGTTAAGGTGCACAGCTAACATTTGCAAAGCTCTTTGAGAACCTGAAGTGAGAAATCCTGTGGCTTAGTGATAGCAGCTGTTACATTTCAGTAATTTGAAAACGAAACAATGATGGCAGCATCCACTTAAATTCCAAGGGATGCTAAGACAGGATTTATTTTTACCTAGAAATATTGCTTGTGCACTTACTTCTGTCAACTTAATGAAGTTAAATCAACACAAAACTTGCTGATTGCAGCTCCAGCATGAGTTTGTAGGCCAGTTCAAATCTGAGTCCAGTGGTGGTTGCCACTGTATTATTCCTAGGAGAGCAACAGAGATGTGAAAAGAAAGATTCTCTCTGTGTGTGCCAAGGTTGTGAGGCTTGCACTGCCTTATTTCTGTGAATATTGAAAGAAAGTGAATTCTTCTCCAATCCATTGGGAACCAAAAAGGCCCTCTGTGCTGGTCTTGTGACCTTCAGACTAATGCTGACTACTCTTTATCCCTCTGCAAAGAGAAGCAGCTGGTAACAGATACATTCTGTCCTTCCCCCCAACAACACCAGAATTTTTTGTTCTCAGAGCACATGCTAGTTTTGAAATAAGAGGAGGATTGCCCTCTAAATGAAGGTGATAAATAGTCTAAAATAGGCATGTTTCCCCTCTTCCCGCATTATGCACCTATAGTTTTTGAACTGAGCATAAAGATAGAAATAAGCTGAGGAGAGATAATTCATTGTAATATTAAATATGATTTACTTCTGAAATAATGAAGCACATTGATGAGAGAATCTGGGAAAGAAAAGATAGCTCTTGGACTCTGTAGATTGTACTACTTTTTTAAAAATACTTTGGCAGTGGTTTTGATTGTATAGTAACTCAGACAATCATACTGTTGTTGCATATCTCCATCCTATCCATAATCTTCTAGCTGATCCCAAGTATTGTAATTGTGAAGTCCTGCAGATTGAGGAGCATTATAAAGAAAGGTCAATGCAAAGTTTTCTTAATAGGGAAAACAGCTAGAGAGTTAAACCATAACATTTTAAAATGCAAGAAAGAAAAGAGGTCAGCTCCGTAAAATGTGCTCATAAAACGTGTTTTAGGTGTAAAAGTCTGGGAAGTTGTCCCAGTGGCCTCAAAGTGCTTTGCAAATGTTAGTTACCTTCTTCATTCTTTCCTTCCGTCTCTTTTTCCTTTATTTCACTGTGCTTAGTCTTTGATAATAAATCAGTGTGAATTATTCATCATCTGTAATGCAAGGCTGTAATTCAACCTGCTGACAGCATAATCATGAGATTGAGTCGGAGGGTACAGTATGCATCTGTTATATTGCATGCATTATTCCTCTTAATGTACACTCAGGGATTATCGCAAAGTAAACGTTTGAGTTGGGATACCTCATTCTGCAGAAAGAAAATACGTTTTACCTCCTTGTTCTTGTAGTTGATTCTCTGTCTTTGTCTGAGGTTAAGTAATTTGTGACAAGTATTTTTCTGTTTGAATAATCTCAGATTTGTTTTGTAAGGGTTTTTTCTTACAATTCAGAGCCTGCACAACATTATATTTACTGCTGTATACTAAAAAAGCAATTCAACTTCTTGGTTGACTTCTGTATTTAGGAGTTTATAGCTCTCCTATGGAGATGCTGCTTAACATTTTCTGTTTATCATTTCACTAACAGGCAAACAGCAAGATGTCTGCAGCACAGAAGGCTTTGGCCAAAGTTGATAAGACTGGAATGAAATCAATTTCTGCTTTCTTCAGCTCCAAACCTAAAGCATCAAAATAAAGGCTTGTTCTTAAAAGAGTTTTTTTACAGTAGTTATTTTTATGTTAAGCTAAAGATGTCTCCTTGGATTTTTTGTTAGCATAGTATGTGCAGGGCATGTCTGTGTACATGGTGGAGTTTGTGAGTGAGCTCAGGACAGAGCTGTTATGCCTCAGCTGTGCAAAGCAGTACCATACAGATATTCCAACTTGTGTCAGGAAGATAAGACTTTCTGCATTAGAAGTAGGTGCTGTGAACTGTGAAGCAAGGTTTAAGCATACTGTACTGCAGCTTGTTCTACAAGTCTACCACAGTTTTCTCCATTGCACTCCATTCCAGGCTGGAAACATGCCCTTCTTTGAATTTTTAAGGAGTTTTTTTCATTCATAAAGAACATTATTTTATGAGATTTTATGGAGATTTTTACTGAGTATAACACCAGAGTAGGATGTCATCATTAGATTTTTATGTTCACCCAAATCTAAGTGCTGATGTAAGCATTGTCATTGGTAGCAAATTATGGAGGCAAAACCAGTGTCTGTATTGGGATTCCAGTTGGTTTAAATATGCTAAAAACAAATTGCAATAAATGTCAATTGACATGTAATGCAATAAAGTGCTTTGTGTAACAAATTTGTGCTTGTTGTATTTGATGTACATTTTAAGATTTAGATTGGGCTTCATGACATTTATTAAGGGGTTTGGGTATTTTCCTGTTTATAAATTTTAATCCTTAAAGAATTACAGCATCACTGATAAATCTCTTAACACATAGCAATACAGGGGTATTTTTACATTTAGTTCCAAGGTCAGTAGGTTCTTACAAAAATAATTAAGGAAAGATTTATTTAAAGGCAAAACTTGTTTTCTCAAACAAGCTTATTGGACCTGGATTCTAAAGCTTAAGTATGGGTGCCTTAGATAAGGTTTAGTTTTATGAAGTTTTGCACAAGGTAGGACTGTTACTTAAAACACAATACTCACTTTTGGGTGTGTTCTTTCCACATTGCTGAGTGTTTTTATATATTCAGAAGGATAGCTGTCTGCTAAGTTGCAAGTTCTCTGATTCACAGAATCAAAGAGTATGGAATCACTGGGATCGTTAGTATAGGTCTAGCCAGTTCTGCAGAAAACTCATTGTTTCATCCACCAGTTGTTGCACTGAGTCATTACTGTGAGTCAACTACAACGTGTTTTAAAAAGACACTCAAGCTATTTCATTCTTTGCTATATTAGCTCAGTAGGGAATCTGCCTTTGTCCCTTGATAATGGGGAGTTTCAGAGAAGCTAATAGTTTCTTTAGTTCTTTAGTAACTGCACTGTTTTTCCACTTCAGGTTACTTGCTTCATTCACAACTATTGGTTTATGGTGTTGTCTGTTAGGTTAAAGAGCACTATGGCATTTTCTCTCAACCAGAAAAGAATGAGAAGCCTTGCTGGGTGTTCTGTGCACTTTTGCCATTGTTGGAGTTTGTGTGCTTTTCAGACCAGTGGCTATTTCAGTTTTCGACATAGCCTGTAAACAGAGAAGTCATTATGGTTGGAATTCCAGATAAAAGAAAATATTTGGAAGTCTAAGGAATTATTATCTCAAATTACAGAGATTTATCTAACAAATGTGGATGGCCTCCCAAAAGCATACAGTTAATGTTCCTAGTTTTAAAAGTGTTTGTCTGAAGTGAATTATATAGACCCAAAATGAAGTTCTTTAGGTATCAGTATTGAAAGTCTTCCTTACCTCTGGAAATCAGCCTGTAGCATTAGTGTTTGAATGTAGGTTGAGAAGTGCGTGATTCAGACGCAGAGAATTTATTGATTTTTCAATTAGAATCATTCTCCCAAGTCATTTGGTGCTTTAAAAAAAATTATTTAATAAAATAAAAGTCACGAATGTCAACTTTCTGAAATTATATTAGGGTGTGGGAAGAGGTGGGGGACACAAAACCCCCAGGAATTGCTATGTGAAGCCATAGAGGAATTCCTGCTACCCCACACTGCCTTGTTGTTCAGCTGTCTTCAGCAGAATTTCACCAGCCCTATCGGTAAAGTTTCCCTTTTTTTTTTTTTTCTTTCCCTCCTTTAACTGTCAGACAATTTTAAAAGTTAATAGTAGGTGTCACTGCATTTGACAATTTCTATGTGCACCACCTTTAGAGTTGGTCTAGGCTGTAAGTGAAGACCTGCCCTGTAGCAGCACATACTGGTTTATCTGATGGGTCTTTGCTATGGTTGGAAAGAACTACGGTTTGGTGAGCCCAGAATGAGCTATTGCAGTCATGAACTGGAAAGGTTAGATTTTGAAAAACATTCAGCTTAACTCAGCAGTTTATTTAACAGTCAAAGAAACCACCCAACTTCTTATCAGTAGGAGAAAGGATATGCCAATGATGACAACTTCTGAAAACCACTCAAAAGTGCAGGATAATGTTATGGAGGGGGAAAAGAAGATAACCAGGCACATACTGTGTGAAGGTTTTGCAGTAAGCAGCATCCTAGGAGCGTTCTGATAAATAAGAGGAAAGGAATTATATATCTATTAATGGCAGGCTAATTCTAGACACTAGAAGATGTTGAGAAAGCAGACAAGCATGGGGTGGATGTTTGAGTGGAAAACCAAGAATGGGAGAGAATTACAGTAGAAACAGTTACTGTGAGTAGGATGGATATATGATAGAATCTCTGCTTCTGGTCTAGTTTTAGGGGTTTGGGTTTTAACAATTTTGTGAAACATACTTTGGAAATGCATCTTTTCATTGACTGAACAGTTTGAGACCCTTTCTTCTAAGAAACAGTCCCCATTTCTCTGGTCAGAATGTAGGACAGGAGAGTTCTGATAGGGATGAGAGGCCTTTGTGCTGACTTCTATTTGGGGTACTGATTCTTTTTTTTCTTTCTCTGTACATGACTTTCACATCTGCCGCTGCACTCGGGGACTAAGTCTGGAGTTCTTCCTCTGTGCATAGGTGCATTATGCTTTAGTGTGTCACATCACAACTTCAGCTGTCAGCTATGCTGTGACTTACAACAATTGTAATTTTATTAGTGACTGTGCTTTTGGTTGAGCGGGAATTTGTGCATGACAAAAAATATAAGCTATTTCCAAAAGCTATTAGAGCTTTCAGATGAAAACAAAAAACTCTTTTCCCTTTAGGAAAGAATGAAATACATTTAGTAACTTCGAAACTTCCTCAGCATGTAGCAGTAAGAAGTTATGAAGAGCATATGGTGCCAAATACATAAAACAATATTTCCTACCACAAGGATTTAAATATAGTTATTGTGCCTGGCCAGCAGTAGCAGTAGGTCATTAAGAAGTGCTGCTTTGCTATTTCTTCCTTGGTTAGCTTAGTATGAAACAATATGCCAGCACCATTACAGAAATGTGGTCTTATTTTATTTCTTTTTCTGGATTAACATGATATCTCTCCATGTTCATGTAAATATCTGATGAGTTGTGATGCTTTTATAATTGTTGGTTTGGGATTAAGCAGCTCTTACATTTCCACTTTCTAGACTTCACATTGCAAATGGATTGACACCAGTGGGCATGGAAAACTTCATATGGAAATACCAGCACTGACTTAGGGATAAGTAAGGGTTGAACTTGCACATCATTTTCAGTCTTAAGTAATAAACTTAGTTCTATTTGTAGAAGTGACAATTGGTGATTTTAATATTTTCAGTGGAAAAGGCGACACACTTGGCAGAATTTGCATTCAGATCTGAAACCTGGAAGAGCTGCTTGTTTTTGGGTGTTCAGTTGTGTCTAACCTTCTGTTTTTTACAGGGAAACTAAATGCATGGATGCTCATTTGAATAGATTAATGTTTATGACTAGGGTTTTCTCTTCCCTTTTTAGATGCCTGGGCGAAGACATGCAAAGAAGAAATGAAAGGAGCATAAGGAGACTCGCTAATATTATTTTAACTTGCCATAATCTCAAAGCATCTTATAAAGGCATTTTTTTACACACTTTCTGAAAATAAATGCTTGAAGTTAGACAAGCCCTGTTCCAAGAAAAAGCAAATCTCAGCAGATTAACATTGTTAAATATGCAGTGTGTTAAACATACACTGCTTCAAATTTTATAGCTTATACACTATTGGTCTATTGGGCCCTTCCAGGAAAGCACTTACGAGCATGCCTAATGTTAAGCACATGAGCAGTGATGTTAAAATCCGCAGTGTTGTTCGTGTGGATAAGTGCTTTTCTGGATCAACGCCTAAAGTCCTGTTAGGTGCTGAGCATCCTGATCCATATCCAGCAAAGCACTTATGTCCATGCTTATCTTGAAGTGGAAGAGCCAGTCTAATATTTGTACATTAGTGTTCACCATAAAACCTCTCCTGGCACAATGACTCACATGCTTAAAATTAAGCACCTGCCTAAGTATTTTGCAAGGTCAGACAACAGCATCTTTGAGCAAGTCTTAAATATTTACTTGGTTTTGTATGAATTTTTTTTTTTTTTTACTTTTTTTTTTTTTTATTATA
>NDXB01019606.1:8185-32687 GCA_002631895.1 Agapornis roseicollis
AGAAAAAAAAAAAAAAGAAACCCAAAACCCACCAAAAAAAACCCCAAAAGAAGAAAAAAACCCCCAAAACATAACAATAAAAAAACAAAAACCAAAAACCAACCGACTTCATCCCTCCCCTTCCAACCCCCCTAAGGAAATAACATTAGCACTAATTCCTATAATGCCAGCCAAGATATGCACAAGCACGTAAGAGAAATCAAAAGCATTTGCTAAATGTTTGTAACAAATACTTATGTACAAAAAAATTCACAAAAGACCAGTTCCCCCTCGAAGCAGAGCACATGGCAGTTGACACTGGAACAGATACAACCACTGGCTGGGATTATAAACCACGTACTGATCCAGAGGAAGAAAAGTTACATGTAGTGGAGATCTTTGTTTTGAACATTAACATTTACCAAAGTTTGGCAACATTTATCTTTTAAATTATGCAAATTATGTAAACAAGAGGAACATTTCAAATCGATCTACATGCAAAACTTCATGTCATGCAAGGACACCAAGCACCTGGATTTCTCTCTCACAGACAGAGCCCATGATGTGCAGCACTCAGTTGAAGGAACAGCTATGGCAGACAGGTGCTCGACTGAAGTAGGTTCACACAACCTGCGCTTCCCACTGCTGATTATAAAACAACTTTTTTTTCTCTTGAATAGAAAAACTACTATACAGGAAAGATGAACTGTCCTACAAAAATCTAGCAAATGTTTTTCTTCCAGCCAATAGTACCACTGCAGAAAAGGGAAGGGATGATATAAAGTTGTAAAACGTGGCTCGCTACTTTTATATCACACAAAGGTATCAAGTTACCATCCGTTACAAATCATGATATGGACAAATCTAGAAAAGAAAATCATTCCCCAGGCAAAGGACTGGAGAACCGCAAGAGGTATAAATTTAGATAGTGTGACGTTTTCCTCCTCTATGGCATAGGTTAACAAGATTTTCCCCCTGTATGAATCCTATATACATATATATATATAAAATATTACCAGTTATTTATGCTACCTGTAGTATTCTTTAAATGCAGAGGGGAAACTATCGTGGTTGAAAAACAGAATTTAAATGGCAAGAACATTTTCTAATCTAAGTACTGTAGAAAATAAGTGGATGGGAATCCTGCAGAGTTACATCAATCCTAATTTCATTAAGCTAAGCACAAGAAAAAATCATGGATGTGTCTAACACCTTGAGCAGCTGTATCTAAAATGAATCCAGAACAGCAGATCTGCCTTTGCTTCAGGACAGCTGTAACTGCTCCCAGTTCCTAGATGCCGAAATCTAGCGGCCATCAAAGCATTCCACAGTTACTATATGCACGAGGGCTAGTTCTTGGCAGTAGCATTAAACTATATTCTCATATTAAGTAGAACTGTACTAAGTTATTTAGCAAAGAGACACAGTCCCTGGTAATATATTAACAGGTATAAATAAACTTAGTCTCCTGTGTTACAAAAAATGTAATTAAGGTGAATTAATAAGAAGCAATGCTTTGTCAGCCAGTCAATATATAGAAACATCTGAACAGTCACAGGAAAAGGAAAAGAGCTGACCTAACACCCAGTTAAAATTTTACATTCTTCTACTATATATATAAAACTGTGTGAAATAAAAGTAAGGATGTATATCCATATATTGAACTGTTAATATTCTGCTTGGCACTTTGTACTCTAGTTTTGTTTCTGAATCAAGTATATTAAATTAAAGCCCACCTAACTACTACATATAGAAAGCTACATATATATCTATATATAAATACACACACACATATATATATATAGATAGATATTTCCTTGTTATAAAAGATGAAGAAAAATAAATTAAAAAGCCAACCCCTTCCCTTTCTCCGCCACACTGATATGCTCTTTCCATCTTTGCTGTCCTTCAGACTTTAAAGTGCTACACTGAGTTATTGAGAGAATAAAAGTTCAATAACACTTAGTTGGCTTCATGAGGCTCATGTTGGAAAATGTGGCTTCACAGAGAAAATACTTCCATTTAAATACACAGAGAGCATTGCTGGACGTCTTGAGCAGATCTTCAGAGATGGAGAAGAAAGCAAAAGTGTTGGGTGGTGCCCTACAGAGTCACACATCTACCACCATCTTTTTGTGGATATCTAGGCCTCCTACAACCTGGGGGGAAAAAAGGGTTTGTAAGCAGATGAGAACTGAAAATCAGCAACACACAGAGAACACGCTTTATTCAGGACATGCACTCAGGGTGATCGTCACAGTACTTCCCTGGCCTCCCCAAACTAATCTGCATCTCAAGCACTGCGAGATACATGAATGAATTCTGTATGAACCAAAGCAGTTGTATTAGTACAATCTACGCACTCAGGGGTCTGAAAGACAGTCTGAGTTACACCATTTTGGCTTTCTTCCATCTCATATTCTGACCTCATATTACGTTTCTGCATGCTAAATGAAATGCTGACATCCTGTAAAACTGCGCCTCTGTACAAGAGAAGCAAAGGGCCTTAGGAAAGGCAGCAGCATTGCTGACAAAACTACACGCACCCAAAAAGGAGCTACCAGTGTTCAAAGGCACACGGTTCATGCACAGAGAAAGGAAAGGAAAAGGTGCGAGGTCAGAGGAACTCTTGTAATGGAGACAAAATTCATAGGCCAAATAGTATTGCCAAATGTGACAAATAGGGAAGTGTTTTTGTAGCTAGATGGCACAAAATTCAAGCAGCTGAACTGCAAGAACAAGAGCTGGTAGGAATGAAAGCAATGAAAGGTTTCTTGTCAGGAGGTCAGCAAAACCTGAAGAACTAAAATGCCAGTAAGTTAGGAAAATCGAGCCGTAGTACAAGACAAGGAGCCTGGGCAGAAGCTGGAGGACGAAAGAAAAGGCTATGTTATATCTGATGGATGGTTAGAAGACAACAGGGCAAGAAACAAACAGGCATTTCACTAATGCAGGCATTTGCAGGCTGCAAGTCTTTGAGTTCTTTGCAGATGACCGTGTGTTTTCACATGATGTCACAAAAATAACTGCTAAAAAAAAGGCACGCAGACAACAGAGCCTTTTGATTTTAACAGCTTAGAAAAAGGGCAGATTTCTTCCATGAAAGCATGAACGAGTTCTGTTTGAACTGAAGTTGTAAACTCAGAAGAGTAGGAAACAAGCAGTGCTTGAGTGCTGTTGACTCAGTGCTAAGCCATGTGTATGTTCATTAATACATCGTTTAAAATACACACACAAACATTTGTTATTGCCATTTTCAAGGGGTCCAGTTTCATTATTTCAATTTAGATGTAAAACTTGCTGTCAACTAATTAAACAACCATACAACATGGGTGAGAATCAACCAGTTCAAGTCTCAAGTGCTACATTCAAGCCCTCTGCTCAGTAAAACCCAACGTTTTTAAGATGTGCCTGTCAACTGCTGGTCCCTTTCAAGAGCAGCACTTGAGCTGCTACCCTGCTTGTAACTGACCCAAATCCTGCTCCCCTGGCCCTTGTAAAACCCCTGTGTTCTGCAGATGGTGATAATCCCCCCAGACTTCTCCACACTGTGCAGAGATAAACCTTTCTGAAAGGTGATTTGGAGCAGACACTCAGTTTAGAGACTGGGGGATTAACCTACAGGTAACCTCTGCAGAATGCACTTCTCCCCTCCCACACCACCCCTGACAGGATACGTTTTGAAAGAGACCTGCACTCATGTTTTAGCACTCTGGTTTTACAGCTTTGAGATGGTTTGAAGCACTTGGCCCCTACCCTCAGGGAACAGGACACGCTGCCCACCGTGCTCTGATTTTCTTTTTCAGCCCATGTGTTCCATTGAGCAGCCAGAGACATTTAAAACAACCAAAAGTGCTCTTTCTTTTTCAATCAAGTAACTGTTGAAAACAAGGACAACCAGCTTCCTACGTCAAGCCAGTCACGACTTATCTTTAGAGACTGGAATCCAATACATGTCTTCATGTCAGGCATTTTTGCCTACATACAAAAATAGTTTAGGATTGGTCTTATGTTTAGTATGGCATAAAATGACACAGAAATTACCCTGTAAAAATTCCTCTGCTCTGAGCGATCTCTTCAGGCACGCTGGATTCAAGGGGAAAGCCGGCATCCTGAAGAAACCTATTCTTGACTGGCTCATATGCCCTGTATAACAAGGTCTATACACACCCTGTATACCAAGACAGTGTTCTATTGGAAGCCGTAAGACAAAAATGCCATCTATAACAAAGCTGTGTCCAAGAGTGACTATTGCAAAATCACTCTGCTTTTATAATCTTGCCCTTTATACTATTTACCATTTTTCTTCTTTTCAGAATTCAAAGTTACCAAAGTTTTCTTTGGAGGTTACTTACAGCACAGAATTCTTCAAAGGATATTCTTCCATCACCATCCTTATCTGCATTAATTATGGTTTTATCTACAATTTGCTGTAACTGAGTGTCTTTGAGATTGTTCCCAACCATCATCTTCAGCACCTGGAAGAGCTCTCCATTTGAGATATACCCATCTTTGTCCATGTCATAAATGCGAAAAGCAACTGCAGAAGACAGAGGTATGTAAAGCTTTCAGTAACAAATGTGGCCAGGAAAGAGCAATATACGTTCATGTGCTTTGCACTAAGTAATGACACAATCCTGTGCAAACTGAGAAAAATCCTGTGTTTTAAGTGAGATTTTTGACAGCCTTGGAACCATCAGAAACAATATAATGAATGCTACCATGGAATTTAAAACAAAAACCTCACTTGAGAACTGTCAACTGAAACAGTTTTAGCACCAGCAGTAAACCAACTCTATAAACACTGAACTGGAAACTCTTCACCAGCACAAGGTAAAGCACCCATGCAGCAGCTCATTTACAAGCACAAAAAATAACAACCTTCCAGGAAATGATCAAAATCCCACCTGGTTGTTTTCCTGCAAATCTGGCATTAACACTGAATTTATTACTTATTGGAAACTACATCCATGCATGAACCCATCCTTTCCACACTCCAAAGGCTTGGGTCATGTTGTGTTCCTCAGACACAGTTCTCAAAACGAGGATTTAGTGCTGTTGTATGATAGCAGCAAAAAAATCTGCTTTATGGAAGCGTAAGAGTAACATCAAAGCACATTATTACACAGTTCTGTGAAGTAAAAAGGAAGCAACTGAAGATATTCAGAAGGCAGCCTCAGCAAACCTTCCCCACAGAACACCGGCGAACTCTCCCACAGATGGGTACAGAAAGCTTACAATCTACCTTCATGATTTCCCATTGGATTTGCTGCTTGCTCAATGTTGACCAACAGAAACTTATTTTGGAGGATCAAGAAAATTTTGTTAAGGAAAATTCAAAATACTTACACCTCAACTTCTGTTCCTTATCTCCTTTGACACTGAACTGGGAGACTCCCTCTATAAATTCTAAAGGGTACAAGAGAAATATTTACAAGAAGTGTATTTTTTTAACACCAAGGACATAAACATTCAGAACTGTAGAGAAATTGTGAGAAGAATCTACATGACCCTAAAATCTCTTAAGTTTTGTGCCATTCAAGTGTCCATGCTTTCATACTTACATGTTCTTCCGTAGGAAGTACTCCAAACCCAACACTGTGCTCACTGCCCAGACCTGTTCACACCAGTATTTAAGTCAGTTTGTTGCCAGATTTTCATAAGAATCTGATCTAAAACTCGAAGATCTCTACTAAAGCTACTCCAGTGCAGATTCCAGTTTTACAGCTCAAGATTATTTTCTCAAAGCAGGAATTAGACTAAAAGTTAAAACTGTTCTAATAGAAATTTAGGGGAAAAAAATCTATTTTGCTATTAAAAAAAATGGGAAAAAAAGGAAAATTAACACTGTTCAACAATGATGCCAATTCCAGGAGCAAACTCCGGAGTTGCCAAGAAAATAAAACCCTGGGATGCGCTGTGTCTGGTTACGATCCTGTAAGTAGACTTCTTGGGAGTTTTGGGTAGTAAAGGTAACAACAGAGCAGAACCAGAAGCTAAACTGTGGTAAGAATACAGAGGTGCAGCAATCTAGTGTTAGGTTGAAAGGCCTATGTCGGTTTGAACAAGTTTTGTGACATTTAATCAACAACTCAGGTATGACTGATCAATAAAACGCTGACTTCACTGGGTTAGCACTGTGCTTTGAGGTTAAGCTAAAAAAATAAAATGTTCAGGTCTTTCAACAAGAAAAACATAATTCTGCTTATCTCGAATCCTAGAATTGTTTGGCTTGGAAAGGATCCTTAAGGTCATCCACTTCCAATCCCCTGCCATGGGCAGGGATACCTCTCGCTAGAGCAGGTTGCTCCAAGCTCCATCCCACCTGGCCCTGAACACTGCCAGGGATGGGGCAGCCACAGCTGCTCTGGGCAACCCATACCAGGGCCTCACCACCCTCACAGTAAAGAATTTCTTCCTTACAACTCATCTAAATCTCCCCTATTCCAGTTGACTATCGTTTTCCTCCAAGCTTCCCTCTGACAGAAATAAAGAACTTAAATGAACCAAACTTGGCCAGAGGACAACAGCAGCATTCACTGCCACTTACTGCAACAGCATCAATTTCACCATGGAAAATTGTTTCTGACAACTTCCTGTTCCCACCCAGGAGGGAGAGCTCTCAATAATTACATTAATCACAGCTCAATGTCACACACAATATAGCGTCATCTTTTATCACTGCTTATTTTTCACAAGGGGATTTCGAACAATTATATGCAACAATTACTGCTTTGGAAGCGGGTACCAAGAAAAAGTCTCAAAGCCTCAACGTTCTAGTTACACTGTAGTTCTCTCTACAGAAATTTAAGGGGGTTTGTAAAGGTTAGTAGCTTTTATATTTAAATATTTTATATTTATATTTTATTTAAAATGTCAGCCTGTCAATAGCAGTGAGACTGAAGAGCTGTCTACACTTTAAAATGGATTAACCTTTTCTAGTCACAGAATCATAGAATAATTAGGGTTGGCAAGGACCTTACAATCACCTAGTTCCAACTTCCTTGGGCAACCCATTCCAGTGCCTCACCACCTTCATAGGAAAGAATTTCTTCCTTATATCCAATCTAAGCTTCCCTTGTTTTGAACCCGTTACCCCTTGTCCTGTCACTACAGTCCCTAATGAAGAGTCCATCCCCAGCATCCCTATAGGCCCCCTTCAGATACTGGAAGGCTGCTAGGAGGTCTCCACGCAGCCTTCTCTTCTCCAGGCTGAACAGCCCCAACTTTCTCAGCCTCAGCAGCAAGAGATATTAAGTATTACCTTGAACAGAAGTTACAAACATCATCACTTCTAAGGCTCAGAGGCTGTTTTTAACACCAACCAGTAGTGAAGATTTTTAATCTGCCGGCCCTTCTCATCACAAGTATTTAAGGTAAGTCTAAAATTTGGAGGAACATACTACATCAAGATTTGCAGTTTTCACTTAAAGGGCCTACCTGAGCTTCACCTAAAACCATCCTGGCAAAGGGAGCGTCAACAGAAGAATCTGGACCACTTCCACAGTTTAGAAAGCTTTTTCAAACGACTCCCAAGACAAGACAGATCTAACATCTGGGTGAATACAGCCTCTGCACAGACACACCACGCACAGGATACCCAGTTTTTCAGCCTCTTCAGCGTCAAAATGTACTTCAGATTAGCACCACAATGAAGAGTCTGAATTACTGCACTTCAAGACTTAACAAGCAGCCCTAACTCGGTATGCCCTGGAAAGCTATGACTGAACAATCTGCTTTCTTAAGCATTTCACTCAGGAGTGCTCTGATGTGCCAGGGTTTTACTGGAATTCAGGTTCACCAGGAATTAGGACCTTATTCTGATTCACAAGGGTTTTTTCTCCCCTCTCTTCTCACCAGAAGCAAGATTTGAATTCTTGAGCTCCAGAAATTCAATTTGTTAGAAATTCTGATAAACAGCCACAAAGCACCAAGTCTTACCTTTGAAGTCCACTTCTCCATTTCCATCTGTGTCAAATATATCTATTACTCGCTGTACTAACGGATTCTGTTGCAATTCGGGTAAAGACATGAACTCTTCCACGCTCAAAGAACCAGAGTTGTCCAAATCAAGCTTCTTAAATCTCTTTCCTAGCCGTTTGATTTCATCAGCATCAACTGAAAGGGAAAAAAAAACCCAATACCTATTCTGAGAAAGGCTTTGGTTAAGCACAAAGCACATTTCATTGCCTTCCTACCAGAATTTCTCCTCGTTTACTACAACTGTTAAAACACTCCTGGAAGATTATAAAGATAAAATCAAATTGAAGACAAATACAAGCTTTTCCATTTTTTTGTTTTAAATACGCCTTACCTTTTTTCCTCCCCGCACCAGCCATAATACAGTCAGCCTCGTGACTCCCTGGATACCCCATGCTGACACAACATGTTTAAGGATTGAGGGTGCTTAGCTGGTTCTTAGTCAGAGAGCTCTCACAAATACCAGGCATGAAGAAATTAAGGAAGAGAGAAAGTTTTCTTTGAAGGCTGTAGCACTACAGCTAACCACCAAGACTAACACGTAAGAACATCTATTAGTAAGTGTATTAGCAAAACTACTGATTCTTCAGCATACCAAACATGGGATCTCCTAGGCTGCATGCCAAGTGAAGCTGGTTAACAGGGCCCCACTGTTGACCAGTTACCACTCAAAACATCATCCAGACAAGACCCAAGATAATTCTTCTTCTCCATCTCAAGCAGGAAGCAGGCATACCTGTAGGTATACGATATACCTGTAGGTATATGTATACCTGTAGCCATGACCTGCACACACTTATTTTTGTTGTCCCAGAACTTTAAGCAGTTTCAGATCCTGCAGCAGCACCACTTATCTATCCCCTTCAATTTATAGAGCTATACATACACCCAGTATACTCTATATACATCTAGAGGTTTACACATACCCAGTACCCAGCCTTACATTTCAGACTTTGCCAGGAGCAGACTAAGTCTGTGAATACATTAAAATGATTAAAAGGAATCTTGTAATCTGTTACTGCTGAAAAAGCTTTCCCTACAACAACCAGAAAGTTCCCTATCAGCAGCTTCATTTACAACACCAACGTTAGTTCATTAACTGCTCACCGTGTTTGGGTATGAAGGAGGAACCAAGGTTCCTAGGAAGTCCTAGAAAGCATCCAGCACACAGTAAACAACACACCATACAGAACCTGCAGCTTTCCACCTCCCTGCACCAATGCCTTTGGCAGCATGAATAGTCTCCTCAACATTTCTCAGCTCCATTTAGTGCATTTGCTCCAACAGTAACAGAAATTGCTTCTCAACTTCTACAAGGCACATACAGACCACCAGATCCACTTTCCATCACATTAACACCTCCTTGCCTTTTGTAAAAGTGCAGCATAAAACCAACCAGCACTTACTCTTTCCAATACATAAGGTCTAGCCAACATGCAGAGCTTTATGTTTGGAAACTGTAGCCTATTCAAAGACCTGATCCTTTACCAAAGCAGTAACAAGCTTCCACTTAAACTCCTTGATATCCTTCTCAAAAACCCAACTAGACACAAACCCAGAGATGCTCACAACTGTGCTATTTCAGAATGAAAGGCAGAGAACACACAAGAAGTCCAGAAGCACAAGCTGATCTTCTATCAAGGGTCTTTTTTTGCCTAAATAGTAAATTCTGCCATTCTGCAGTTAGTCAGTCTTGGTAACTCCTTGCCAACTGCTGAGGCAGAGAGCAAAAAAGGTTCAGTGCTCCCAGAACAATCTTCCCTTTGCTGTGCCAGCAAGTGACAGATCTGATTCTGCCTCTAGGGCTATAAAAAGAAGGCTAAACAGCATCTGCAGAGGCTTACAAGTTGTTTCCTCGGTTTCTAGTCTGCAATTTGGTATTTCAATTAATTAGGCTCTCGACTACAGGAAAGCTACATTCTTTTCTCCACCAGGTTACGTGGTAGCCTAGTACATGATTGAAGGTGTGCCCTTAACAGCACGACACCGCACTGCAGCATCAAGAGCACATTACTGTTGGCATAGCTACACAGAACCACCTTCCCTCCCAGATCATGCAAAAGGTGACATACCACCACAGGGTAGGCTGTGTAAAGAACATGATGATGAGACCGAAAGGCAACAGTATAAAGAGAATGGCAAAGCAAAGCTGACAATTAGCCCCTACAGTTGCTTATGAGTTCACCAGCACAAAATGCTTTTTCTTAGCAATATACTGAAGACATTTGCCAACTCTTGCTTCTGCCCACAGAAACTCTTGGGTTTCCATTTTCCTCACAGTCTTAAAACTGTAAATGGAGTCAGACTTTGAAATGGTTGGCTCAATCTACCTTCACTCCCTGCCCTGCTGCCAGAAAGCTGTTGGACCCACTGGAGTTTAATGCAAAGCCAGCACCCTGGCAAGCTGTGAACATGGGAACCTTATTTCTACTGCAAGCTCTATTCCAGAGTTGCAACTCCCACAGGAGTTGATGTCCTGAAAAAAAATAATCCTCACAGCATCTGAAAAAGCACAAAAACATTAAGCAGGGCTTGTCACACAATGTACGTAAATGCATTTTCCAATGTAAAATGGATGTTTGAATAGACATAATTTATACCTATATTACAACAATGCATATAAGGACTTGTCCAACCAGCACATCAGTCTCCCTTGACTTTTATTAGTCATGGTTAAACATGTTGTCCTGGTCCAACCACGATTCTCCTGCTTCCCCATCTGGACTCAGCAATCAAGACTGACCACATCTTTCAAGTAACTCACCATTTCTTCGTAAAAACAAATCCCCTGAACAGCCTATTCTGAAATCAGAAGTTTGCAATTGCATCTGGAACTCATGCCAAGAAACCCTGAAGTAAGACCTGTGATGGCTATTAGAACTACTTCCTAGTGGGAAAAACAAGAGCAATAAAAGGTACATGAATTGTTTCTTTAAAAAATAAATTCACTTTAATAAAACTAAGCAGCAAATGGAAAGCATTATCTGTAGTATATATAACATGCTGCCATCCTCCTACCAGATCAGTGAACTCCCACTTTCAATATTAAGATTAGCACTGACTAAAATGGAACAATTTAAGCCACCTAAGCAACCTCCAATACATTATAGTTCTACCATTTCACAGAATCAGAATGGACAAAAAATGAAAGCAGCATTAACACAGATGCACCTCTTCTCCCTTGCCATGCTAACTGAAGAGTTAAGGAACTGCAAGCTCTGAAACATTTCTAACTTACACTTAAGAAAACCCTAACATAAGAACACAACAATGCCATTTTTACAAATCAGGATGTAAAAAAACAGGCCTAAAGACCAGCTGTCATTACCAGCATCATTTCCTCAGAAGCAGCATTAAGCAAAGTCTTGTCTTACGATTCTAGTTCATCTCCTGGTTTGAGAGCTAAAGGTTAGGGTTGGAAAGGACCTTAAGATCATCTAGTTCCAACCCATTTACTTTTCCTCACAAACATAAGCAAAGAGCGAAAGTGAGACCTAGCATTCTGTCAATGTTCTGCTGTTAACTGAAGCTAATTGCCACACATGCAAGTCAGTCAATCACTGCTCCACAGCTTTAAATTACTCCAGCTGGCACAGAAGACAAACAAGATCAGCTATGCCATCACATTTACTTGCTGAAGCAGAGAGCTAAAATCTTGCATGCAAGATGTACGACAAAAACTTTTGCCAGAAAGGTACCTTGTATCCCAAACAGGGACCTACCAATATGAATTAAAAAATAAAATAAAATGAAATGAAATGAAATAAAATAAGTTTACTGGGACATTCAGAAACTGATCCACCACACTGTTAAAATGGATGTTACAATGAATACACACACTCTGCCATCATCTGCTGGGCATAAGAACCACAGTTCAAGCAGTCTGGCGTTCTCAATTAGCCAGATAGTTAAATATGCAAACCAGCAATGCTTGAGTGAAGCTAGAGTGCTGATATGTTTCTGTTAAAGATGGTACTCAAAGAGGCCAAGATTATGGATAATAAAAACAAGAATCAGATGACGGGAAGGGGAAGAGGCTGGCAAGTTACATAAGAATGTTCTTTTGTGTTTTACTGAAGGGCAACAAAGCAACAACTGCCTGAATTATGAGATTAGAGTCTTCATACTTTTAAAATGTTCATTTCTCTTCCTCCACATATACACACATACAATTCGGTCCCTCATAACGTCAATCCATTCAACTACAATACACAGTCCGGGTACAGAACTGCAACAGCAGTTCCTATTAGAAATGGGATTACAAATGTCTCATTTCAAACCTTGAAACATTCAAGCAAAGCATTTGCCTGCACTAGTGATCTCAGAGAAGTTCTACTCTTGGGGGAAAAAACAAGTCAAGAACAGTACAGAGAAACTTGGTACCTCTGCCAAAAGCTGACCAAATATCAAATTTAGTCCAGCGTTTTGTTTCTGGCAGTGGACACGCTGCGGAGGAGAGTCCTTGGAGGAGGAAATAAGGAAAAAGCAAAGTAATTACAGGAATAGGAAAGTTTCCTTTAACAGTTCACGGGCATCAAACCCTCCGTTCATAATGAACATATGGATGAAAACAACATCTGCAGGTCAGTGTTTCATAACTGACTGCATGAGAATTTCCTATCAGAACAGTTTCATTATTTTTTCCTTAAGTACACTGTAAGCACCTCACCTACCTTTAAAATCCTTTTTTAGAGCAGAAATATAACAAGCTTATATACCTAGAAAAATCAGTATTTCAGTAACAACTTCATCATTGTGAAATAGGTTTAGAAATGAAGTAAGAATACAAAATAAGGGCTGAAAGCATTTGAGTACAAGTTTTTAATTTGCATTGGTTTTGTCTATTCTTCCTCCTTCAAGTCACAGTGGTAATTCCTACTGACTCTCTGCCTGGACTAAGCTTACCTGAAAACCATGCAGGCTTTCTGGGGTTTGGGGCTTGTTCCATTTGCTTTGTTTGGGTTTTGGTTTTATTTGTTGTTTTGTTGTTGGGTTTTTTTATAAACCCAGCATTATGTATAAAAGCAATCATTTCAATTATGTATAAAAGTAATCAATTTCAATAATTCCTATTTACTTTGTTGCTCAGATCTCCCCCCTGAATATACATATACAACAACCCTCATCCATGATGATGTGCCCCCTCTCACAAGAGCGCTTTTTCCTCAGTGTTTAACAGCAGACTGGCTTTCTTAACATTCCACTGAAAAGCAGAGTACTGAACAACATTTTTAGGGCCTGAACAAAACACACTTCTTTCCTTTTCTGAAGGCTCTTTATAGACAACCTAATGCCCACACAAACACCCTGAAGCTATATATGAAACACAAGGCACAAGACAGTTCACACACAGTAAAGGTTTCTGAGTGGGAAGGCCCGATGGTGGCAGGAGCTGGCAGAATTTTACAAGCAGCTCAGGAGACCAGGACAGAGATGAAGACGTTTGGAAATGCAAGGAAGTTCTACTCCAGGAGGTCCAAGTCCACAATAGTGTAAAAAGGGCAGTAACATCCCTTGAGCAAAATAAGGAGGCTCAAGCTTTGTTTACATCATCTGATGCAGAGTTTGCCTGTGACTCACCACAGTGGTCTGAGCTTCCTTCAGCTCTGGCTGCAGTGGGCGTTCCTCTAGCCTCGAACTCAAGTTAGCCTGTCCTGTGCTTTGCCCATCAGCAGACATCAGGGCTCTGTGCTTCCTTATGCTTTTCACCAGAATCAGAAGCATCCAACCGTAGTGATGCCTGAGCTTACAAGTTTACTAACTGGCTGGAAATGATACCTGCAAACTGTTTTTCTTTGCAAGGCTGTGCTGCTATGTAGCCCTGTAGAAACATCAAATTATTCACTGTTTAAAGCACGCTTTATTTCCTAATCCATTGTGAATTTCACTCCTCTTGTAACTAACAAGATGGGGGTTTTAAACGGTTCCAGTATTATGGATCTTCTGTTAAAGAGCTATCCATATTTTTTAAAGACTCCTCCTCCATCCAAGTATTAAAATTTTACAGCAAACAATACCTGCTTTGTCATTCATCTGCATACACCTAAGAACGCAATTAATCAGATTTTAATGCAAGGATTCCATGCTTCCAAGAAACTACACGCAAATGCTCTGTCTAGCTCCCATTTTAGTACACAAAATTTCCTTCCAGTTGGATGATAATATATGGACACCTACAAGTGAATGCTCCTCTCCTTTCCCCCAACACAACAGCAGAGAATGATCCATTACAGAATCACCGAATAGTCAGCGTTGGGAAGGACCTTAAGTCACCTAGTTCCAACTCCCCCGCCATGCTATGTTTTACAATAACTGTTTGTTTCAAGCTGTTTTCTACATAACTGATGCCCAGATAGCATTGTAAAGAGTGTTCAAGTGGCAACTCAAAAAGCTTCATAAAAAGGAAATTCCTGGAGAGCAGTAAGTGCTCTACACTGAGAAAGAAGTAATGTCAAAAAATGTAATCATATTTTCTAGTCCATGTTAATCTTCCCATTAATATGATAGCCCAAAGCAAAGAACGTCTGAAAAATGCAGATCTCTCTGAAACCCACTGCAGTGATATTTTAACAGGAAAACTGCTTATGTACAGTGCTTCTGAGTATATACGGCACTGCAGAATGCACACCACCGTATCAGGCATCTGTGAAGCGAAACGTACAAACCATCAAAGAGCTGGATATCTCTCGGCAGAGGTGCTGAGCGCTTCTGAAATCTAAGTAGTTACCTATGGTTTTAAACTTGTATTTAAGAGGCTGGTTTTCAGATAGTCTTAAAATACTGGCTTATTGGCTAAAAGTTGTAAATAACACAAACCAGACCAAAGTGGAGTTTCCACATAGTTTTCAAATATGAGATTATAAACATGATTATTGGTAAGGTATTAGAAGATTTCTGTGAATAAAACATGTCCTGAAATTGGTTTTAAATGTTCCCAGGTTAAAAAATAAAATGAATATTTCCCTCCCCTCCATAAGAAACGGATTGCAGAGCTCTCAAACTAAAAGAGACCTTCAGCAAAAGCTCTCACCTCCATCTAGAGTCTGGTCTGATTCAGTAATATAATGTTTCAGAGCTCAACCAAGACAGCCATCTCATCTTGGAGATCAGATTTCAAAAAGATGACGCCCTTGGGAACACACTCGACCACTTGTCTTGTATATGCTTACATGCAGCTGGCCTAATCCTTTTCATGACTTCAGATGTGTCAATTGCAATTTCCTAAGTTAGAGAAGAGATACTAGTCTCCTTATCCTAAAGCCAAAACATACTATAAAATACTCTTTATACTACAAATGCTATATTATAAACTGTTTTCTATTACAAGATACTCTACTGTAAAATATTGTTTACTGTGAAACAGTTTTCTTTACAGTTCCTTGCTATGATAAAATTGTCTCATGGATAATTTGATATTGCTTGGTTGACATCAAATTATCACCAGGTAAAACAGCATTAGATTTTTCAGTGATTTCTTAGACACAGCACAGCTGAGAAGCAAGTCCAAACTGCTTAAGGACTCCAGCAACCGTAATTCACCCACTGAAGAGAACTGTGTTCTAAAATGAAGGGCAAAAAGAATATTCTCAACTATTTAACAGTGTGCATCCTCCACACAGTATCCTGGATTTGCTTCCTGGAACTGCCAACTTTAAAACAAAATTATTCTTATAAAACAAGAAACCAAAATAGTGACTGCACCACCAAGCAGAGGTTACGACCTGATGCCACCGTGCTGACAGCATAAAGACATTATCACTGACAGCTTCCCAAAAGGCTAACCATTCAAACTCTATCAAATGATCTTAAGAAACATTTGATTGGTCTTGCCCTGGAAAGCATTTCTCCTGTCAATAACAAGTACTTGGAAACAGCACAAACATTTAGTATTTGAAGAAGGTGGTGAATACATAGGAGTGGACTTACGGACATGCTACGGTACACACCTGTGTCCCAAAACAAACCAGCTCTTTCAAGCTTTTCACATCTTTTACACACAGTGTGATCACAGAATAGTTAGGGTTGGAAAGGACCTTAAGATCATCCAGTTCCAACTCCCCTGCCATGGGTAGGAACACCTCTCACTAAACCATGTCACCCAAGGCTTCATCCAACCTGGCCTTGAACACTGCCAGGGATGGAGCACTCACAACTTCCCTGGGCAACCCATTCCAGTGCCTCACCACCCATACAGCAAAGAATTTCTTCCTTATATCCAACCTAAACCTCCCCTGTTTAAGTTTGAACCTGTTATCCCTTGTCCTGTCACTACAGTCCCTAATGAAGAGTCCATCCCCAGCATCCCTATAGGCCCCCTTCAGATACTGCAAGGCTGCTATGAGGTCTCCACGCAGCCTGCTCTTCTCCAGGCTCAACAGCCCCAACTTTCTCAGCCTGTCTTCATACGGGAGCTGCTCCAGTTCCCTGATCATCCTCGTGGCCTCCTCTGGCCTTGTTCCAACAGCTCCATGTCCTTTTTATGTTGAGGACACCAGAACTGCACCCAATGCTCCAGGTGAGGTCTCACAAGAATAGAGCAGAGGGGCAGGATCACCTCCTTTGCCCTGCTTGTCCCACATTGCAGTGATAAGGCACAATCAAACAAAGGAAATGCCTGTGATAACTACACCTTCCTTAGTGTATGCAATTAGGTTGCCCAAAGCAGCAGCAGCTCACTTTCTATGAGAAGGGCCACCAAAGCAGAAAAAGCTTTAATCATGTGAAATCTCAGATTTACACAACAATATATCCTCCATATACAGTTCAACCACAGAAAGTGATGATGAAATCTCCTCTTTCTCTGCAATACGAGGGGGCAAATAAGCTCAGTTAATAAACCTTTAGGTTGGCAGCTGCTACCAATGACCATAGCTTTTCCTAGAATCAGAAGTTAAGGATGGCAACACACTGCTTATGGCTCTGGCAGAGATGCATCTAGTTAAAAAACCAGAATCTTCAGAAGCCAGTTTGTCCCTAAGGAAAAACTGGCCAATGGTGCAGTAACGCAAGAGTAAGACACACGATTCTGGAAAGGACTACCAAAATCTTCATCGAATACACAACTTCCACCCACATGTCCATATTTATCAAAACACACACTGAGAGCATAACACAGCAATGCAGTGCTGTGGGTAAGGCTCTCAAGTGTTTTCAAACTGGTGACTCAAAACTGTAATTCATATGGACATGTGTACTGGCAGAGAGGACTTGCAAATTACTTAAGCCTCATTTCCCTGAAAAGCATATTTAGAGAAAGATTCCTCCATGCTTATTTATTTTCTATTACCATTTGACCTCTGAGCGCTGGAGCTCAGTTATGATTAATGTTGTGAAAGTAATTTAGAAAACAGTCCTTATCTTTAAAGAATTTATTACCCTGTTTATAAACAAGATCTGATTCACCAAAGATGAGGAATTTTACCAGGTAGCCCATACATACACACGCAGGTCTACACATGATTTAGTGCTGACGGCAAACATTCAAGGGAAAAAAAGCAGTTAAAAATAAGCATACTCAGCGTAACACCACAGGGACATTTCACAAGACAGCCCTTTCTTTGGGCAGCTTTTAGCAAGGAATACTTTGTTGTTTTTACGGGGTAGAATAACCCCACGAGACACAGCAATGAATTTTAGACTCATATGGCCAAAAGTGAGCAACACCAAGAGGCTTCTCACCTAAACGCCTGGCTGCAAGCACACACAGGGAAAGAAATGCTCCTTTAGCCTCCGTCTCTTTCCTCTGAGAGTGCAAAGACAGCTCAGGCAATACAGTTCACTCCTAACACAGCATGTTCCACACCACCAGCTGCTGTTCCACATCTCTATGGAACTGGGGCTGGTGGAGAAGTCCCACCACTTCAGCTACTAGTTGTAACACTTTATTGTTCTATGATCAGACAGGAAAACGTATTATTATATTCTTTTTTTTTCTTTTAAGATTAACTGTATTTTCATTTTACAAACCAACAGCAAAAGCTGTATTATTTCTAGAGACAGTATTTCACCTTTTAATTTTACTCTTTTGGTTAGTATATAAACTGAGTAACATTTCAAGCAGGAAACTGATACATGAAAGTTGTATATATCTATCTCCAAATAAAGATTAGAATCATAGCATAGTTAGGGTTGGAAAGGACCTTAAGATCATCCAGTTCCAAATCCCCTGCCATAGGCAGGGACATCTCACACTAAACCATGTCACCCAAGGCTCTGTCCAGCCTGGCCTTGAACACTGCCAGGGATAGAGCACTCACAACCTCCCTGGGCAACCCATTCCAGTGCCTCACCACCCTCACAGGAAAGAATTTCTTCCTTATATCCAATCTAAACCTCCCTTGTTTAAGTTTTAACCCATTACCCCTTGTCCTGTCACTGCAGTCCTTAACAAAGAGTCCCTCCCCAGCATCCTTACATATTAACCTAAGAATATGAAGTAGCAATTACACTTACAGTGCGAGCACATTTCCAAGGGGTAGCTTGCCTCATTTCCCTGAAACACAAAAAAAGAACAAAGTTGCTGTTATTCCTGAATTAGCTTAGAGGAACTATTTTAAGTTTCAGCGCTGTAAAGATCTCAAGCAATACAACTTACATGGTTATTTAAATGTGTATGTGTATTTTAAATCCAACAGCCATGGACAGTGTTTTATTTGGATAGGTCTATGTTACCAAAACATAAAAAGAAATGTAAAACCACTGAGAGGTCTCCTCTGGTGAGAGTTCCCATGAAAATATCAGCAGTCCACACAGTAAGAACTCCAGTCCCATAGTCTACGCTCCAAACTCACAGCTTGTATGTTGTGCAAGTGCTACTTTTCATGTCAGAATAATATTTAATTTCAAAACTTTGCATAATGTGCTTTACCATTTTATTTGATTCACAGAAACAGTCACGTCCTTATGAATCACGATGACAGATGTTACTCAGTAAGGATAAGAATACTGTAGCTTATTTTCTCCTCTCAGCCACCTGCCCATTCCCCCCCGAAAGGATTCACAAATGAAAAATGATGCAAAAAAGTGGTTTACATGAGCAGAAATTCAGACATAACAGCTTTACACTTCAATATTTTTGCAATGCACTATGTTAGTATGTTCCTGTTTTGTAGCTGAATGGGAAGTTAAACTAAGATTTTAAATCCTTGCTGCACTACAACACAGTCATAGGAAGAATAGTTCAAACTTTGAGGGTACAGTCACTTTGAATTCACACATCCTGAAATCTGCAACTACTGCAGCACAAACGCCAAAACACACTAAAATTAAAAGGAGGTATTTCTTCCCCAATGCCTCACTTTGAACCGGAGAAGAACACAGTACACACATGCGTGATGTTTTTTCATAATCAGTCAGCAAAGAAGTGAACAGGTAACTGGAGAGATCCATAACCAAACATCTTCAAAAGATCATCTTTAGGGGAGTGTTTTATACAAGAAAACAAAACATATTTAAGATGAGTCTAAAGACACACTCTATCCAGCAGTGATTCTCTTGCAACGTGGAGCGCAAGGGATTCCATAGGTGAGCACTTGCACAGAAGACTTCTCAAAAATGATATAAAATTGAACAAAAACACAGAGATTACTTGACAGAAGGGGAGAATTAAAAAAAAAAGGAGGAACTACATTTAGCCTGGAAGCATGCGTCTGCATTTCCTAATAAGGCCAGGAAGGAGCAGAACATCTCATGAATCTAAACATGTCCAAGAGATGTGTTGATGGGGGGGACAGACTGTTTGCTTTTTTTACCTCCAGAACACATTCACTTCACTTATCCCCCACAATCCACAAGCACTCTTGCTTCTTTAAAAAAGTTAATACATGTGCTTTGTAAGTGGAGCAGGACAAGATACGGCCTCCACTTCTCCAGTGTCTACTTACAACAAGACAAAGTAGCAGAATAAAAACGTAGAGGAAGACCATCAGGTTCCTGAGATCTCCAACGCATAACTGAGATATTTACAGGAGAAACTTATTCCACTGTGGCATGGAATCCAGGACAACAGTGCCATGTGGAAAATACTGGATGGAACTGGAAGTCTTAGAAAAACCAGTGAAGACCAAAACAGGCAGTAAAAGCCTAGTGTATGTATATGAATATAAAAGGGTAGGGGGTATAAAACAGGGGAAAGCAGAATTTTGAAACAAGAAGAAACAGGAACCAGGGGATCCAGCTAGGTTGCTCAAGACACGAGGTCATGAAGAGGCAAGAAAAACACCAGACTGGAAAGCTGCAAATTAAAGGAGAAAGTTGAATTAAAACCAGTGCACTTATGCACATGCACACACAAATATACAATCATTACTACATTAGAAGACTGTTCAGGACACTTGCACCCTTGCTCAAGTGTTGGCAGAAAGTTAATTTCTAGTAAAAGCTGCTAGAAGCAATCTGCCTAGAAGCATAAAATGCTTCTGAAAACTGAGCAGGAAAAACTAAAACACAGAACTAACTTTTTTTTGTTCACAAGCAAGTGTTATAAGGAGTCTGACTTTGCATCTAGATGCCATAATCAAATTATCTAAAAGAAGTAACAAAATATATTGAGAATAAAGAAAAAAGTGAATAAACCTCAGCTTAATTTTTCTGTGTAAATTACTGCTAAGAAGTATTAAGAATACTTACCTATCCAGGACTGGAACTTGGGTATCTACAAAAACACAGAAAAATCTAGTGAGTGAAAATATAAAAACCACACAGTCATTCAGTATTTGTTACGTGTATTCAAATAAGGTATTTTAAAAAGTAGTTACCTGCTATGATGTGCCAAGTGTTATCTTCATAGGAGAATCCAAGTGTCTAAGTTGTAAAGATTTTAATGTCTTTTTTCCTTTTGTATAAATAAATGTCGAAGCTACTCATGCCAAGATTCCTGTTTGCACAGCTGTGACCTGGACAAGCACAAAGGTGTTCCTTTGACCTGATTGTCAAAGATGAAGATTAATGATTTGGGTCTGGGGGGTAGGCATTTTTCATCATGTTCTGAACAGCAATACAGAAATGTCACTTGTTTGTTCCCAAGTACAATCAGTACATGTATGCCCTCTATGAAATGCAAATATAAGCCCTGAAACACAAGTGCTAAATAGGTCAAGTATTTTCTTGCTGTTTAAGAACAGGTAAGTAGTAGTTCAGCAAAGTAACACTTCACAGATGTATTTATTTATAGTTTTAAAACTATATTAATTTACACAGGCAAAAGTCACTGTAGCTCTCCAAGCAGCACGTCATTTCACCTCTGATGCAGAGAAGTCAATTTATACAAATGACTGTAGAGCAACAAGGTTCTAATACAATTCAAGATGGCCAACTTTAAAAAAATATAACATTAGTATTTCCTGCCAGATCTGTATTTAGAACCCCTCACCATGAAGAATATCTTTTCATATAAACTATATTAGCACATTTAGAAATGACTGACACATGGTTTGTTGAAGAAACATAGCTTTTACAGCATCAACACCCAACAGCAGATTTACTTGGCTCCTAAGCCTAGTACATAAACCATGTTTTCCTCAGCTGCATCCAGACAGCAGTACTATCACACTGCTGGAGTGGCAGTAGCTTCTCTTGAGTTACACAATTAGAACAAGTGGCTGGAATACTACAAATACTTTGAATAGCCTTGTTATTTTAGAGGTCTTGACATTTTCCTGAATGCTGTTAGATCCCTTCAAGTTATTCCTGGTTAAACAGCAGCAAAATCAATATGTATACACAGAAATAATTACAGATGAAGGAACAGTCCAGAGTCTACCAGTAGAATGCTGACCAAACACTGAATACTGCAGAGGTACCAGTTTACTAGAGAGAAGTTAAAGCATGTCACTAAAGTATTTCAGTTTACATAATATGTAGTTTTTTCCTTTAAGAAAAACTGGCCTTTCCAATTTTATTCTCCAATTATCCTCTTTTTCTCCTTTCAGCAGCTGTGTCTTTTTACTGATAGGATTGGATAAGCCAGTAAGGATAACCTTTCACTGGACTTAAGTCTGTATTTCTTCTGTAAATTACCCATAAAAATGTGTTTCCTGATTTATCTTTCTTTGGCAGTTACTTCAAATCCTAATCTCTTAAATCAGTTTTGCACATGCTCCTCCAAGGTAGGATAGTTAAGTGCAATTATCTTGACAAGTTTCCTCTTAGTGAAAGAGCTGCGGATAGAGAACAAAAAAGGAAATTCACAATTAGCAGAATTAGGAACAGAATCTGGATTCTTAGTTGAAAGTGTTTTACAAAACAGCTTGTACACAGTAAGACATCAGACTGCAAAACAGTTCTTCTGCACGCATTAGAAGAATACACCTCCTAAATCAGTTTGACTGCAGGCTACCTTTCTGCATGATCTATAGCTTTTTCTAAATAGCTGAGACTTAAATTACAGTATCAGCCTTCAATTCCTATTCTGCTTCTACAAAAACAGAAACTGTGTTTCAAGGCCAGCAAGCCACAGCGTCAGCTTAGGATTCATCTCAAATGCAGTCCTCAGAAGGTGGTATGCGAGGGACTACAAATACAAAGAACTCCTGGAACAGTTTAAAAGATACACTATTTCGAAGCTTTTGTTTTTATAGCAAGACAATGAATTAATGTGACAAGTGGTAAGAATGGTCTCCTAAGATCTGTTTCGTACACGTACAGGATGTACATGTCACAGATTTACTATTTCTGAAGCAACGTACAAAAAAGCCTAATAAGCTCACCCTTGTTGTAAATGGTCTTAAACATGCAAACTGCCCTGACAGTGCAGTTTGCTGTTACACCCATGGCTATTAGACCTATGCACCAAAACCTCACATAGACACAAAATAGCTTTAACATAATAAGAGGGTAGATTTAGATTAAATGTTACAAAAGGAAGCCTTCACTATGAGGGTGCTGAGGCACTGGCACAGGGTGCCCACTGAAGCTGTGGCTGCCCCATCCCTGTCAATGTTCAAGGCCAGGCTGGATGCGGCTTGGAGCAACCTGGTCTAATGGAAGGGGTCCCTGCCCGTGCCAGAGGGTTGGAACAGGATGATCTTTAAGGTCCCTTCCAACACAAATCATTCTATCATTCTATGATTACTAATGTTTCTGCATTCATGTTTTTGTGCACGCACACCTCAAGGGGTGTTGTCAAGATATTTTACGTTGTGCTTCCTATATTTGTCCTGAACTTTCTACACTATTAATTATCACAAGAAAGAAATTAAGAGTGTGCAAGTGAAACAGTTAACCAAACCATGTGAGCTGGGGGGAAGAACGAGGGATCATCGAGATAATCAACTCAAGTTCTCAAGTTAGACAAAATGGTGTTTTGCATCACCCACCACTACAACTGGAAAGGAATGGGAGTGATAAGAAAAAAGATGGCAGAAGGTGGCAGCATTTAAAAAGAACCTACTCAAAAGACCTTTCTTCCTCTTCCACAGAAAAAAATGCCTGTCTACCTTTTCACATTCTTCTCCATAACAAAGACTTATGGAAATCACCTGCTCCAGAGAATTCTTCCTCCTTATCATCCTCCTTTGAGTTCATATTCCATGCTTTGGCATTTTCATACAGCTTTAATAATGAAGAACTGCCAGCTTGGTGAAGAGGAGCTTGGGGCTGGTGACAGTGACGGCTGTTTAACAAGTTACTAAAGCTTTGGCTGTCATGGGTCAGCACCATGTTCTTCAAACACCAGACAAGTTGGTAAACTAAAAAGGATGGTATTTGTTATCAAGGATCTAAAAAACTTTTGCATTAATAGAACACACCACAGGCACATCCACAGTGCTTTAAATATGTATTAAAATTAATATCAGAGGAAGCCCAGGAGGCTTTAAGCCACTTTAGTATTTCAATTTCTGAATCAGATGTTGGTCAAAGAAACATGCAAGATCTCACCTACTGTCATTTGTGTATTTCATATGTGACTTACTGGAGCAATTGAAGCCTGAAAGGAGTTTACCAGAGCACAGATGAAAAACGTGCTCACAGTTTCTGTAGGCACCACACGAAACATGGCTTAAAGCAAGACAAGCAAGAACAAAGTCTGAGTGGGAAAAAAGCAGCAAGAGAAACACCTTCATCTACCACATTCAGAAACGGGGGGGGGAGGAAGAGGAGGAGGAACCTAAACAACAACAAAACCACCACTGCAACACCCTCAAACAAATTACTCAATACAAAGAAGCTGTGTCTTGGCCTGAAAGGAGCACGTGAATCAAGGAAAATACGTTACCAGTTATCTTCCATATACTTAACAGGAATACCTCATTTGTACACTACAGAAGGAAACTTGTAAAGGAGATGTTATAGATAGTATCAGTCAGGGAATTTGGCATTTGTATTTGACTCAGAGTAATTAAGTCACCTTTTAGGCTTCTCATTGCAGTCACTGGGAAAAAAACCCAACCTATTTACAGCTGGGATATCACAACACAGTTACCCAAACCTAAGACTGGACTTAAAATAAGAACTGGCAATAGTACAATCTAACAGCCAAACCCCAGAATTTAACATCTATAGATGAAAAAAGAAAAAAAAAAAAAACCACAAAAAAAAAAATAAA
>NDXB01019606.1:32793-87872 GCA_002631895.1 Agapornis roseicollis
AAAAAAAAAAAAACCACCAAGAAAAAAATAAAACCACCATAAACTTGGTGTCTTACTGATTCATGCAAAGCAACTACTAAGTGCTCACTCTGCATAAGAGTATTCCAAGCACAGAGAGTGCAACTCTCCCAGATTATCTCCTCAGAATTAGCAGCTCTCTTAGGCACAATGCTTCTACTCGAATACTAAGAGAATAAACCTACCTCTGAGGTTCTTATAATCATAATAATGTTGAGTAAGATATTGTGATGCAAAAGAATTAAGTAAAGCCAAGAAATGCAAGAGCATTAAATTAGAAGGCATGTAGAAGTTCAAGCAACTTCAGAGCAGTGACAGTTTCACTATGAACATGGCAGACAGAAGGAATTAAAGAAATACATAAAAATGCCTGATACCCACCTCACATTCAGTAAGTTCCAAAATTAAGTACCTTCTAGCAATATGCTGTACTATATTTCCCAATCTTACGTTATTTTCCCAGGCCGTCAACAAACCCACTCACTCTTCCAAGTGGCATCCTAATTTCTTGCCCCTCTAATCCTGAAGCTGAGAGAGTATGAGAGCAGTTTAAGGTGCAAGACTTGAAAAGCCAAACCCAACCAAGACAAGAGTTTATCGAACCTTCAACAATTACAATTTTCACAGCTTCGGCTCTGCTTATGTCCCACTCCTTCTTGCAACCGAATCAGTGCAAGAGTCCCATTGCATATTTCACAGCTATCACCTTGTCTGTCCACAAGTCCAATATAGTATCTGGAAGCTGGAAACCATCTCATTACACTCCTGGCATTTGGAGCATCAAATCTGGGCACCCTGTTATCCTTTGGAGTGAATATTCAGTTGTCCACAATATCAATAAAAGGAATTAAACAGGTTACAAGCAAGTGAGGAATTTTTGCAGGTTATCCAGAAAAGCAAGGGATTACATGGGAAAAGGCAAGGAAGAAAAACACAGAAGCAACAGTAATGGTACCACATAAGTAGCACAGACCACAAATGTGACTAGTAAAAGAGTCTGGCATTCAGCTAGTTCATTCCTGCTCTTCACTGAGTAAAGCCTCCCATTAAGATTAGTAATTTTTACTGTTAACCAAACTTGAATGGCTTCATGTACTGAATTTACAGAACAGCACGGGTCATGGAACAAACACAGAACATGGTCTTTACCAAAGAAGTCTTGCAATGGTGCCTTATTGAAAAAATTACAGTATTTTTATGGAAGAGTATCCATTATGTTTCTTTAATTCTTTACTCAACCAGAAAACAGATGAATATTACAGCAAGAGATTATAGTTACTTCCTCCTGCACCTCTGAACACAAGATCCATCTGCAGAAGTAAACTATGAAATTTCTGTATTGACCTTAAGTCTTGGTATTTAGTTAGTGCTTCCTATGACCTGTTAAGAGCTCCTGGTGTATACAGAGATAAGGATTGGATTCAACATGCACCAAATTTTAAGATGCACCCCACATATATATATATAGGGCAAAAAAACCCACCACACAAACCACACTTGAACTTGCTTTTAAAGTTATTCCAAGTACTTTGGGGACACAATCGCTTTGCCAACTGTGACTGTTGGTTCTTGGGAAAACCCATAAACTGTGAGGGGGAAAACAGAAAAAAAAGCCTTGCAGGAAGGCTATTCATTCTAGTGCATGAGTTCAATTGATTTAGGTATTTCTCTAATGATTTTTGATTTCTCTGACTCAGATATAACACAATACTTGAAGGTTCTCAAGCTGAAGACACTAAGCCAAACTTGTCCAACACACAGAGAAGAACTCGAAACTGCTATCATCTAATTCTTGCACCCTTATGGAAAGATACATGTTATTTTACAACTCTAAATTTACCAAGAGATTGCTAATATGTTTTCCTCTACCTTGTATTCACATACACAAGCATTATGCAAACATTGATTCTACAAGAGTTGAAGAAACTGAGAAGCATGTTTTAAAGGCCCAGATAATGTAGTTACAGAAATGTCAAATGCTTTAGAAGGTCTGATAATGTTTTGTGTTTTTAAAAAAATAATCTAAAAGATGTAGAGACTATTAACAGGTTTCATTTCGGATTAAAAACCACAGTTATATTTAGTTAACACATTTTTGTCCAACCAATTTATGGTTTCCTTTGAGGAGATAGAGGCATCTTATTTTCTGGCAGCCACAATTTTCAAGAGGATACAACTATCTAGCATGATACATCCGTAACTCCTCAGCATCTCTGCTACAATTCCAGCTAGCTGTTTAAGACTAGTGACATAAGCCTGCCAATATACTCTTCTATTCCACCTTCCACTTTGGGTACGGCCTCCGTTCTGTGACTGCAGCATGAACTGTTCCCTCCCCTGCGCCTGCTGATGAGTGTGATCATCAACCCTTGAAGCTATGGTAACTTCTGGTCCAACACTTTCAGTTACACTTCTTAGAAGGTTTACTTGAATCCTGATAAACCAGTGAACTTGTGTCAGTGTTCACTTTTGATGTGTGATCTTAACTCAAAGGTGAAGCTACAAGGTACAAGAGATAGGTCTTACAGCTGCTGTGAATACTCTCAGTTCCTAACCTCGATGCTAATCAACAATAAACATCAAGGAAAGCTACAGGTATTCCGTAGTCAAAAAAGGGCACTGCTGAAAAAAAAAAACCAAAAATCCCCCACAGCTTATTTTAACTTACCTCTGGAAGGAGAAGATTCCAAGTTTTAAATGTGTTACCCCCAAAGCAGCCTAGATTTGCTAATGCTGCCTCTCACTCTGTGACCTTCAGTACTGAAGTAACTCAAAAAAAAGATTAATACCTAATTCTTCAACATGGCATTTACATTGCAGACATCAGAGATAATGAACCAAGGCAAAGGGGATTGCTGGATTTGGGATTACAGTAGAGATCAAGTCAGGTTAAAGCTGTTACAGCATTCTGGCACTGTTGTTCTTTGCAAGTACACAAAGTGTTATAATTCCCCTTGCCACATGTAAAAAAAAAAAGTCTTACCACAAAGCCCTTATTTTGGATACATTTATTCAATTTATTCATAACAAAAGAAGTGACAATTCTGTAGAATATGCTTCCCTCTTGAGTGTACATCAGGTTCCAACCACATCCCCCCTCAGGACGCAGGAGGCAAGAAAGACCATACAAAGCCTTAGGGAAAGCCTGCAATTTACTCCTTAGTCACCATCTAATCCAGCCTGCTCAAGCTCTGTCAGTCATTTTAAGGGAAGCCACTTGTCCTCTAGCTGGCAGCTGGCCAGTCACTTCTGCTATGCTTTATTTAAATCCTTCACTGTCCACAGGTCTCCTCCAATATGAGATATTAATGGCTTAAGGCCATCACAGTAGCTATTCTAGGATATCACAGGGAAGCCCTAAACCAAGAAGCAAACCCGGAATTAGAGACAGCTACTGTTGCCAAAGCTTGTACTAAGCAGGAAAACTAAAGGAATCAAAAGTGCAACTGTAAGAGGATTCAGCCTTTAATACAACTTTGGCTTTATTAATATTAAAAGAAACATAGAAATAAAAAGTGCATCTACTCAAATGCAATAAAAAGTCTTTTTAAATTTTCATGCTTTCAATCTGAAGAGTTCAGGACTGAAAAGCAATCCATAAAGAGTTCAGTTACAGCAGGGATGATTTCTATTCATATACATAAATGCCATGGTGTTTCCTATCTGAACTCAGTTACAATTGCAGAGCTTCTAGCAAAAATCTAAACTTACATGATCTTGAAGGTACAATGAAGTACTTGTTTTAATCGTGTATCTACACATACAGACATACAACATTATATACTTAGCTGCAGATAAATGGTGCCTCCAAGAAAAATTGCCTCCCAAACCAGAAGGAGACATAAGGACCAAGTAGAAACACCAAAGTTTGTAAAATTGCGTAAGATGAAAGCAGGATCAAAGACACAAAGCAGTTTTACTCCAAAGTCCTTGCCCTGAATTTGGAGGAGAAGTCATCAAATCAGACCGCATACTGATAATACCATTGACTAGATAGCAGTCTGTGCACAAATCATCTTCCACAAGTTTGATGCACACATCGTAAAAATCTAAAGGATAACTGATTGTTTTAAACTTTGCATAATTTAATTGCTGCATCTCTAATGTGTGAATAATGAAGTTCTCTGCTATGATCTCCCTCAGTTTGCAATGTCAACTAGATAATTAACAGTACTAAAACCAAACATGCTGCAGTGTTTAAAACAAGGTGAGGCAAAAAAAAAGACTGACACATTTATAGCAAACTAACGAACTTTGTTATATAGAGGAGAAAAGCAAAACCTCACATGTACAAGAAATCATAAGCTCTCATGACAAAACAGCTCAGAACTCTCGCAGCAAAAGCCTGTGCAAGCACTGCAATCTGTAAATACAACTTGAGAGGAAAAACAGTTACAGGAACAAAAGCGTTAACTTTATGAGCTAACATATGATTCCCTCTGTGGTATTAGACAATTTCACTTTTGGCAATTCCCAGCTACTGCTCTTTAGAGGCAACAACCCAATCTACTTATGCAATCACTACAGAGCTGGCATTTCTAAAGCTTGCATCACTCTTGAAAATTCTCAGAAGCCTGCAATTTTAAGTGCATAAATGAATAATGAACTCTCCAAAAGCCAAGGAAAGGAGCTTCCCAGAAAGATCCTGGAGCAACTCAACTTTAGTAGGGAAAACAATAATGCCATCACTAAATCAGAGTATGCTCTGACGCAATCAGGAGTACACATGACAAGTTGGGCCTCCACTGCTTATGGAGGAGTCACGAAAAAGTTTGCAAGATGCTAATTTACTTGTTCCACTTATGTTGACATATTGGTTTCACCTTCAAAACCTCCTCCTAGGTTTACAACAGAAGATTCTTCACTGAAGTTTATTCCATTTCCTTAGCTAAAGCAAAGACCACAACAGCCTTCTTTCCCTACTTTAAAGATAATTACAATGACATTTCCCAACCAATCCACCCCCTGACTGCATTGTTACACCAAGACCACACCAGTGAAAATGAGAACAAAACTATGCCGTCCAACCAAAAAATCTGGAATCCAAGTACAACACAAATCAGAAGATACAAAGAAGACCGCAAGGCAACAGACTTATCAATGAAAAATTATACATATAAAAATATCCCAACCATAAATCCTCATGAATAATGAAAGCAGAGTTGTAAGAGTTCTAGAGAGCATTTCAAAGGCAGCAATTTTGTTTGTAAGAATATAATGCAAAAGCTTATAACAAACAGTATAACAGAAAGCACATGTGACTGATTATACCCAGTGACTAAGGGCGCCACAGGATTATCAGAGCTAAGGGTCAATGTCTTTGTAACAAAGAAATTACATCAACTTACACTTAATGGGGTATTAAAGGGAAACAAAAAATGTATCACATTGATCTTGTTCTTCAAGATACTGATAGATATAAACTGGGCGTTGGCCACTTATGATCACCTCAGATTTAATCATTTCATTTCCAAGAAGGCATTTTTCCCTTTATTGCCAAACATGAGCATAGCAACTGCAAGCAGTAAATTGTGTCACGCTTGTGTGAAGAAACAGCTCCAGATTTGGAAAACTAAAGTAACATAGAACAAAGAAAACAAAGCTTTGCTCAAAACATGAAGCCAAAGTATAACAAGCATCCCTGAGAACATGGAAGGACTGTGAACCAAGTCCCAGTTTCCACCAGTAGCTACACCAGGCCATACTCAAGGTATTATCTAGCATCTTATAATCTCTGAAATAAGGACAGAACTACCCGAAAGAGTCAAAACACCTGTTCCACAAGTAAAATATTTAGTGGGCAATTAAAGCGCTTTCAGCTTCTCCCTTTCTCTGCAACAATTTGGAGACAAAACAGTTTCTGCCCCAAGAAAACAGACCATGTTCAAAACTTCCACCCCAACAGGAAGCAATAAAACAGTAGTCCAGCAGAACTGGAAATTAATAACTGGCTGCCCTACATAGAAACAGGAACAGAACAGCTATTTTACAAGAAGATATTAATTCACCTAAAGCCATACTGAAATATAATTTACTATATATAGATACGCTCCCATATGGCTGCTTTCGATTACAACAACTTAATTCTAAGCTTCCAGGTACTATAAAACCAAAAAAGAACTATGGACCTTCAGCTAACAGCTCTCTAGAACAATCTCAGTAAAAACTCTGCCAAGTTAATAGGCAGTTCAATACCTTCCCCCAAAATTAACAGAAATGGTCAAAAAATGAGATGCATTCTCTGTAATAGATCCAGTCAGGCACTCTTGCCACTGGATTCATGAGGGGTGTGAAAGGCAGGCTTCCTTTCCTCTGCAATTTGTAAACATGCCTTAGTATGTTGTGGAAATTACTGTCATATAGGTTCACTACTTGTTACCATGCTTACAAATTTGAACTTGCTGGGGGGAGGGGAGGGGGGTATTGGGGGTGTAATTTTTAAAAGCTAGAGGTAAGCATTAACAACATCTACAGAATCAAAACCCCTACCTCTTAAAAATATGGGTTGTGATACAGAAAAAAGTGAGTAAAACTAAGGGTGATTCAGTCTCCAAAAGTTTCTGAAATTCCTGATTTTGTTTGTACCAAGATGATCACATGTAACACCGAAAGCCCTAATTCTACAGACAGATCACTTCTATTATTCTATTCTAATGGAATCTACTGTTCTTCTGCAACGCTATGAGCATTAGAAAAGGAGCACCACAGAATCATAGCCTGGTTTGGGCTCGGAGGGACCTTAGAGATCATGTAGTTCCAATCCCCCTGCACTGAGCCCAATGTCCTGTCGAGGTCAGAACACTTACAGGGATAGGGCAGCCACAACTTCTCTGAGCAACTTACTTCAGTATCTCACTACGCTCACAGTAAAGAATTTCATCCTAGGATCTAATCTAAATCTTCCCTCTTCCAGTTTGAAGCCATTCCCCCTTGTGCTGTTACTACATGCCCTTGTAAAAAGGGCCTCTCCAGCATTCTTGTAGGCCCCCATTAGGTACTGGAATAATACTTCGCATTGGAGAGGGTTTTCCAAAAGTCAGAAAGTAGCAATAGCCACAGAATCCCTAGCAGAGAAAACAAACCTCCTCCCTAGCTTCTGCAAGAAATGGCTACAGGCCTGCTTTGTGACTGGTCAGATATATCTCACATGTGTATGAGGCTGTGGCAAATATGAAAGATGAGAACCTAGCTGGAAATGAAATGAGACCATGTTATCCCTAGACAGCAACTGACAAACAGACCAATTAATGTATTTGTTCACAGTGTATCTGATAAAGGTCTCTCAACACAAGCAGCTTGCAAACTTGTGGAAGAAACAATAAAAAGGAGATCAGCATCAGTTAGTAAGTTTAGAAGGCTTCGGTTTTTCCGGAAATTTAGGCATAGATTCATTGTTCCACTACAAGTGGTATTTGTAGAGAGGAAAGAAAATAAAGACATTCTAGAAACGAAACTAACGTTACACTGCATCATACAACTGAATTATACACCCTGGTGCAAAAGACAATACTACAGTGGAATACAATTCCCTATTCATAGAAAGACGTTGGAAACACTCACACCAATGTGATCAGTGCATCTTTCCCTACCAACCAGTCATCCTGAATTTTATATTTTAACAGTGTATTCAGTAATGAGTTAACTGCAAAGGTTAAGGCTTTGACAAGAGTCGCACGGGTATTTTGCAAATGGATTAGAGAAGGCATGGAGGAAAAATAAAGTCAATGCAGCTGTACTGCATACAACAGTCTACTAAGAGCTTCGAAGAGTCCAACTTCCTTGATTGGGAAAGTTTAAGCGCCAATTCAGAGAATATAATCAATTCACACAGACTGTAACCACAGGGACTTAAAACAGATTCAGAACAGTCACACAGATCAGCAGGCTACTTGATCAAATGGTCTAAGAGCAGAGAGACAGGTTGCATAAATAGATGCTGTCATCAGCCTTCCCTCCCAGTTAAAAAAAAGAATCATGGAGAATTTAATATCACTTAGTGCTAGAAAGGGCCATCCAAGTTTGGAAGAAGGGATATAAGTGTTTTACGGCTGCCCAACCAGAGCAGAGAAAATGCAAACAGTACAGTAAAAAAAACCCCACAAATGGAAAATGACAGTAAGTAAAAATGTCATTGAGGACCTATCACAAAAGAGGCTGAAGAACACTGCAAAGAACTGCGTGAAGGACACGCATCTGAAACCAGAAAAAGTCATTTGATTTCATAAACTAATAAGAACAGAAAACAATCAAGGAAGCAAGGATGCAGAAACAGGGCAAAATGTGCAAATCAAAGGAAGAAGCAGACTATGCTGAAAGGGAATTGTTGCATAGATACAGAACGTGCAAAACAGATTGCATTCCAGTATTATTAACCATCTCTAATAGTTAACAGTAACTTTAATACCTAGGGTTTGGCCTTTTTTTTTTTAACTCCCTTTTCAAAAGGAAAATAACTTCATCAGAACTCACAGCTGTCAGCTATTAAACTGAGACATTTTAACAACCTCTGGTTTAGTTTATGCCACTCAGGGACTCATGAAGAATTCAGTAAAGAATAAAGATGAGTCACACAGTTTGAAAACAGGCCCTACCAACACTGTGATCCAATAGAAAGGGATCAAAATCATTGTCATTAAAATATCAAGAATTTTACAAAACATTAAACAGGTTTGCCAGGTATTACCAGCTTCCATTTTAAGTCACATAGAAAAATACCACACTGCTTTCAATTAAGGTTTTCACTGCAATGGAATGCTCCAAACTCTTGAAACAATTTTCTTTATATAATGTGTCAAGGAAAAAAATACTGACTTGTTTTTTAAAACCATAACATTGAGGTGATGTCCATTCAGAAGTTGGTCATCTCAAATAGTATTCAAATGCAATTTAAAAGATAGACTATTTTAGGTCAAATTCTTCAGGGCAGGAACTGACTTGTATCGTATTTATGTAAAGAATGCAAATATTTAACATTCAATATCAAAGAGAGACATCTAGCACTTCAGCTACAAGCTAACAAAAGGGTACTCAAAAGATTAAATTAGAACTCCAACCCAGTTTTAGTAACTTATAAACACATGTCTCATCCCTGGAAGCGTTCAAGGCCAGGCTGAATAAGGCTTTGAGCAACCTGGTCCAGTGGAAGGTGTCCCTGCCCATGGCAGGGTGTTGGAACCAGATGACCTCATAGCAGCCTTCCAGTATCTGAAGGGGGCTTATAGGGATGCTGGGGAGGGACTCTTCATTAGGGACTGCAGTGATGGGACAAGGGGTAATGGGTTAAAACTTTAACAGGGGAAGTTTAGATTGGATATAAGGAAGAAATTCTTTACTATAAGGGTGGTGAGGCACTGGAATGGGTTGCCCAGGGAGGTTGTGAATGCTCCATCCATGACAGTGTTCAAGGCCAGGTTGGACAGAGCCTTGGGTGACATAGTTTAGTAGGAGGTGTCCCTGCCCATGACAGGGGGGCTGAAACTGGATGACCTAAAGTTCTTTTCCAATCCTAACTATTCTATGATTCTATGACCTTTAAGGTCCCTTTCAACCAAACCATTCTATGATCATATGTCAGATATCTGAAAAATTATTCAAAATCCCAATTAGTAACAGAAGCATAAAATAGTTAGAAAGTACCTTACGATAATCCAGTTCCACCCCCCTGCCATGGACAGGAACACCTCACACTAAACCATGTCACCCAAGGCTCTGTCCAACCTGGTCTTGAACACTGCCAGGGATGGAGCACTCACAACTTCCCTGGCCAACCCATTCCAGTGCCTCACCACCCTCACAGTCCCTTAAGCTTCCTCCTTATATCCAATCTAAACTTCCCCTGTTTAAGTTTGAACCCATTACCCCTTGTCCTGTCACTACAGTCCCTAATGAACAGACTCACCCCAGCAGCCCTATAGGCCCCCTTCAGATACTGGAAGGCTGCTAGGAGGTCTCCACACAGCCTGCTCTTCTCCAGGCTGAACAGCCCCAACTTTCTCAGCCTGTCTTCATATGGGAGATGCTCCAGTCCCCTGATCATCCTCGTGGCCTCCTCTGGCCTTGTTCCAACAGCTCCATGTCCTTTTTATGTTGAGGACACCAGAACTGCACACAATGCTCCAGGTAAGGTCTCACAAGAATATAGCAGAGGGGCAGGATCACCTCCTTGGACCTGCTGGTCACGCTCCTTTGGATGCAGCCCAGGATACAGTTGCCTTTCTGGGCTTCAAGCACACACTTCAGTCGGCTCATGTTCAGTTTCTCATGGACCAACACCCCCAAGTTTTCCTCTGCAGGGCTGCTCTGAATCTCTTCTCTGCCCAACCTGTAGCTGTGCCTAGGATTGCTCTGACGCAGGGGTAGGACCTTGCACTTGTCATGGTTAAAACTTCCTAAGACTGGCATCAGCCCACCTCACAAGTGTGTCAAGGTCTCTCTGGATGGCATTCCTTCCCTCCAGCGTATCCACCAAACCACACAGCTTGGTGTCAATGGCAAACTTGCTGCAGGCGCACTCAATCCCACTGTCCATGGCAGCGACAAAGATGCTGAACATGACCGGTCCCAACACCGATCCCTGAGGGACACCACTCATCACTGTAAATGATATTTGCATTATTTTTGGTAAAGAGTCATAGCACTTGCTAAAGAAAAGATGCCTTCATCCTGTTAGAAATCAGAGCTTATTAATGGCTGTAACTAACAATACAATTAAAACCAGCTGTCCTGAAGAGCTGTAAATTCCCATAAGTTGTAAATGTACATAAAAGCAAGCATGAAAGTACATGCAAAGCAGCATTAGAAAAAAATACAGCTATTTATAGGGTCCACAAGTCCCAAAATAAGTCAAGTAGACGCATCCCTGCAGAGCCTCAGTGTCTTTCAGTAATAATTACCAGTTGCTTTGGAAGCTTGCAATCAAGAATATAGTCATTCTAATCCAAGGCACAGTACAAATCACAAGTGCATCTACTCTGCAAAGAATGATGCAACTGTACATATAAACACAATCTGCCCACAAAACCACAGGCTACTGTTTTTCTTCAACTTCCCATCTTCTCTTCATAGGTTGCAGTTCCAAAACTACTGCTTGCAAACCTTAAAGGCACCATATAATACATATGTATTTGTACACCAGTCTGGCATGAACTGCAACTCAAGGAACACTCCTAACCTTAATGTGTTTTAACCACACCTTGTGAGATGCTGGGTAATAAGGATTAACGTCACAAAACATTTTTGACACAGCACAGATGCTAAACAATACCTCTGAGAAAGCAGCCACGATGTAAGTATTGCTAAATACCACCCACTCTCTCACTTAAACCAACTCCTCCCAATTCTTCTGAAATCTTTAGCTGCTCTGCCCCTAGTATGGAGCATTACAGTACTACCACATAACTACATATAATGCCAAATTTTAAACCACCACGTATTACTTCCCCTCAATTTTAGTCCCTTTTACTCATGTGACTTTATTTTCTCACCAAGAAAGGGAATTTGACCACCTTCTACCTCACTGCTCATTTTTTCTTGGCTTCTTAAAACTTTTCATAAGAGAACTCACACCAACACGAGGGTTGCAACTTAACATTCCAGGCTACACACAGTTCAAACTTACTCATCATTCTGATTTTATATTTGTCACTAATCTGATTTTTAATGCACTATATGAAATAAAAAACCTAACACCAGCAATGCCCAATACAAATGCTTTAATATTACTAAAATAACCAACCTTAGTGTTTTCAATGAACCACTTCAGGAAAGCTAACCCACTTAAGAATATGTAGGGAACAGATATTTTACTAGATACCTTTATGAAGAATAACGATTAGAGTGCTAAGATAGTTTCATCGTATGAAATATAAAAATCAAGTTTATTCATTTGGGATTTTTTGTTATTGCTGGTTAGAATTTCTATTAATCTTTTTCTTTTTCTAGTCTTGTTAGCAGATCTACATGCAGTCAAGCTTTTATCTGAGAAATCTGTGACATGCTCCTTCAATGTTACCAACAAAGTTGACCCATGACTGCTCAGACACCAAGGTGCTAAGCCATTTAAGTAGTGGCTCAATAGTAAATTCAACTTCCCCAAGGGGACATCATTACATACACAACACCAAAAGAGCTGTCCTGTCATTATGCCTAATGCCTACAAAGTATGCAAGATTTTCTTTGCAAGCTCAGGCTTAATGCCATATCCATGGAGCTTATTTAAAAAAATAAAAAACTCACACTCCTTTTCAAGTCCTCTCTGTCAGCCATAGCACCTTTGAGCACAGGAAATTCAAGGGACTTCTTTCAACTTCAGTGATGCTATTCAGAAACTACGCAGTCAGCAGTGAAACAGCACTTTTGTCTTTTACTACCTATTAGAAAAACCTCAAACATCTGATAAATGTACAAAAAGGAGCTATTCACAGGGTGACAACAGAAAAGGGGCAGAAAAAGAGAGAAGTACTGTAGCTGAGGTCTTCCTTCCCGAAGTTTCTATCTGTTTGATATAAACTGTAAAAAATCTCCATATCTGTCACAAATATACCACAGAAAGAAGTTCCACAGCGTTTCAAGATGATCTTACAATTATATTCTTGTGAGAATTACAGCTGAAACCATTTTCCCAGTGTCTGGGCTTCTTCACAAAAATATATTAATCCCGGCCTTCACTTCTAGGCTTTTTGTCTGCTGCCCCATCCCCTCCTCTCCCATCCTTCCCAATTTGTTACTTAAGTTCTTTACCATAAGTCTTACTACATTTTTTTAATTCTTACTTTTCCTAATAGGACAATGATACAAAGTGTTTGTGAACTTCAAACTGCATAAGCTTTTTAAAAAAGGCACTGTATCGGCTTACTAAGGGAGTTCCGATCTCTGCCTTGACAGTTTGCTTAAAAAAAGTCCACCAGTACAAGACTTCACACATATTCACCTGAGCATATTTCCTCGCACAACCTGTTCACAGCTTGGAAGCCAAGATTGTTAATGGCAGTTCATGAGCAATGCTGTCCTTTAATCCAAAGCATTTAAAGGGTTTCTGAGACTTCTTTAATGCAGTTAAGGATTATATATATAGCTATGGATTTTTCCTTAATTGTGGAATGGAGTATCAATAGCAGAGCCAATGTCAAGTTACAAACAAGTCAGATATAGTCTCCAGCCTGTTTTGCACCATCTACATAGCTTCCCAAGCAGTTAAAGTAATAACATGCCTGTGGCTGCGCTAGGTACAATCTAAAAAGCAATATATAAAACATTTTAAAGTCTTCATGGAATAAGCTTAAAAAAGCAGGTACCAAATTAAAAATTTCAAGCTACAAATTTAGAAAGCTACATTAAAATTCCAAAATTAAATTTTCCTATTTAAAAGAACTGTCACCCAAAAAATTACTTTACTTGAGAGATCTGGGGTTTATTCTTAGAAACACCTGAAACTTTCAACAAACAAATAACCCTGCCACAGACTTTTCCCATTCAAATTACATAGAACAGTCCTAAATAGGAAGACAAGCCATAGCTTAAGTTAAGCCCTGGCTAAACTGATCTTATTCAATATTACTATGGAAATACAGAATTTCACACAGCGACCAAAAGGATCTAGCTACATCATACATCAAGCAGAATATATTGCTTCTAGCCCTGTATTTAAATCACTACAAAATCATGAATTTCAAATACTTTAAGCTTCCTGATCATTGATCCATTGGGAAGCAGCAGTGAAAGAACTTCTACAATACTTGAACTTGCATACTGAAAGATTTATCTGTTCCTCAGATTAAAAGATATTGGTCCATATGCAAGTCTGTCCCACTCTGTTCAGCACATTAAAGCAATCTTTGTAGCAGATCTTTCTCAAACTGCTGGTGTCAAGATTACTTTAGGCCACTGACATCTAAGAAACTGAAAAGCTTTTATGGGATATAAAAGGCCCATTTCCAGGTGTAAACTAAAAGAAGTCACTCGAAGTGGGTAACACTGCTACAGAGATATTGAAAAGAGGCTGTGTATGCCCAAGCTTTCAATTACTGTGCACCACCACATGCCTTAGGCCAAATGGAGAGTGCCAGCACATCTTCTGGTGGCTGCATTCTAACTCCCAATAATTCATCAGCCCCAAGACCTCAAAATTCATTTACTTTAGCAAATAATTTCATTTTGGCTTACTTATTTTCAGAGCTACAAATATTCATTTCTGACATCACGTACTCGTGTATAAAAAGGGCCTTAAATAAGTTATTACCTCACAAAGATCTCAAACTTTTTCATGCGTAAAACAGGAACAGTATTTACCAGCTTCAGGAGAGCACAGATAAGCTCTTATGGGTCTTTGGGAAAGAAAGAACATATGTAAGTAATTTATATAGTCAAGTCAGCCAATAAAATTCCTACAGTTTCCCTGGAGTTCCAATTTTTTTTTCTGTTTTAATTAACAGGGGCAAGCAAGTAAAATGAGATGTTTATTTTCTTACTATACCAGAAGATTCCAACTGTGTAACCTTTAAGCATAAGCACTATTCACTCCTCTCTCAATGTAGATTCATGCCTTTCATCATTCCTTCCTCATCAGTTCAATCTTGACTCCCCCAGTGCTTGCTCCTCCAGAAGCGGAGGAGTATGATCATAACAAGGACCTCAACAGTAGCACCTTCCCCATTTCTGCTGATGACTCTGACAAAGCAGCAGCATGTAGGAAGCACGGGAACAATCAGCCCCTTCTGCCCCTGTGGTCTTTCTGTAAGGAACACACAGGAATAAAGCTTAGGAAAAGAGAAAAATATCCTGGCCAGAAGAAGGAAAGGATGGAAAATAGAGAAATGTGTCACTAAATGAACTGGCTCCTGATCAACAAAGAACAACGCAGTGTAATTTTTCTCCCAGTTACAAGCTCACAAATGATACTACCCAGAGCAGGGAGAACAGGCTTGAGAGGAAAGAGGAGGGGCAAGGAAATCAAGACCAAATTGCTTTCAAGAACTTATTATTAGCTCAAATTACAATAAAGTTTTTTCCTACAAACACAATTTCTGGTCACCATTTCATATAACTAAACCAAAGTCTTAATAGTTTCATGTTCAACTCCTATTCAGACTTGTAACATTTTAGGAGAGGGTACAATTTTCTTAAACTCAGCTAAAAACAGGCAATAAAAGAAGGTGGGAAAGTAAAAGATTTCTTTTACTAGCAGGGAAATCAAAGCAATGTTGAAAAATATTATGCAAGTGCAATTTATGAATTACAGTAGAATACTATTAAGCATACCTACAATTAAAAAAAGCTATTCTTTCGGCAACGCTGCCAGGTTAGCACTGACTCAAAGCCCAGCTACAAGCAAGCTGTAAAATCTTCACTGCTAAATTAATTGCTTTTTGAAAGTTATGTATTATGTCAATCAAAACTGATAAACAATTTTCTTATAGTAGCTTGCCTACACCTTAACAGCTTCCTATATACCTTTCTGACATACAAAAATGAGTGAGATGAGGAGACAGCAGGAGACCAAGAAATGGTTTGGCACTAAAATGGGTATTTCTGCCTCATTTGTTTCCCCATAAATAACAAAACTAAGACCTCCCTTTCTGGCACCGACTGACAGAAGACAGTCCCATCTCCGTTAAGATATGAATTAAAAAACCAAATTGGATGTTATTAAACTCACTCCTTTAAATCTTCCCTTTCAGTGCTAAGACAGACGCCTTAGAAGATCCTGATGCATGTCCACCACAAAACACTTTCCCCTCACCTACTCAATTTTTGTTTCTCCCTGTTAAACTGTTTAACCATGTAAAGGCAGAAATCTATTCCTGCTGCAGAAACAGTGAAAAAATATTATTAGTTTTTAAAATGTCTCCTCCTCCACCAACAGGATCTGTAGATCACAGGGTTAACTTGCGTATTTAAGTTAGGCCTCTGTGTCTCTAGAAATTACTTCCAAAATAACATATTTTTTAAACAAAGTGGCTTAAATAAGCCTACCATATGCTTCTTCAGACCTAAACACGTGCTTTTTGAATCCTAGACCGGTTATTCTACCTGTGGTGGAAGACCACCAGTAGGACTATCCAAGTGCCTCTGAGCTCCTGCTACGGGTCACAAAACTGAACTGACCGTTTCAGATGTCTGTAATGATAGCTGTGAAATGATTTGGTAATGGAGTAACTAGGTTTTTCTTCAGCTAAGAACCAACTTATTTAATACAACCCCTGGTAAACAGTAAACAATGATTCAAAGACAAACTTGGCAGTATTTTTGGCTCCTTGCAAAAAATGTTCTGCTGAAACAGGAGGCTTCAGTAATTTAGAAACACTGTTAGATCAGATTCAGGTAGAGAAAATGCACCAGAAGCACTACTAAAGTGAGTCAAAACAACGGAACAGTCTAGCTAAGAAGATGGTACACCATGTAACATGGTTTGGGGTGACTCCTGAGGAATTCTGTGTCTTCTGTCCTACATTTAGAAAGCTCAAGAGCTGGATATGAAACCAGAATACACACAACCCAAAGAAAACAGAATTTACCTATCCAAAACCAAGATTGTTTAATAGCATCTATCTGTGCTATTTACCTTTTCCTAGAAAATACTACTCATAGGAAAAACTTGCTAAGTCAACTCTGACAGAAATAGCCTATCAACATTACTTCTACCATTATGTAATGGACACATCATCTTACACTCTGTCAATAGATTATTTTAGAACTGACTACAGCAAAACATCCAGCACTACATTCTTTGACTCACTAGATGTTTATGTTTTATCTTAAGCTACCTACTATGAACACAATACATTCACCTCTTCCTTTGCTATAACTGACAGCTCTGCAGTCCTGTACAAATACAAAAGAAACGTTACTTCAAACTGTGAAAAAGAATTGCTCTCTTCAAATAAAGGTTGAAACAAGGCCTATTTCATTACAAGTGAATGCTTTCAGTGACAACATCCACAGTGCACTGACAGTAAAAAGAATGACAGCTAAAAGGCAAGGTTTGGGGTTTTTTCAATGTTTATCAGCTGTTTAGTTTTAAGCTTGGTTTTCAGACTATCAGGCATGCAAGATCAGCTGCTATCAGGCCCACCATACTGATACAGCTATAGCAAAGACTCTCCTGGTGTAGTTACTGCTTATGTGAGCAAACACCTTTACTGGCAGAGATAACACCCAGCATACCTTTTTTCCCCCCAGCATCTGCATTTACATACTGCAGTTGATCAGACACAAATACTATCCAAAAAGTCACAAAGTAATCATCAACATGACTGCACCACCAAAATATGCTAGGACAACTTTAGTTACAAGAGAACAGAGGAAAAAACATAAAGTAAATCATACATGAAAGCTAGGTTCATTAAAGGTCACTAACATCATGATTAAATAACATTTTCTTCACATTTATGCATGCTAGTGTAAGAGGCAAGTCTTTGAGAACAAAATTTTCACAGAAGACCCAACTAATGAAAGCATGAGCACAACTGCTGTGTAGAAGATGATCGCTGTTCGTTTATATATTCACAGTAATTAGCAGTACTGCAACTATGGTGCCATTTTTAATCATAACTTTTTTCTCTAAGTCTTTATTTCACTAATACCTTGTTCTCAAAATAAAAGCTGTCTTTTCTCACAGTCTTAATGTAATCCCAGACTACATGAAGGCATTCAGTAAACACATTGGTTTAGTGTCCAAATGAAAACAAACCTTTATACATTTCAAAGTGCTTCTCCGAACACATGTCTAACAGACAATCAAGTGCACATGCAAAGACAGCCTGAGCACAGCGCATCAGCTTCTGCTACAGCTTTATTTTTTAATGGAAAGACTGCAAACCCCTGCTTAAAACCAAAAGGAAACCCATTTTTTCGACCCTGTGAGGTCTAATGTGAAATGTGATAAACAGCTGGCCTTGCTTTTAACGTGTTAAGAACAAAAAAGTTTAGACCACTTCTATTTCTCCAGCTATAAAACCAAGATATTGCCAGAGTCTTCCTGAAACCAGGGTACTGGATAATTTAGGCTAAAATAAATGTTTATTAAAAAAGGGCGTTGATTTCTTGGCAGCGGTGAAAAGCAGGAGACACCCCTAGTGTCGACGTAAAATACTACAGGACTCCATACTGTATCTCTGGGTTAATTTTACGGCAGCAAAAGGGAAATTTAAATCGTCATGATTTAAAAACCAGACCGACTCAAATACACACACCTGGACATACCGCATACCTTCTTCCTGAAGTCTCAAAACCCACATGCCTATCATATTTGAAGTGTCAGCTTTCTAAACGAGCCCCAATTAAAGTATACATTATCTAGCCTGTCTCCCTGCCATGGGCTACGTGCATTATAGCTTTCCGGTCTGCACAAGAACAGAGAAACGCTGCTGCACCAAGGGCGGGGGGGTGGGAGGGAACCCCATTGAGACTGTAGAACAACCCCCACAGCACATCGCTACCAAAATGCCGGGCTCGCCGATACATCTGGAAAACAGATGAAGCGCAGGCCGGGGAGGGCGAGCCCCGGGTTCAGGGGAAGGGAGGGGGGAGCGGAGGAGCTTGTTTGGGGGCGGGAGTGAGGTGAGGGGGTGCCGGAGGACGAGGCGGGGGGAATGGAAGGACCTAGCGCCATGAGGGGAGGCGGCAGGAGGCGGCGGCGGTAGGCGGCACAAGGGAAGCGGGCGGCCGTGCCTACCCCCCTCGGAGAGGCGCGGGATGACCACAGCGGTGGCCCGAGGGGAGAGCGGGAAGGGGAAGCCCAGCGAGGCGCTCGCCCTAGGGAGGACGTGGACGGCTCGGGGGCGGGAGGCGGAGGAGACGGGTCAGAAGCAGGGCAGCAGCAGCGAAACGGAGCGGCCGCCGGGCCAGGCCGCGGGGCCATTGCCTCGCCCCTCACCCCCGCGGCACGGCATAGCCGGGTCTGGAATATTCCGGCGGGGCGGGAGCAGGGGGTCTGTGGGGAGGGGAAACGAGGGAGGGTCCTCACCATGGCGGCGGGCGGGTGTCAGGCGTGTCCCCCACAGATGAATCCACCGAGTCCCGGTCTAGCTGCTGGGTGTTGGGCGCCGCCGCCCCCCGGGCCCGACGCTGCCGCCGGCGGCTCTGGCTCAGCCCGGCTCGGCTGCGCCTCAGCTCCGCTCCGCTCCGCTCCCCTCACTGCAGCAGAGGCTGGCACTGACCCGCAACGGCGCACAGGGAGCGAGGGAGGGGGCGCGAGAGGCGCTAACGCTCGGAGGCGGGGGCGGAGCCTCCCACATCCGGGCACCAGCCGCACCGAGCACCGCCCTCGGGAGGGGGCGGGGCGCACGGTGACGCCAGCCAGCCAGGCGGGGGAGGGAAGGGAGAGGAGGGGAGGACAAAATGGCGGCGGGGCGGGAGGGGTGCGAGGAAGTGGGAGTGGTGGTTGTTATGCTGGGCTCTATAATGCGCGGAGGAAGTGGTGTGATGGCTGCTTTTAGAGAGTCTTGGATGTTGAGTGTTGTTACAAGTTAGGTTTGTGTTTGTTGCCTTAGGTCTTTGCCTAGGGAGAGGTTCCTTGAGGCTCTCCAGAGCTGTTGTTTGGCTGTGTTTCTCCACACACACCCTGCTTAGGCTGTTGAAGACCTCGGTGCTCGAGCTTCCCTCTTTGCTCTTGTGTGGATTCTGTTGTCTGTGGGAAGAAAGTAACAAAACCCATGCAGAATGTTTGGCACAGATGGCCAGTGGAAGCACAGCTGTGAGTGGTGCCTCCTTTCATCACCTGGCTGCTGTCTCAGGGTTTCAATGTTATGTTATAAAAGGCTATCTAGGTTGGACGATGCTCAGTACTTCACAGATTTGGGCGTATCGTGTTTCTGCAGTGTTAGTAGTGAATTATATAAAATGAAAGGAAATGTGCTGTGATGAATGGGTTTATGTGTACATTTGTGGCTTAATGCTGGTAGCTAATGCCTTGTGCCCTGGGTATTTTGCAAAGTAAAAGGACTGATATAGTTGAACACAAATGAAGATGAAAAGATGCAGTCTTAGTAACCCCTTTGAAGCAAGATGTAGGGCAAGGCAACTGCTTGCATAAGTAAGGCTGCCCCTCAGGGAGTGATCTCTATATATTGGAAGGCTTTAAGTAGGCCAGATGACACCTTTAAAAACCTCTGTGAAGGGCAGAGTGAAATACTGAGTAAAGATTGGTTGATTTTACATTCCTTTTGCTGGTTTTGCCCTTCTTTCTGTGCTCGTTCTGCTGAATGCGTTTATTTTGGAGCACCACGACGCAGCACATAGCACTATGACAAATGAAGTGATGTGAAAGTAATAATTGCATATAAAATATTGTGGTGTTAGTACTGCCAAAGAAAAGATGCAGTATCATGTTGATGGGGTTTTTTTCAGGCATTTGATCCTTGGCTCACAACAGCTACATACTTTGCCAGAGAAATGCCCATCAATTCTGCCAAGTTCAAGGTGAATGACAACCTAATTTGTAGGCAAAGGGAGGGCTGAATTATTAATTTCAAGCCAGGTTAATTTTTTTCAGGACCATAGCTGAGCATGAGCTTTCCAGTTTAAAATCGTAATTTCCTCTCCCTTCAGCTTTTTCTGGAGCAGGAACTGCTGCATCACTGGTGCCCTGTTTGTGGGAGTCTGAGCTGGTTGAGGGCTAGCATAGGTTACCTTCAGACTTCCTGGAGACACCTGGAATCTCGACATCAAATGCTGATGTGCAAATGCGAAGAGAAATGGGGCATCTCCTGTATGAAAGCTTAGATAATGAAGGGTGACTGTGAAGTTCAAGAACAGATCAGAATTTCTCATTTAACAGATTGAAGCAAAGTGCAGCAATAAATGTGCAGTTCTTAGAAACTGCTAATGAGTGACAAGGGTTCTGTTCAGAAGCTGATATCCAGCATGCCTTTACATCTGCAGAAAGGGGTAAGCTTCACCAGGAAGAATGAAGAGTGGACTGAGGAGATGGCGCAGAAAAAATCGAGCAATAAAATAAGTAAATGAAGAACATGGTGATGAGTGAAACTAAGCAGTGGAAAACAGAAGGTGATTTGCACCAGCAAAAAGTAAACCGAACACTGAGGCATGACTGTACGCTTTCAGTTAACAGCAAGTCAGCAATAAAGGCCTTGCTGTAGGAATCTGGGCCTGGCCACAGTGGGAGGTTATACATGGTAAAATGGCCTGATCCAGGGAAGGGATCTCCTGCCTTTTCTTATAAACAGGTAGAGGTGGCTAGGATAACTTTCCATTTTTGGAGGGGGGGAAAAAAAAACAAAAAAACAAAAAACCAATTCTAGTTGCTAGGATGTCTAGAAATAAAACATTCAGGCTGAGAAAGTTGGGGCTGTTCAGTCTGGAGAAGAGAAGGCTGTGTGGAGACCTCCTAGCAGCTTTCCAGTATCTGAAGGGGGCCTATAGGGATGCTGGGGAGGGACTCTTCATTAGGGACTGCAGTGACAGGACAAGGGGTAACGGGTTCAAACTTAAACAGGAGAGGTTTAGATTGGATGTAAGGAGGAAGTTCTTCAGTTTGAGGGTGGTGAGGCACTGGAATGGGTTGCCCAGGGAAGTTGTGAATGCTCCATCCCTGGCAGTGTTCAAGGCCAGGTTGGACAGAGCCTTGGGTGACATGGTTTAGTGTGAGGTGTCCCTGCTTATGGCAGGGGGGTTGGAACTGGATGATCTTAAGGTCCTTTCCAACCCTAACTGTTCTACGATTCTATGATTCCTAGATTTCACTGAAAGCTAGTATTAAAACTGACTGGACTCAAGCCAAAAAATAAAAATTAAAACTGAACAACTTAAAATCCCCAAAAGAAAAATGAAATCTGATATAAACAAATCTTGCTGCTTACATCTGTGTCGCTGCAGGCTTATCTAGCTGATGCAAATCTGGAGTAAAATCAGCTAAATGAAGTTGACTAAATGAATATGACTAGAATTTCTATTGCATAATGTAATGGGACTAAACCAAACAGAAATGAGGAACATAATAGCTTAATTGTTACCTTTTTAAGTTGCAAGTACAGACAGCCAAGAAGTTGAAAAAACATATGAATTTTGTCTTTTAATGCAGATATGTCACTGCTGGTAGTTTTGAACCTCTAGATGCATTGCAAATATGAGCTAATTAGTTTTTAATTCCTTTCTGCTGTACATATTTGTCAAAGTAGCTTTTATATCTGACTTCTGAAAGGTGTTAAAAATGCAAGATGGCAGTTGTTAGTGTGTAGATTAGAGTCTGCTGAAAACCATGACTTGCATTTAACAATTTGCACTATTTTCTGACTAGTAATTTTGGAAATACTGATACTTGAATATGGTTCTAGACTAAGTTTCAGGCAACTCTGTGTTTTATCAGTTTCTGGGTTTGGTAGAGCTCCTCTGCAGCATAATTACAACCATTCAAACTAGGATAAATAGGTGTACCCATATAATTGGAAGCTGTTTTAGCTAAACAAACATATGTAAACTCTGTACCTGTTTGGGTTCTTCAGTGTTATTAACGATAATGATGTGATTTGCATAGGTAGGACTTGACCTAATGTTTGGAAAACAATTTCCATGCTCCTGCTAATGTGTCTGGATTCTAGCTGCAGGTCTCAGTATGCCTGTTTTAAAGTGCTGTTTGTGATGCCTTATCTGTCATTAAATTTTTTGTTCTTTTTATTTTTGAATGCAGCATGTATCTTTGATCCCCTGAGCGTGTCCTGCTTTGTCTTGCCTTGCGCTGGTCCTCATGTAAACATCCCTTACTCAAAAACATAGCTGGATGCAATTTGTATGGAGCATTCATCTTTCTGTTAACCTCAGGGTGAGGGCTGCCACCTAATCAAATAATCTTCTGCCCTGACCCTTAACAGGCTGTAAGCAGCTTTCCCCAGGAAAGCAGGTGAAGTCTTGGGACAGTGCAATAAAGCTTGAAAATACATGGGTTTTAAGCATATGTATGTGGGTTCCAGTAGGTGTGTCCTAAAAATAAATAAACTCTTATTCTTCTTTCATGCTCTAGAAGGAAAAAAGGCAAGCCACCTTTTTTGGTCTGGAGGTAAAGTGCTTTAAGCAACAGTGGGCAGGGAGGCTATTTTATGAGCAAAAGAGGAAGCCTTTTTAGATGGAAATGAAAAACATCCATTCTCAGCATGTTTGAACTCTAATGATGTAAAATGAACTCTGATGTCTGTAAAACTGATGCACTGTATTTATTCATCTCATTTCATTTGTAACAACAGGTAGAATAATAAGCAAATCTTAAGATATACAATACTGACTAGAACTGCCAAATGATTGGAAAGATAAAGTGCCTCTTATCTCTCTTACACCTACATCTGTCGTTTAAGTTGCGAGAAATGAAAGGGAGTCTGCCCTTATTTTCTTGCATATTTGTGACAGCATGTATGATTTGCCAGCATTTGGGAGGGAAGGAGATGGTACTTCTCAGATCCAGTAATGCTCAGCGTAAAAGAAAAAATGGCCAACTGTAAGAGCTAGAGGCACAGGGGAACATTGCTCTCTTTACCTAGAAAACAAAGAACAGGACTGTCCTTAAGACCAGAAGAAAGGTTCAGGCCACAGAAGTCTTGTGAAGCTGTAGGTTAATAGGGTGATCTTTGGTCACCCATTAGTTTATTTTGCATCACCGCAGAATGCTGGATTTCAAATTGCTAGAGCAAGTGCAGCTGTATAGTTGCCTCTAGCATATGTACATTTAATGAAACAGTGGTTGTAAATGCTTCTGATCTGTAGATCCTGCTGCCCAAGGTGGTGTGAATTAAATGTCCTGACGGTAGGATTATTTCTTCAGGTACCTTTTTCAGCTATTTGTGGTAATTAACAGCCCCTAACGGCTGGAAGCCACAGATTGAAAATCCTTGCATGGCACTATTCTTTTTTCCCCTTAACTGAGTTATAAAGAGTGGTCTTGTGATTTCCTGGACTCACCACCAGTTCTGGCTAGAATAAACTGGTAAAAATAAACTGGATAAACGGGGTAAAAATGCTTTCTGTATATTTGACCCTGTGCCTGTAATCGTATCACTGTATCAACTAGTGCTGTGCAGAACAAATATGTGGAAATAATTTGCAAGAAAGATTGACACTAAAAGGTTACATTTTTCTTGAGACTGTGCTGTTTGCATAATAATTTCATACAGTGATCTTATTTGCCTAGCAGTTGATAAGATTTCTTGATGGCATCCAGCTGTAGCTAGGGTTGGTGTAATTGGCAGCTTCTTTCTGAAGACATTTCTTCTGGGGAGCTCTGATAAGAGCTGTGGGCTGACTGCTCAAAGACCTTGCAACAACTGGAGGTAAGTGCTGTGAGCACCAGTATGGTGTTTGATTTTTTTACTGATGTGCTTGTCTACCTCTACTGTAAAGGCTTATTGCTTTTGTTTAACTTTGCTGGAGATATGCATGTGTCTGACTTGTGAAATTCTTATCTTTTGTAGTAGCTGATTCTGCAGAAGAGGTTGGCCTGCACAGGATATTAATGAGCTATTGATGTATGTAACTTCAGTCTGTGGAAACAATCACTTGTATGATTTCAAGATGTTTATCATTGGTCATGTGTTGGCCTACTGGTTCAGGTTTTGGGCCAGCACAAATTCTGAAGGTGATAACTCAGGCAGCAAGCTAGACCAGTAAGTTCTTTACTTTGAGGGTGGTGAGACACTAGCACAGATTGCCCAGAGAAACTGTGGCTGCCCTATCTCTGGTGGTGTTCAAGGCAAGGTTGGATGGGGCTTGGAGCAACCTGGTCTAGCGGGAGGTGTCCCTGCCCATGGCAGGTGGGTTGGAACTGGATGATCTTTAAAGTCTTTTCTAACCCAAGCCATTCTATGATTCTATGATAATTTAATAGTGAAACAGCAGAGTCTGAACTGAAACAATACCAAAAGGTCTTAGTTTATACTTTCTCTTGTGGCAGAGAGGAAAATAGGGAATTGCTTGATTGTTGATCTTCTAACAGTTTGAGTTGGGGACAAATTTTGAATACCAGTAAGTAACCCGACTCTCTCAAAGCTAATCAAAATAGATGCTGTTGTCATGTGGAGTACCTTTTAGCATATCTGTATGTGTTGTGGGGAGTTTAATGAATGTGTTTAGTGTGAAGTCCTCTTGTTTATTAACCTTTTTTGTTGTCATGGAAGAGAAAATAATTGCATTAAAAAAGGCTGGCTGTGCTGTGATATGCTAGATTGCATCCATCTTAGCTGTGCATTTTTCCATAGCTTTGATTACCATGATCTCAGTGCTCATGTAATCTGTTTTAATTCATAGTGCCGTCATCTGTGTGAAAAATGAAGCTGCTTGTTAGGACTTTCAAGGGAAACATGATGCAGCATGATCACATGTATTCATATAAGTGTTCAGGGCCCCCTCAGCTGAGGAGATGAGACAACTCTGGGGTAAGCACCATGCATGTGTGGGTCTCCGCTCTGTGCATCTGTTCCATGCAGAGGCTTTCTTGGGACTGCATATTGAGGACTCTGGTTTAAAGTCTCAATTTGAGAACTAGGAGGAAGTATACCCCATTGCCAACTAGGTCAGTTTGCCATAGGTTGTGATTTTTTTTTGCCACAGGAATTCAGAAGCGCATCTATGAGCGCTCAAGGAACTCATGTGATTCTGGTACAGAATACTGCCTGTATTTTTATAGCTGTGACAGGTTTTACTACTGTAGTGAAACTGCATGGTGAAACTGGTTTTGGTGATGCTGTTTTCTTGAGGGGCAAAGCACCTGGTCTAGCAACTGTGCCTGTCTGTTGGTGTTAGGATCATCATTGGATCCTGCCTTTTTCTTACCATGGTAGTCTTCCGATATTCTGGATCTGCAGCATGGGACTAGAAAATCACCTCAGCTGTTTGGTGGTGGGTGAAGTTTCAGTCCTGCTCTGTATCTTTCAGTAGAAGAGTGAAGATGCTCTCATGCTGTTGGATAAGGATTCTGTGTTTTGTTCCCATAAAGTAGGTTCAGATTCTGAATCCAAGGTATTTTGACATCCTAGGTTTTATCCTTTCCCCCTGATGCTGGAAGGGACAGACTCTGCCAGTGAATTCTTGTTCTTTGCACTTTTAACATAGTATGGTCACCTAAGGAATCATAGAATAGTTAGGGTTGGAAAGGACCCTAAGATCACCCAGTTCCAACCCCCCTGCCACAAGCAGGGACACCTCACACTAAACCATGCCACCCAAGGCTTCATCCAACCTGGCCTTGAACACCGTCAGGGATGGAGCACTCACAACCTCCCTGGGCAACCCATTCCAGTGCCTCACCACCCTATTTAGTTTCCTGGCATCCTCTTCTTCCTTAGCAAAAGAGTAGTTAAAAGACTGCAGCTTTTTTTTTTTACAGAGTTGTTACAGCTGTTGGGAGCTCTTGCTTTCCACAGAGGTTAAAGAATTCCTTACAGGAATTATAACTTGGCTGGACTTGATGTTAATCTGTGTTAATCTGATGATCTTGTGTTATTTAAGTCTTTGGGCCTCCATGTTGCAAGAGGCTGCATAATTAAAGGGGGCATTTGCCAGGGATGGGGTGCAGCTTGTAACTGTGGTAAGCTGTAAGTCATGATGCTTCTGCCTCCTACCTATCTGGCAAAGTACCATCTACTTTCTGGTGTGGGATGGATTTGTAACTTCAGTGGCTTTTACATTAGCTTCTGATCAATCATGCTGTTGCTGAATTCTCCCACAAGAGAAAAAGAGATTTTCCTTTTCCAGAAGGGTTTGCAGAGTTCCCAGAGGATATTTCAAAAAATCAGAATAAAGACATTTGCTCATATTTTCATACTGGACTTGTGCCCCACTAGTTCTGTCTTCCTGCAGACAGGTATGCATAATGCAAGTGAAATTCCTAAGTAAATGCCATCAAATATTGGATGACTTAGTCATACAGTACAATTTTATTCCCTGCTCTCTCTGGAAAATGTGCCACCACCTTTGGAATTCTACTACCGACCAAACAGTTTTCCCACTGGATGATAATTTACTTGAATGTGCTGTCCTAGTTTAGGTAGGCAGCATTTATATCATATAAGAGATACTCCAACTTGTCCTTAACATGAAATTTAGTTTCAAAACCCCACTCCTGTAAGCCTTGTCTGTGGCAGGAAGAATAAGACCAGTAGTGATTCTAATGCTTTTCAGCTGGTGGGGAACTCAACATTTTGTGGCTTTCGTGCATGTGCTTATGCATAAATAACCAAACAGAGGTTTAAGAAAATATCATCACACAAAAAGAAGTAGTTCAGATTATTCTTATCAGGATAATACTAATGAGACAAAACTATTTGTCTTGAAAAATTCATGCTATGATTTAAAGAACATCAACTTTATTTCTTTTCCCATTCAGCTACAGTTATTACGTGACCCTTTCTGCAGACTTAGGGATAGCTGGTGAAATTGCAATGGAGAGTTAATGCACTGGTAGGTGAATTAACTTCACAATGTCATGAGACCTCTGTAATGTATGTAAATCTCAGCATTAAAAAAAGATGGTAACTTGTTTAGAGTTGTGATAAGCATGTTATGAGTAATGCTATAACTGCATGGGTTGAAAGTGGATAAAGATTTACTGAGGTGTACACAGTTCTGTTGGGCCCACTATTCCCAAGGTAACAGTAGAGCCTGTGGATGGGACAGTACTGACAGTCTAACAAACCTCCTTAGTGTAGTTGCAGTCAGTGTCTATCTTGTTATAGCTCACACCAATTTTGGATTAGAATAAACAACACTCTAGTGGCTTTTTGGTTGGCGTAATTTGCAGGTTTTTGGCTGACTTTTGCTCACAGGAGTATTTTACTACCTTCCTGTTGCTAACCAGCAGAGCTAAAAGCGTAGGACATGTCTGGGAAATGTTTATGTTCTGCCCCTCTTGCAAATAGAACTATTCTGAGAAACACCCCTCATGGCATGGTGAGGCAGCATGCTACTTGCTGATTTTGGCATATGTAGTACAGAATAAATACAGGTCATCAATACTATCTTGCCCTTCTGGATATGAACCCTTCAGCTTGAGCAACACTTCAGTAGCAAGCAGCTGAAGGCATTCATTCCCTGTGTCTGCATCCTGTAATCATACCATGGGATGAAAGGGCTAACTAATGCCTCAGTACCAGGAAATACATACTCAGTCTTCTGCTGATCAAGTACAGTGGCAGTTATTACTGGATTTAGCTTAGGGTCAGGGAAGAGAGAAGGACTGCTGTTAGGGAGGAGGAGGAGTATGTATGTAATCCTTTTGGGAGTGAACCCCTTTCTTCCTCTGCTGACCAGGACAGTCCTGATTGATAGCATGCAAGATGTACCCACATCTGGGATGGTGAGAGAATTTGTCCAGTGTGTGTGGAGGCTTCCCCTTTTTCTCAGACACATGTTCACGTTGAACAACCTGCAGCCCTTCTTGTATGGGCTGTTAGGGTTTTTTTTAAGTGCTGCTGTGCTGAGTGCAATAAATAGAACACATTTTAGATTAATTCTCCAGGGAAATGATTTTCAGTATAACCTGGTTGTCAACAGTCTTTAGGCCTTTGAATATAGCCTAAAATTGTTTGTTGCAAATCTTGGGAGGCCAGAGCCTTTGAAATGGTTGTGTGGAGTAAGCAGTGGTTTAAAAATAAAACAAAAAACTTCCCCAGATCTGAGCTGTGTTGCTTTCAGAGCCTCCCAGTTCCTGCAAAATCTGAGTGACCCTTCAAATGGTCTTTTTAAAGAGGAAATGTTGATACACCCCTAAAGGTTCTAAATAAAAAGCAGAGAATGTGTAAAGCCAATAAAGCTTTTGGTACTAAGATAAAAAACATTCGTCGTTGAAGCAGTCAGATCTAGAAGCTTCTAAAGTGCTTGGGATCTGTTGATAAAGCACTAGATTCTTAGGAGTTCTTTCACTGAACAGAAATAAAACTTAACCAGGGACTATGCCATCTTTTAACTCATGTTAATGTGGAGTGAAATGTGTATAAGAATTAAGAAAACAAAAGAGCAAAAAATATAGAACTTCCAGTACTGTAACTCTAAGTTTGAGAGTGCATCTTGTTTGTACAGTGTTCAATTAGATATCTGCTTTGTATAATTGCTAAGGAAGAATTTGCCTTTCCAGTAGCAGGTCCTTTAGTTTATTGGTATTTTAATAACAGTCAGTGCTCATTTTACTGCTGAAATGGTTAATTTGTTAGTGAACACATACTCTGTTTTGAATATGTGGGTGTTCATTCTAACTGAAAGCATACATCTGTAGATGTATGCTATAGAACATAACAGAAGCTTAAAATACTGAGTTCTTGGTATTATATTAGCCAGTGTGTTTGCTCAGTTTCTCCATTCATGAGTAGCCAGCTTTGAGTATTCCCCTGTATATTTCATGACAGTTTTGGGTTTTATTGTGAGAGTGGTGAGATACTGGAACAGGTTGTCCAGAGAAGTTGTGGATGCCCTATCCCTGGAAGAGTTTAAGGCCAGGTTAGATGGGGCTTTGAGCAGCCGGATGTAGTGAAAAATACCACTGCTTGTGGCAGGGGGTTTGGAACTATATGATCTTTAAGGTCCCTTCCAACCCAAACCAATCAATGAAAATTGTATTTTGAGAGAATTTGAGTTGAGATAACTCTGTAAGTAACTTCCAGTTGCAAGATGGAAATAGTTTCCCAGGATTTGTGTGGTTCCACTGAGCTATGAGACTGAGGTGGAAGCATGCTGAATCCCTGAGCAAACCAATGAAAGGCTGTTGCTGTGGGCAGCTCCAGTTGCCCACTTCGTCAGAGCTAGCAGGTAGGCTCTCCAGCATCCTTAATGTCTGCACATGGTGTGTGGTTCTGTTCAGGAACCACACCTTGATCAAATGTGTCCTTATCTGTAGTAATGTGCTTCTGCCTGTTGCTGTTCTAATGAAGACCACGAACCAGGTCCAGGCATTCTTGCCTGCATCAGGTTTAGCTTACACCCTGTTATTTCTGTTCTGTTTTAAGGGATTACTAAGCACTTCACTATTAAGTTTCTTGTAGAATTGGAGATGACAAGTCTTGATCACGACCGCAGTGATTCGTTGCTACCAGTATTAACAAATTGATCACTTCAATATCTGTGAGGTGGGTAAGTGTTAACCCTAAAGTTTAAGACAAGTTTTCTAGTGTACATGCTTTTTCTGGATGTCACTTTGGGAACACTTCCACTAGTTCACATCACTGAGTTTAAATAGAGGATTTTTTACCACCAGATTTGTCATTCATTTGCTGTGTGACTTTACACACTCAATATCTCAGGTGGGCATATAAACTTCAAGGCCTCTTTTGACATGTTCTTTTCAAAAGGCAGTAGCACTATTGGGTGGAAGTTTTGGAAGTTATTATACAAACACATAATGTATTTGTGTGCATTTATATTTATGAAGTATAATCCATAATTACTTTTTAAAAGTACATGATATTCAAATGTGGTAAATTCATCATTGCTTGACATGTCCAGTCTAAGTACTTTGTCATAGAAGGGGAAAAAAAAACCCAGTTCTTCTTGACTGAAAATAATGTCAAAGTGTAATATCAACAGTGCTAGGGTTTTTGGTTTTTTTTTATTATCTGCATAAAAGAGGTAAGCAGAATGGCTCATTAATAAAATGTCAGGTATTAAAAGGGAGAAAAATCTTACAAGCTGCATATTCTCTTTGTTTCCGTACTATGACCTAAATTCATGGTGAATTCAGTTTAAGTAATACTCAACTAAAGTCTTTACTGTTTCATGTTTAAATGAAAGCAGGATCACTACGACTCTGAACCATAAAGGTTTGAAAACAACTGAAAATATTAAAGGTATTAATAAAAATATGTGCTTTGAGCTGTACAATAAACCATTTACGTGGCTCTCAGCACAACTGATAGCTCTTGTGGCAGTGTTGGGGGCATCTGGTCCCTTGCCACAGGTTATCTTGTAAATATAAATTAATGTTTTGTGAATTAATAGTGACACATGTTTTTTAAAAGGATAAAAGGGGATTTAGTTTGAACTAATTATCTAGTTACTGCCTTCTGCAATAACTAGATAACTGAGTATTTAGCTAAATACTCAGTTGAAACAGAGATCACATCTATAAATATGTAAATGCCTGCAACTTAAAAATCCTTTGATAGAAGATCATAAAGCTGTAAACCTTGGTGTTTGAGAAGACCTGGGTTTGATGTGTATGATCCCTGAATAGCTATTCAGATTATAAACTGAGTTTCTTCCCTCAAATAGCTGCATTGTCTTCAGTAATAGATTTGCATGTGAACTGTAGGAAGGTGTTTGGCCTATTCTTAGAGCAAGTCAAAATTACACTCTGCTTCTTCATGATCAGCTGTACATCTTCCTATTATCTCTTGTGTTATCAACAATATGTGCAAGGCATAGAGCAAAGTCTTTGCCTTGCGGGAATTTACAGCCTAACTGTAAAGAATAACTAAATGTTACTCAACAATTTTATTAGGGTTAAGATTCACCATTAGGTTTAAGAGTGTGGGTAGATACCAGGTGTATACATTGGCTCTTTCCATGCTGCAGTAAAAGAAGGGTATATGCTGTTGGCTTTGCCCTTCATGCTGGAAGTTTCCCACATATGATCTACTTGCGTTAATCTGCATGTGGCTGCTTCCTAACTCAGTTCTTAAATTTTTATCCCTCTTTGCTGAAATGTTTCATGTACTTAAAGCTTTTCTGAAGTTAATTATTCTGGCAGTTGGGCTGGGGAATGAATAATGTGTAGTTGTGTTGGTAGGCTAGGGAGAAGAGAGAAAAACTTCAGTGAGTGAAGAGAGCTGTAATAGATGGCTGGGATTAGAAGCCTCTTTTCCTTCCCACTGTCTCCAGTGCACCATCTCCAGCCACAGGTGTAGTTATTGACACCCAACGGGTGAGTAAAGCTGGATTTGATGATCAGACTTGAGACCAGGGTTGGACCTGGGTCAGGCTGAGAGTTGAAGGGAGTGTAATGCATGTGGACAGGCAAGAGCTGGCAACAGATGGCATCATAGTGGAAAGAATGAGGCAGCTCATCATCTGGCAATGTTTCTGCTGCATTTTGCCAATTATTTGTTTTTCTTCAGGGAGGAATCCAGTATTTGGTTAAGTTTTGTCATTGTTTTTTATAGTCATTGATCCTAAGAAATCGTCTACTCTGAATTTAGTATTCCTTAAATTTAAAGCAATATTAGATGCTAAAGAGTATGGCTAGTGATCATATTTTAGGACTGGATTTGCTTAATCAAAAAAAAAAAAGTCCAAGTTATATATAAATGTTATGACAAAGGGTTCCCCAAAACCTAAGAAGAATATTCATCTTTGTGGCAGATGGTTTTACAGTAATCAGTGATTCATAATCTTTTGAAAAGGAAGTAAGCTACTCATGAGTTTATGAACTNGGATTTGCTTAATCAAAAAAAAAAAGTCCAAGTTATATATAAATGTTATGACAAAGGGTTCCCCAAAACCCTAAGAAGAATATTCATCTTTGTGGCAGATGGTTTTACAGTAATCAGTGATTCATAATCTTTTGAAAAGGAAGTAAGCTACTCATGAGTTTATGAACTAAGCATTTTGACTAAACTTACTTGTTTATATTGGCTTACTGCTTTTACAGTAAGCTTATTGTTAGGAAATAGTGTTTATATTTCACAAGTAGAAGTGATTTAAGTTAGTGATTGCATAGAAGAAAAGGACTTGCACTTTAATTTTTTATTCAGTAAATATTTGTTAAGCTTTGTTAAACAGTGAGTTTTATTAATCATTCCTGTTTTTCTTAAGCAAGCCCTAAAATGTATAAAACCAAGCATTAACTTCATCTTTAGGGAGTTTAGCAGTTTAGATGTTAGAAAAGATGGGATTCTCATTGACTAATTTTTCCTGTGCTTTTGTTTTAGTTCTTGCCATAGGTTTAAAATATTATTAACTTGCTAATGAAAAATAGTGAATATTAAGCTTTAAAATTTTAATGCCTTTTCTACATAAGTTTAGTTAAAGAGTAGCTGTCTGTGAGAAGGACAACTGCTTTCTTGCAGGGAGAATTAAATTATATATAAACATTTATTCCATGCTCATCACCATAGTAACTGAGGCCTCAAGTCAGTGTGCTTTGCTGAAGAGGGTTGCAAATACTGTAGTGAGCCAAGGCCTGAACTTCTGTATCGGGGTGCAGCTTCACATCTGATTGAGGCACAGCTAGTCCTTGTTACCGCTTCTTGACCTCCCCCTTGTGCCACTCTGGTATTCCAGTGACTGTAGGTGTGGTGGAAGCAGGGAACTAATGCAACTGAAAAAATGCCCCCCCAAAAATGAGCACACACCAAATCGTTCTTTTGATCTGGCAGACCATGTGGGTACATGAACATTAGTGGGGAACTGGGGAGAGTAGATAATGTGTGATTGTGATAAGCGTGGGGAGACACAGCTACAAATTAAGCTGATTACAAAACTCCTGCTGAAGCTGCTTGTTTAGGGTCTGACTATGTTGTAGCTGAAATCACTGAAAACCAGGTATTGGGTTGGGAGTTAAGCCTTTTTAAGGGAGGAAATTACTTAATCTGTATTAATTTTGAAGTGACTTTAGGAGCATATTCCTGAGGCAAGTATATCTACTGCTTATACCCAAGTGCTGTTGTAAAAAAAGAAAATGCTAGAAAGAATGGGAATTTGATGTCTCTTCTCATATGCTCACCTCTGAAAAGTGGCCACAATCCTTTATCAGAATGTTCACTTCAGGAGCTCTGTTAACAATCAACTTACTGCATCTCTCTAGTTTTGGTTTTATCTTCTTTTCATCTCTATCTAGATAATTGCTTTCAGAGAAGCCTCATCTTTTCACTTCAGCTTTCTTTTAATAGCAACAAGGGGAGTAGCTGGCTATTTTTGTAGCCTATTTGTAAATAAATCTCAGACATATTCCTTTTTCAGCTGCTCCCTCTGTCTTATAAAAATTGCAATAGAATGTGTTTTATAACTATAAAACTTTACTGACTCAGCTTTTAAAACATTTCTCTTAAAACTTGATGGAAGCTTTTACTTTTTATTTGCTACATTAACCAGGCTTACATTTTGAGCTTTTAAAATTATGGTGCCATTTTATTTTGCAGCACACTTTAAATCATCACTTCACCATCCAAGGTCCTGATCCCATGGAGACGTGCTCACTTGTTTAACAATACATGTTTCAAGTGGTACCACTGATTTATTACTCTTCTTGTACTGTTACCTGATCTGAAGGTAGTCAGGTGATGGGGCATCCACATTACTTCTGCAATATTTGCAAGAAGAGAAATGATTGCAGGTGTACCACAGCACTGCTAATCACGCTAGCAAGCTCCAGCATGAAATGTGATTTTTGCATAACCATTTATAGTCTGAGTTTTTAAGAGCTGTAACTCTACTTTTGGCTTGGTTAACTTTTGTAGCTGCTGTAGATTACATTTGCAATCAAGTTGTTGCCAAACTTCCACTTGATGTTAAGGGCATGTTTACTACTGCGCAACTGCATAGTGAAGAGTTGCAGTAAAAGCAAAATGAACTCTTAAGACTCTTGATGAAGCAGCTTAGTGTCACTGTATGGGAGTCTGATGGCAAGTGGATGTTGGGCAGAAGCTCAAACTGACTGTAGACCAAAGCAGAATGTTGTTGGCAGCAGTTAAATTTTACTGTTTCATTATAGCTGATGTGTCCTTGACTGCAGTTTTAATAAAAACATCTTGTGAGTGTTCCAAGTACTGTTTAAAAAACCCCTACAGATATAAGAAAACTGGAGTCTGCAACTCTGTGTATGTGGTGTTTGTACTGTGCAAGGTTTTCATCTATTAACCAGATTGAGTGATCTGATAGCCTCCTAAAAGGACTGTGCACATTATGTTTCTGGCACTGTTGTGGAAAAGAATGCTTTTGGAACATTGGAGTCCTGTTACTCCTTCAGGAATGGATACAAAGGCTAAATGTGGTCCTTCCAGATGAGGGTTAAGGTATGCTAACAGCTGCAGTGGAGCTTACATTATGACTATAACTGGTTTGGATTTGAGGTCCACACCCACACACCCCTTTTTGGTTTAAAATCTTGTAGACAGCTGCATCTTTGCTGGTGTGAACACCAGTGACTGCTTGAGCTTTAAAAGAAATGTGGCCAAGGGAAGTAGTTCTATTGTGTTAACATCTTGAGAAGCCTTTTTTAGCTCGCTTGAAGGACCAAGGTGTATGCAGTGATTATCAGCTGCATTGGACCAGCAAAATTTTCCAAAAGAATAAGATCCCTGTGTGAAAATAGACTGTAGAGCAGAGAAGAAAGATTTCCGTATTATCCTTACAGGAGGGAAGATCTATCCACCTGATTTTTGTTGAACACCAAAAAGTCATAGAGGACCAACACTTTAGTGTCCCATTTGTATTAAAAGCTTCAATTGTGTTGAAAGGTTTCAACTTCTTAAAGACCAGTCAACCAAATATGGAATATTAGTGCCCAGGAAACCAAACTTTGTTGTTTCTGGTATTATAGACAGATCTTGCCGCCCAAGTTTACAGTTCCTGAAAAGTTGGGACAGCTGGCATTTGGCAGAATGGTGTGCTGCAAGTACATGTGAGAAGTTTAGAGAACAGTATTGGAATTGGGAGATACAGTAGAGTTATGGCCTGATTCAGCATGGTTTGTGTGAACCTGATGGGGTCTGAAGTCTTGCCACAACTTGACTCAGCCCTTTTTTCTACTGTCAATTACTTTCGCTCATCCATTTTTGTTTTAGTTTTATTTCCTGTTGTAGACATGATTAAAAGCAATTTGGAATAATTCCAGTACTTACTGTGGCGGGTTGATCCTGAGTGGATGCTAGGTGCCCACCAAAGCTGTTCTGTCACTCCCCCTCCTCATCTGAAGAGGGCAAAGAAAATGCAATTAAATACTTGTGGGTTGAAACAAGGACAGGAAGAGATCACTGGCCAAGTACCACCATGGGCAAAACTGACTCCTCTTGGGGAAATTCGTTTATTACCAATCAAATCTTTAAACACCTTTTCCCCACCCCTTCCTTCTTCATGGGCTTACTCCCAATTTCTCTACTGTCTCCAACCTAGCAATGCAGGGGGACAGAGAACACAGGTTGTGGTCGGTTCATCCTAAATTGTCTCTACTGCTCGTTCCTCCTCAGGGGAGAACTCCTCACACTCTTCCCCTGTTCCAGCATGTGATCCCTCCCACAGGGAACAGTCTTCCATGGACTTCCCTAGTGTGAGTTCTTCCTACAGGCTGCAGTTCTTCCCTGCTCCAGCGTGGGTTCCTTCTACAGGGCACAGTCCAGGAGCAGACTGCTCCAGTGTGGGTCCCCCACAGGGTCAAAAGTCCTGCCAGCAAACCTGCTCCACTTTGGAGCAGTATGTCTCAAATCTCAGTGAAGATGTCCATATGCTTTCTATTCTTTTTATTTTTTTCTTTCTCCTTAAATATCAGATATTTTTGTGGAGAATTCTGATTTTTAGCTATTTACACTTCTACTTCAATGCAGGTGCTTTTACAGGCTCCTGCTCTTGTCATCTTCAGAGTATGGAAAACAGGAACATTTTTGTGTCCATTGGTATTTCACAGATGCACATTACTCAGAAATTGCAGTTCATCACCTAGAATGTTGCAAATGCTCTCTTTTATCAAGCAGGTCAAATACCTTAAAGCCACTCTGGATCATAAGACTTCTTTTAAAAGTATTCAGTGCTTTCTGTAAATGCTTCCCGTAAAGCTTCATGCATTTTGTAATGATATCCAGGCATCCTGTGAGTATTCCATGTTCCATAAAAGCGTGTGTCCAAATCAATGTATTGCCTTTGCTCCTAAGCTGGAGGTGCTGTAGTTGCCCAAGTTCAAGATTCACAATCAAATAGTAATCTAATTGAAGGAGAAACATCCTGATAACTTCTGGTTTTCTACACTTGCTTCTTGTTCTTGCTGTGCCAAGCAGGAGTTAAATTATGCCCTCTTGAGACTGTGCTTGGACTCTTCAGTCACATCCCCTTTTCTTTAGTTACAATTGTAGTATGCCTCTTCTGCAAGAGTAGTACAAAAAGGAGCCATATTGGGATAAAAGATCTGCTACTCCATGTTCAGGGATAAGCAGATATGTAGCTTGGTAAGGATCCTACCCTACCATGTCTTTTTTTTAATAGAGAAAGGGTTGAGGCCAAGAGGACCTTAGGGAGGCAAATAATTATTTTAAACCTTCATCTTGTGAGAAAGCAATACTTAGAAAGAAAACAACAACCCCACACTTGATGGTTCAGTTTTATGTCTAGGGGCCATAGTAATTTTACAGGCATGATACAGAAGTAGGCTACAATTTAGTTACAGTCTTAGTAATGACATACTAACTGTGAAGCTCTTCTCACCAAGCCAGGTTTTTGCTGTAAATTCACTGTTACAAAATTTACAGCTATAGATCAAACAAATTAAGCATCTGAAACTTCCAGTGAACTTTTTGTGTGTAAATGCTTGAAAATGAAAAGGTTTTGGTGAGGTGTTAGTTGGCATGTGTTTTTCTAATCTCTATCAGGAAATGCTTTTCATGACAGGGGGCATGTCATGAAATTGTCTGAGATTTAATGCTTCTGATGTCCCTTTTTCTTTCAAAGCAAGTAAAGCAGATAGATGCTTGGCAATTCTGAAAATCAAGCTATGTATCTAGGTATCTAGCTTTGGTTAAAACATTCTGGATCAGTTTATAAGAGGGATCACTGGAACTAGAGTGAAACCAAGTAATCCTGTTGCGCAGACTTGAATTCTAATTACATGCCTTGTACTCTGCCCTTTGCTTCTTAAGTATAATCTACTCCAGTGTTTTGTGTTTCTCAGTGGCAGTTTCCAGTTGTGAGAGAGTGATTATTTTCAGAATCCTTAAGAAGTCCATAATTTCTTGTCAAATGTAGGGGGGAGAAAATCTACTTGGAGAAACGGGAGTCATGGAATGAGTGTAAATATTGACACACTGTCTTTGAAGCTCCAAGTCCTACTATGAAACTTGATGTCAGTCATTTTAAGTCCTTGTACTTAAAGTAAGTCAAATGAGTGCTGAAATGCAGTGTTCCTCAGTACTTGACCTAAGGAGATTTAACCTTCCAAGATGATCTCTGCTACCTTCCAAAATGTATCACTGTGTATGCTTTTTTCCCTGCTTTCTGTGTTCAAGCTTTATTAGTATTCACACTGAGCTTTCAGGAAACTCTCTAGACATTTCAGTTTATAAAACATCAGCAACAGATATAATCGTGGTGAAAGAATAAAAGGGACAACTAAGACAGCTTTACACAGCTGTCCCTTTTCCCTCTGGGACTTATTAAATGTTACACAAACAAAACTCTCTGGTTGCCTTTGCTTGTGTAGGGACTTGCAGTCTTTTCTCAAACTATGTTGTCTGGCCTGTTTTGTTTCATTATTAATATTTAGCACTCTACATTTACTATCTAGCATGACCATTTTGCAGGGTTAATTATCTGTGAACAGGGAAAGTTTTGTTGTGCAAAACTACCCTGAGCATAAAGTGCGATCTGACGTGGTCTGCAGGTTGCTTGGATATATGTTTTTTTAATAAAATATTAGCTTGGGCTTTGATTGAAGAAAAGTTAACAGCACTAAGTTATCAGAGCAGAGCTGACTTCTTTGACTCAACATTTAGCCTTCTGTTTAGCTGACCATGGCCTGCAGCTGAATCTGTCTTTACTAGTGTTGGTTAATGTGTAAGCCAAAATACAGCCTGCATGCTTATACCATAGTTGGCTTTGCAGTAATAGAGCAAGTATTGAAGACAGGGAAGCCTTGTAATGTTTTTTTTTTTTTCAGTTATGACTTTAATAGGAGGAAGGAGTTTGGAGCAGCATGTGCTATTTTTTATGTGGCTAGTCATACATCAAGATTGTAAGATCTTTGGAACAGAAGATGTATTTTGCGTAATCCTTTCTGCCTCATTTTCTCCACAGAGCTTTGATCTGTGATCAGATCTATGTGTATAAATCTATATATGTAGCAGTTAGTTACTCACAGCAGAACCAATTCTTGAACCTAGTACAAAGCTGGAAATGAGTCGAGTAGGGTATCTGTAGCGCTTTGAGTGTACAAACCCATAATGTGTTCTTAAATACAGGAAGTGGTGCCCAGGCTTATTAGCTATCACATGCAAAATATGTTTACCCTGATATTTTGAAATTACTACTTACAACAGGCCTCATGGGCGCCTTGTGCCCTTTGTGTGCATGTGTTATTCCCACTGTTGATGATGGGAATTAGCTATACACATCAGGAGGAGGATATACCCCCTGGACTAGAACTTAAGACAGTAGGGAGCATGCAATCCTCCAGCTATTAGATGGCAAGAACAGCAGAGCTTCAGCATTGCTCCCACTTGGCTTGTCATCTCTGCATTTTGTGTTTTTTTTTTTCCTAAGGAAATAGTAATGGAAGTAGCAGCTGTGAAATGGGATGATAACACAGTGCTGCCTTGAGAGAAATTGCAGCTCAGAGCTGCAGACCAAGTGTGGCCCTTTAAGGATTTTGACTGATGGAAGTGATTGGTTTCTTCAGGAAGGAGCAGCCATCCAGGCTGACCCTAGTGTAAAGCTTATGTCACTTGCTGCATTAATAAATGGTTATGCAGAGAGAGGATTGCTTTCATTTGTATCCTTTAAAATGTATTTTCAAATTTGTATTCAGTTATTTCTTTCATCTGTTAGGCCAGATCTCTTCTCAACATGTTCTGTTCTTTGACTTGCCATGGTTTATTGTTTCTTTTCTAGTACTGTCTGGGTAGCTGTTACCTTCAGTCACATGAGTGAAGTTTATATATGTCAGATACGTCTGGATATAAACGGTGTTGGACTTGATATTCTCAGTTTCTTCTATGTAAGTAATTGCATGAGGAGGAGGAGTAATAGTGTGATCTAACACAAAGGTTCAAGAATGGTTTATCTTATAAGCGCTTGATCTTTTGTTTTCTGGGGGGTGTTCTTCATTTTCTGAATCTACTTCGCTAATACGGTGTGGAAGCTGCCAGGCGTGGGGCACTCCTGAACTGTTTGAGCTCCTACACATTTCCAAAATGAGAACTACAAAAGATTCAGTCAACTTTGCAAGAGAAAAGCTCCCTCCTGTGGAAGAGATGAACCTCTGCAGTGACTGTGAGCAACGTTGGGGCGTAAGACTGCGATTTTATATTAGCAAGAAAAAAAGAGCACAAGCCCTGTAGGGGTTTGCAGAGGCTGGAATTTAAAAGCATGTTCCCTGTTACTGTTCCCAAAGCAAGTTCTTCAGATTTTCCATGATTTATTTCTAATATGTAGCTGTTTGTGGTCTGTAAGCAAAATTGGATCATTTAAATAATATGTGGCCACAGTGGAACCTTTAGTGTCAAAGGTGTCTGGTGTCTAAAGCACAAGGCTGCTTTAGTGACAGGGCAAGGGGGAACGGCTTGAAGCTGACGGAGGGGAGATTCAATTTAGACATGAGGAAAATATTCTTCATTGTGGTGGTTGTGAGACACCGGCAGAGGGTGCCCAGAGAAGCCATGGCTGCCCCATCCCTGGCAGTGTTCAAGGCTAGGTTGGACAGGGCTTGGAGCAACCTGGTCTAATGGAAGATGTCCCTGACCATGGCAGGGGGTTGGAACTAGATGATCTTCAAGGTCCCCTCCAACCCAAACCATTCTATGGCTCTATGTTTATACAGATTCTGCTTTCTGCAGCTCTTTGTCTAAGTATTTTGGGCACTTCTGTGAATTAGAGTCATAGAATTTACATAACTTTGAAAAAAAATCAATTGTTTTTCTCTTTTCTAAATGTAATAGTTTGTTGTGTATATCCTGACAATCTGTATCAAATTTATTTTTGATATTGCTGCAGTTGGGGGTCAAAGCTGAACTCAAAGCCCTGTCTGACTTGAAAAATGCAACTGCAGAAAACCATAAAGATGAATTTGTGGAGGAGCTGGAACCAGAATTCATCTTGATATCAGATTTCTGCTAGAAACAGTATTTTTACCTTTGTGCTGCATATGATTCATGCTTGTGATCTGAAGGTGGAAGGCTGTAGCTCATTAGCACTTTAGCAGAACCCTGAGGTGTTTACTTCCATAAATGCTAATATTATTCCCCCAAGAATGAAGCACAGGGGGGTGAGAGGTAGGATAGAGGGGAAAGAGAGATTATTTAGCCTTGCAGTGGAGATTAAATTTACCAACTCGGATTCATTGCCAGGTAGAGGACTGAGGCAGCACAGAGTGCACTGACCCACTGCAGGAAAATGACATTAGGTGTTGCAATCCTGTGAACTGGCAACATGCTCAATTAAATCTTGTTCAGAGCTAGCTGGGTTCTAGCTTGTGCCACACAGCAACAGGGATGTAACTTTGGTTACAGAAACATGTGATTCGGTAAAATTCTTTGTGACATGCAGTGGTGAAGTCAGGTTTGGTTATCTTCATTTATAAGAACTGTGAAGGCTCTGTAGCTTTAGTGAATAGGCTGTATGATAGTGCATGTTAAGAAATGCTGCTGAATTTGAGGGAAAGCAGAAACTGCTCATGCGCTGAAGGCTCAAGTCAGGGTGATGAGGGATGCTGGTAGAAGTGCCCTGTTCAAGAGGTTCAGTTCTGTGTGAGCTCCCTGCACCTCAGTCTGTCTCTGGTCTCCATTTGGACCACAGAGCTGTCAGTGCCTGCTTCTCTTCAGATGCCAGTTTGAATTAAACTCAGCAAGTGAAGGGGAGTTGCATTTGCATTTAAGGAGTTTCACCAGGTTCTGCAAGTCTATAGTGTGTTTGTGTGGGAAAAGTGGCCTACGAAGTTACAAAGGGTGTGGGGGAGGCTTTTTGATGTGGCTTCCAGCTTACAGATAGCTCCTGGGTCTTGAAGTTCCTTCGTGCTATATTTCCTCTAAGTAGCACCATCTAGTGATTGCCTGGGGTATTTTCGATTGCTGCTTTGCTTTTTTCCCCACTGGCAGTTCTATTCTGGTTTCTTGGGAAATTGAAGCTAGTGTTGAGCACTTTTTGTCTCCACCCTCGATGTTAAATGGTTTTCATGAAAATTGAAAGAGGCTAAGGTCCTGTAATTGAGTTGAATTGTATGAAATTACATATCAGAATAGAGTGTCCAAAATGACAGAAGGGCTGCAATATGTGTTGAGCCATAGTATTAAACCACCAGAAAATCCACAGGAGATGGACAGGAAATTAGTCCACAGTTCACTGTAAGGTCCACAGTTGACTGTGATATACTACTGAGAACAAAGGCAAAGTAAAAGTTTGACTGTTGTTCATGTTCACAGGACAGTGATTTTTTGTGAAACAGTTGTGAGCTGAAAGAACATTGCTTCAAACCCCTGAATCCTCAGCAGTTAGTTTCCTTTTACTGGAGCAATGGGAATTGAAATAATTATTCAAATAGAGAAGAGAAAATTTACCAGAGCAAGGCATTTATTCTTGACTGTTAATGGCTAATAATTTGTATCTGCTCACTTCAGATGAGCTCTTGGTTGAAAATTTGTAGACCATGGATAAAATAACTGCAGAGAAATGGTCTGGGATTTTGCAGTAATTTAAAGCGCAGGTTTGGATTATCTGGTGCAGCTTGTACTAAATCCTTCTCCTTCTCCTCCAGGAATTCTGCATCTAAGGGGCTACACAGTGGGTAACTCATAACTGATCTGAGATATGATAGAGCCAGCTTGCTTTTTCAAAGCATCCTAAGGACCACCTCTTTTAATCTTTCATGTGTATGTCTTTTAATAAAAGCCCAGAAGGTGAGAAGGAGATGGGCTAAAATAATCAGTTAATTAAAAACAAGCAAACAAAAAAACCCTGAAAAAACACAAGATGAAAAGAAAGCACCAACTTTAGACTATACATTCTATACATAGAATTGGCCAGGGCTTTGTCGTTACCGCAAGTCTGAAATGCGGAAGTATCTTAGGTGAATCTGTTGGCATAGCAACTTAGATTGAGCAGAAGAGTGCCATCATAGTCAGAAAATAGTGTATGTTGTGATACTGTTGCATGCTATTGCCACTTCTCTGCAGACAGGGCCCTCTGGGGTTCACATTAAACTCATAATGATTCAGTTCAAGCTTCTAAGAACATTTGGTCCCGGCAGCACATACACTGTAGCTTGATGTAGATCTACCAAGGAGGTTACAACAGTCACTCCCATAACAGCAGGGTGGCACCTAACCCTGTAGTTATCATGCTGAGAAGGGGCAGAAGGTCCATTTTACCTCCAACACAGTCATATGGTTCTTGCCTTCATCATAATCAACTGCTAGTTTATTTGTTGCTTCTCTCAGGGTGGTTTGAAGGCTACAGAAGTTACTGGATGGAATACCAGGCTGTGCCTTGCTATGTGGAATAAAAGGAGTTTCTGTTCTCTGGGGGAGGAAAACAAAAGCACTACAGTTAGTGTATGAAGCATTTATGTATGGCAGCATTGAGGGAAAACAGAATATCAAAGCCTTACACTTTGCCAATGCTAATTAATAACAGCACATATTATGAATTATATATTTTTAATTAAGTATTTTGGGCATCAACATTGATGGAAAAGCTGTCATTACTTTTAAGCCTTGTCTCTGATGGAGATCTGTTTCTATCTCTGTACTCATACCTGAGCAGTGCAGCTCACTGCAGCTCAAAAGATTACAACCTCCAGTGACTGCAGTGGGAGAACTTAATGGTTCTTCACTTGTGTGTGTCTTCTACAGGGAAATTCAGTGAGTGTTATAGCACTGTGGAAACAATCTTTGTGATTGTTTGAGTTCTTCAACACGGTAATGGCTGTGGCACCTCCACCACTGACCGTCAGCAGTGCCTTCTGTCCAAGTTTACTTCTTTATATTTTTGGCAACTGCTCATTTTTTTCTTATTTATAGTTGGGATACAGTTGGAATCCCTGTGAATTTCTTCTGCAGAAAGAGGCAAACAAGGTTATATGTAATGTGTAAGGTCACTCATGGGATTATCCTTCCTGAGTGCACAGAACCAAACTGTTGACTAATAAGAGAAATAATGACTTTGAAGTAGGGACAGAGAAAATGTTGCAGATAGGGCTGGTTTTCCTCTTCCTGGGTTGATGCGGTCTTGTGTTCCTAAGGCTGAAAGCCAGGGCTGACAGGGATCTGAAGCTTTAAATCTGAAGCTGATCTCAGGGAGAGGGGAAAGGGAAGCAGTCCAAGGAATGCTGGCAAAAGCTGCCAGGAATGCAGCAGGGAAGGCCGGTGGGCAGGAGCGCCTGTCTCTCCTAGCCAGAGATCTGGATTAGCTGCACTAAGGGGACTTTCCAATCATTGCTTGTGAGCTTTGTAGAGCTAAGGGAAAACGTGAATGTTGTAAGACTCATTATACTGCTGCTTTGTGCTGCAGGGTTGACACAGCTATTAATTGAATGCTTTGAATTCTGAAAGCCAATGCACTTGTTTCAGATCTCAAAAAGGTTAGCATTTACAAGATGCCACATCCTTGTTTAATGAAAGCTTCACAAGGAGACTCTGGAAGAATAGAACTGTTCTGCATGGCACACACATTTTACATAGCAAATGAGGCAGGCACTCTCATGACCAAATGGAAACCAACCTCTGCTGGCACATGAAAGCCTTGCATTATAAAACTCGGGTTCATCATAGAGAAGCTCTCTTCACATCTTTTATAGGAAGAATGTAACAGATGAGGTTTTCTGATACTCTGCTAGTCTGACATCTGCAAGGGTCACCCTGCATCTGCAAACCAATGGATGGAGCCTCAGCTGAAGCCAGTGAAACCTCCCTACCTGTGTTAGCAGGGCATGGAGGCTTCAGCAGTATTATTTCTTTTTCAGATGCAATCAGCTGGTAGGAGATACCAAAGCCTGTAGCAGCTGCACTAAACACAAAGTCTTGTGCAAACTCTAATGATACAAGCCCTGTGCATGATCACAACTGTGATAATCATTACTAATAACTTGCTTTTGGATCCTGCTATTCAGCAGTCTGAAAGTGTTAACTGCTACCTAAATATAGATGAAAAAGTGACTCTGAAAGAGTTCGTATCTTTGTTTCAATCTTTCTTATGAAAATGAAAGCTGGAACACTGCATGAGAAAAATCTTGCAGTCTTTCATGTATAAAACCTTCAGATATGAATGTCTTGTGGTTTCAGTGGATTGACACATTTTCAGCGTTTTCTGACACTGTAATGAATAAATGTATATTTAAGCTTAGTGTATTATGTCCTGTTCTGAATTTTGGAGTTCTGTACTAAAATTGCAGTACTACTTAGAAAAAGCTGTGTAAAGAACAAAGTTGTCTGGAGATTAAATGCTGCTGATTGAATAATGCATCAAACTGTCACAGCAACAGTTTTTTAGTGACTCAGGCTCTATGAATATTTACCAGAGTTGTCCTGCATGAAAGAAATCCAAAAAATCACTTGCCAGGGAACTGCTGAAGTCTGGTATCACCCTTACTAGGAGCAAATATTTGCTTTGTTAGCAAAGCACTTGTGCAAGGGGAGGTCGATGGGCCTGGTTTGCTTTACGCGTGCCAAGTATCAGCACTAGTGGTATGAATACTCAACAAAAACACCACTTGAATAATCTATTTAGGAATGATGTAAGGCCATCAAGCCACATTTCTGTATGCTTTAACCTTATCTAGGGGAGAAGGGTCTAACAGCTGATCAATGCCATTTCACCTGACCCAAGATAAACTGTTAACCAGTCCTCATCCTTTTTATCCCTGCCACTGTTTGTAGAAGGGGTGCTACAATCACGTTCAGTCTCAGGATATGGAGCCTCCAAGAAACAAGTGGTCTCACTGTTCTTTCTGTCCCTTTGAAAGCAACTCACTCCATCTCCAGGCTCTTTCTTGACCACCCTCTGAACTGAATTGCTACAAGACTTGCTAGGACATAAAGGAGCTGGCCTATTTGGTGCTAATATGGGCATGAGTATTTACCATGGGAAGTGTGCTTCCCAGCTAACAGCCCTAACCATACCAGGGTAGATTTATTCATTTTAATGTTTCTCAAATGCTGAAGAGCTAGGATGTTATAGGTCAAAGAAGTAGAGCTCAAAGTGAAGGCTTGTCTTACACATTTGAATTTTACTAGGATAGCAGCTTCTCTGTTAATTTATTATCAAACATATTTCTTGCTGATGTGCTTTCAGCTCATGTGTACAACCAAAATTAGGTTGCCCAGAGCAGTGGCTGCCAATCCCTGGAGGTGTTCAAGGCCAGGTTGGACGGGCCTTTGAGCAATCTGGTCTAGTAGAAGCGCAGGGACATCTGAAATAGATGATCTTCAAGGTCCCTTCTAACCCAAACCATTATTGGTTTCACAGAATCCTAAGTATGCCAGTTGTTGCAGAATTCAATTTCTTTCTAGTAGTGCAGAGCTAGAATTGGTTGACAGCTGGAAGCTTGGTATCATGGAGGCCTGTTATCTGGATCATCTGCTGAAGTGCTGGCAATGACACTTCTGGCTGAAGTACAGATTTCATTTGAATTTGATCAGTTCATTTTTTTATTTTGAAGAATTCTTTGTGCAATCGAGGGAAGATGTTAACAGAGATTACATCTAGAACTTCATCACAGTGAAATTTGCCTGTGTAATATTGCCTCAGAGCAGAGATGCAGCTGGGTAGCAACCTGTTCCAGTGGTGTGTTACAACAGTGCTACTGTCAGGTTCTTCTGTCTGTAGAAATCTGTAAGTGGTCAAGTTTTTTGATTAATAATTCAACTTAAGAAAATGTATCTTTGGTATATTGCTTGTGTTCTAATTCTGTACCTTCCACACTATGTTAGTGTAATAAAATTCAGCTGCATTTTATCAATAAGCTCTATTGAATGTTATCACATTAACTGTCTGCATTCTAACACACTGAAGCTGTATTTCCTAAAAACTTTGGATAAAGAACATGAGTACTTTAGACTGGATTCTCAAACAGCACTGACTACAAACCCTCTCCTGACTTTCTAAAACCGGTGACTTTCTTGATACAGTATTTTCAACTCATTTATATGGTCATACTAGGGAAGAAATTGTTCATGTCCTTTATTACAAAGATCAAAAGTAATGGTAACCATTTACATACACAATTTACAAATTATTCACAAAGGGAATCACAGATATACAAGAACTGACAGCTTCAGCCCAAGTTGGGGATGACTATTTTTTTCCCTGCTTCTGTTTACTGAAATAAAAGATATGTTTGGTTTTTGTTGTCTGTATGTGTTAAACACTGATCTAGTGTTTATGTAGCACCTTTAGTCATAACCATGCAAATGCTTACCTGCTTATCTTTATTTGAAAGAGTGCAATGCATGTATAAACATGCATGGGATCTGTGCTCTTCACACTGCTAAGTGTTTGTTGAGTCAGAAATCCTGTTGATTTTGGGTATAATACAGTGGCCAGGCTTGAAAAAGTTGATTTGTAGCATTTAACTGTTCTGAGCAATGTGTGTTTAAAACAACAATGAAGATTACTACCAGAACTCTTAATTTAAGAACTAAATGAAGTACGGTTGCTGTATCTTTCAGGAATATACTGTATGATCTTAAGATAGATACTAGGCATGTTGTTAGGAGTCTGATACCACAGCTGGTTTATTGCTTTTCCTTCATTCAGGTTAGCATATTTTATACAGTTTCCTAAAACTATTTTAGAGAGTGCAAAACTTAACAAAGAATCCAATCTTGAGAGATTTGGTAAATTAGCAAACTTCACAAAATACCTTAACAGCACTTACCAAAAGGGAGAATGAGTTTCCAAATTCCCTGGTATGAAAGCACAATATCAACAGTGCAATAGCTGCCATTTAGCTAAACCTACACATATCCATAGTTTGCACATTTTGCTGTCCACTGGGATGACATGTACAACAAAATGCTGGAAGGAGCACATCGATTTAGGAGCAAACACAAATGCAAATACAGATATCACCCAGGTGATGTTGCATCCAATTTCTAAGCAATAAAGCAAAACACTTTGCAAGAGTTATGTCTAGTGGAACCATTTAGTGGTAACAATCCAGATACTTATGATGCTATTATGATGGTATGACTTTCTATCCAGCTATCAAATATTCTTTACCATGAACTTTTCCGTATTCTCAGGATGACAGGTAAAGAATGTTGCAGATGCTATGGTAAACTTAATATACAGTAATAGGCAAAGATTTTAGTGACACCACCTGTATATACAACATAGTTGTTGGAACCTTATGGAACAAAGCAATGTTACAGTATGCCTTTGTTAAGGCTTCTTGCTGGTTTAAAAAGGTAGATTCCTCTTTAGGGAGATTGTCCAGCAGTACTGGTTTCACATCTCTTCAGCGTGAATCTGAATTCTCCCCTTTTTATTTTAAGCCACTGCTCGACTCTTCAGCGGAAGGTCTCTTTATTGATCCACATAAGACTGCGTGTTTCATTTGGTTTGCATTCGTACTCAATACAGCCAAAACTGTTACCCCATTGGCAATGATCCCGCTTGTGGTAGTTGTAGAATTTGACTTGCCAGACTGTTTCAAAAACGCCAATGTCGTTAAACTGCAAGGAAGAGGGAATATCAGTGTTAGTAAGCTGATTATTTTGTTGGTTTCTCTCTCTTAGTGAGACTGTGGACCGTAAAACAGCTGATGTAAGGGTTATTGTTCCTCAACTCAATAAATCAAAGATCTGTAAAGCCTGCTCTGGCAGTCATGAAGTCTTTTATGGTGAGGCATACATAAACCATGAAGGATCAGATTCTCCAGGTACCATCTGCTTGCACTTGCATCTGGAAAGGCAAGTCAGTAAAAATGTTCAAGATCCCACATGGATAAATGTTACTAACAGCAAGAATCAAAGCCATAATCCTTGGGATGACTCAGCAGTAGTTGGCCCAATGATCTTCAAGTGGCTTGTATATACTGTAGACCATGTAGCAATCTGTAGTGATATAAACCATCACTTCACCTTTACACCATACCTAGAGGCTGCTCCTTCTTCTGCTTAATCTGAAATCTTTAACACCCTTGTATTTTGTAGCCTTGTGTTGGCAGTGTCTTGACTGAGACATGCTGCTATTAGACCACTTATTCCTTCCCTGGGATTCTGTTCCACATTTTACATGAAACAAGCAAAAGGAGTTATTAGTGCATTTCTGTAATTGCTAGCTGTACTGTGATAGTGCACTTTTCAAACTGAGGTATGAGTAACAGAAGCCTGGAAGGAGATAATCAGCGTGGTTAGCAGATAAGTGTCAAGTACAGTGAAGGAGTAGTGAGACATTGTCTGTAAGTTGTCTTATTGTAACTTTGGAGTGAATGAGACTAAGGCTCTAGTAAATTTTGTAGAACAGAAATCTCCCCTTTTTATTCTAAGCCACTGCTGGACACCTTTACAGCATCAGGAAAACCTTGTGAGGATTTCAAGGATAGATTATGATTTCAGTTATAATGCTGCTGCAGCATTTGAGTTTCTGTGCCTCGAGACCTTGCAGAGAATCTGAAGTGTGGGTGTGAAGCCTGTATATACTGTGGTTGGTCCCAGTAGTACGGCTTGGTTGTGTTATGTTATTAGATACTAGATGTAGATTCAGTGCTACTGAACAGCACCGTTCTTCAACATATTTTCCTTTTAAATATTTCCATCACTCACTTTAATGACAGCTCCTTCACTTGACTGTTTTCCATTGCCATCATGTGCCTGGGGAGCTGACCTCCAATCATCTGCCTATTACAGTCTCACTTGCAAAGTCTGTATGAAAGCCCTTTTACAGGGACTCTTCCTGAGTTGCAAGCAGTCTTCTCTATCCAGTTTTCTCAGAAGGACATATATTTTACTGGGTTTTTTTCAATTCAAGATGTGGTTTGTAAGCTGCTGCTGTGTAAGGGACATTGCTTTAAACCTTCCCCAGCCCACTGTGGTAAGTTAAATTTAGCCTTGGCAACAGCAAGAATTGCTGTGTGCTGTTAGGGGACAGTTTTTATTTGGCTCCAGTTCCAAGTGTTATCCTGAAGGAATATCTGAAATATTTCTGCTCCTTCATTTGACAAAGCCAGAATCAGATGTCCTTGTCAAAAGACAGCCTATTTTATCTCTCCCAGCAACTAAAACCTTAATTAAGTTTTGGGGTTGGTTGGTTGGTTGATAGTAATTCTGATACACTCATAATGCAAGAGTAAAGCTTAAGCACATTGGATATTACTGTGCACAATCCGAAAAGAGAAATTGTCAGAGGAGCATCAGCCACCCTCAGTGTGGAAACTGAGGAATGAAAGGCATTTCTAGTAGCATTTGTAGAAGGTAGTATGATACAAAAAGAGCATTTCATTTTGTTAATGTATGAAGGATCAGAGGAGGGAAACCAATTCTGTATTCCCCCAATGACCCAGTTTTGCTGAGCTACCCCAAGTAGTTTCCTGTGGATTTCCAGGAGAAGGAATGAATTAACTGCAGGGATTTTCTACTACCCTGTGCCTCCCCCCCAAGCCCAGTGCTTAGCAGATGCAGCAGCTCTGTGGCATCATGAACATTCTGCACCCTCAGAGTTCCCCTGAATTCCCAAGACTCCTGCAGCTAAATCCTGGCTCCTCCACTGGGCCTGTATATGGGCTTCCTCAGAGAGGAGGCTTACTTCCCTGTCTGCTATTCTCTCTCATCCAGTGAACATCCTGTGAACAGCTAGTCATTCCCTCTGAATTTGCATGCTAGGATGATTCGATGACTATTAATTACTGGGAATAGAGGTCTAGCTTCTTTATTCTATCTGAGACTAGTCTGGCTGAGAATAAAATGAGAGGTTTCTATATAAATTTACACCATTAGCAGTTTCTGGATAGTGAGCGTAACTGAGCATTCATGTAATAGGAATGCATCCTCAGATTCTGGAATTCAGAAGCAGGATTGTTGTTTTACATGTATGAACTATGGCTGGAGCAGGCCAGATGTCTACTGGCCAGTTGAAGAAGGAACACAAACTATTTGTTTGAAGTTTTAAAAGCAGTTGGAAAATGAATTCTGATGGACCTTTATGGCCATTGTGTCTTTCAGGAGTGTCAAACCAGTGCTTAACTGCAGGATTGACCTCACAGTCTGTTTCTAATGTGAGTTCAGATTTTATGCCTTAAATAGTGTCCTTATCTCCCTAGGATGTATCAGGATCCTGTCAGTTCTAGAAAAGGAAGTGGAGGCAGAAGTTCCTCATAGTTGAAAGAAGTAGGAAATTTTAAAGCCATATGTAATAAGCCCAGTTTTGCAGAATTGGGAACTAGGTATTAGAATCAGCTTTTGGAGTGGGGTATCTGAGGCTGGTAGCTGGTTGCCTAAATCTGTTACAGCTCTGTCTAGCTGAGCACCTAAATGGTGAGTAAAACATGTAAATCCCAGTTGAGATGCCTATACTTAATACATAAAAGTAACAGTTGTAGACATCCTAAGTACTGAAGAACCTGTCTATGAAGATCAGATCCTAAAAAGGGTTGAGAACCTGCTCAATGCTTGAAAATCTTATTAGCATCATGGTTAATACCCCAGGATTTGATTTGTAAGAGCAGCTGTTTGGGCAAATAATGTGGCTTTGCATTCTGATGCTGCAATAAAACACCTCAGAGCTTGTATCTGTAAATCAGACCCTCCTTGCATTTCTTGGAATTGCTCTATTTGTGATCTGACTTGGTTTTCTCCATAAGAAAAGTTAAACATCCAGATTTTCAGGGTTCATTGAGTGTTTCACTTAAGGCTAAATGTGGCTATCACAATAGGGATGCCTTAGTCAAAGCAGCTGGGTTTTGGGGAGCTCTCACCTCCTGGTATAAGGACTGTGAAATTTAACTGCAGTACTCATCAGTGGCATCCAGCAGCCCTGTCCCACTGGTTGAGGAGTCATACTGGGCATTAGGTTTTCCTGGATGTTAAAAGGAGGTGACTGTATGCAAAAGTGATTAACCTGGACAGATACTTCAGGGTAGTCTTATTAACCTAAGATTCTGAAGTAGGAACTGCTAATGTGATGTGGGTCTCCACAATTAAGTTAGGTGTGCTGTAATTGTTAGAAACACCAAATAGAGACATTACAGTTCTTATTCAGAGGGGACTGCCATGCTAAATATGAGATAAAAATAGTGAAGATAAAAGATCAAGATGAGATCTTGCATGCAGTGACCAAATGTGAGAAAAAGCTGAAATTGGTGGGCTCGACAATGTCCTAACTTATGAGAGTTGTAACAGACCCTTAAGAGAGCTTTGGAAGAAGATAGCTTACTGCCCCATTTCTCCTTTTTGTACAGTAAACAAAGAATAAACAGCAAGAATCCCTCAAAACTGTAACCAGGAAAGGGGGAAAAAACCCAAACAAGCAAACCAAAGCCAGAACAAGACAGACCTCCCCCTGCACCCAGAGCACACCAGCCAAAGAGTGCTATGGAAATCTGCCTGCTGCTGTTCCTGTCTTCTGTCAGCTCTGTCGCCTTACAGGCTGGAGCTTTTGTCATCTCACTTTGAGGCCATGGCATATACCAATTCTGGCCCTCAGAGCTTCTCTTTAAGTTTGGGGTGAGGAGCCACTTGAATAAGAACTTGTCTGTGGATGCAGAGATAATGTGATAATGGAAGGATATGGGGAAAGGGAGAAGACAGCCCTGGGTTTGTTTTCACACATGCTTTCAGCCTCTGATGCATCCTCAGGCATCCTGCAGATGACAGGTGGAAGGTACTAGTCACCCCTTGTGATTAGGGCATGCTCTGCTTCAAAATACTTGGTGGTGCTGGCAGGTAAAAGGGAGGTCCCTGTGTGCTTGGGATTGGATTCCTAGCCAGGGATCTTGGTGGGAGCTGCCTGATGTCTGTAGTATCCTGCAGAAGAGGTGAAAGGTTCAGCTCACATTTCTTCCTGCTGCAGCACCTGAAAGGGCTTTACAGGTCTATAGAAATCCCCCTGCTGCTTCCTAGCCTCTCTTGGCTTCCCCTTGGGAAGCAGGGCTTGTGTTTTTTAGCTCTATCCTGATCAGCAGTCTTACTGACACAAAGAAAACAGGAGGCAGCAGCTGTGATCAGACTTTGTCCTGGAATATTTCACCTCCACACCTCTCTCTGGGAGTCAGCCCCCTGCTGCTGTCCCTTGTCTTCCCATGCCATGTTTGAGGAACCACATACCTGCATGTTGACCTGGATGGGCTGTCTCTCCCCACTCTTGGTATGGGGCACCCCTTCTGTGTCGTAGATCCCTATGTAAGAGACCACCTGTGCATCCCTCGATTTCTCCTCCAGTGGGACATTAACACCGCCGATGCCCATTGTCCTGAAAAGAGACGGGATCCAGCCTTTCAGCAGCCCTGCACCCCCCTTCCTTGGCAGCTTGGAGCCAGCATGTGGGCTTGCAGCCTGGCAGGCTCTGTGCTGGGGATGCCTCAGGGATTTTAGCAGGCCTGCAGGTGCTGCTGACTCACTGGGGCTCCTGAAAAATGTCAGGGCTTTGCAGTCCTCCAGGGAAGATGTCAGAAGGAAAGGCAGGAGGGATCTCATCTCGAGTAGCTGGGGAGAGGTTAGTCAAATCCCTTCTTCAGGGCTGCCCCTCCACCTGGAGCTGGTTCCCCACCTGCATCCTCCTTGGTCCCAGTCTCTGCTTTACCATGCTGCAGCAAAGGCTTAGGCATGGTGTATCCTGACATGCAGAGCCAGAGGAGCCTTCTTCCCTCTGTCTCCAGGGCAAACCGTGGGGAAGGAGGAAAAAAAAGGAGCTGGACTTGAAAGAGCTCTGGGGGAGAAGGCGAAAAGGGAGAGGGGAGGAAGCGACTCCCAAACATGGCCTCTCTCCCGAGCCAAAGCACTGGGAACAGCTGGCCAGGGATGGAGGAACAGGGCCACCAAAGCGAACATGCAGGGAGGGAGCAATCACGGAAACCCCGCGCTGTCAGCCTGCCAGGAAAAAACATTAAACCTCTAAAAATAAAGCAGCGGGGAAGGGAGGGCCGGGGGAGCCGCCCCGAGCACGGACTTACGTGGCCTGGACGGTGCCGGGCCGCAGGACCACCTCGATCTTGTACTTGGCTCCGGTCAGCAGCTTGATGGTGCGGTTCTGGCCGAAGCGCTGCCCGTCCACCTTGAAATACACCGCCCCGTCGTTGGGCTGGATCTTGAGGGAGACGCTGATTTTCACGAGGCCGGGAATGTCGCCCATCTCTTGTCACCGGCGGGGGGGGAGGGGGGGCAGTGCGAGATCTGCGCCCCTGTCGCCCCCTCCGCGGATACGCGGCTGGCGGGAACAGGAGAGAGAGGCTGCGAGGAAGAGGAGGAGGGAGGAGGAAGAGGAGGGGCTGCCTGATCCCCGCCGGCCCAGCCCTTCCCAAAAGCAGCGGATGATAGATATTTGTTTTTTCCCTCCCCCAATAGCGACTCAGCATCTGGGCGGTGGATGCGGCCCCCCCCCCCCGCTCCATATCCTACAGTGTGGGGATATTCGCAGCTGCTGCGATTGCAGCCGGTTTCCAGGGAGTTAATCCGGCCCCTATTACTGCAGCCGTAATCCCGCCGTTCTTCCCGGAGGGAGCTCGAGGGACTCGGGCAAGACCGGGCGGCGCCGTTCAGCACCACGGGCGCGGACAGCGCCAGGGCCGGGAGCGCCCCGTGGGGCTCCCCCACCGTCCGGAGCAGAGCAAGGACGTGGGTTTGTGGCTCTTCTCTCCCTGTGTGGCGAAAGGCTTTCGTGAGCAGCCATGCCTGGACTGTCGGTTTCTTGCTCCCCAAAGTTAACAGTTAATATCTAGTCTAGTGTTTCTATTGGGATGTCTTTTAGAATCACTTTGATCTCAAACATTTAACAAAATTAAAAACATTGCTAGTAGCTTAACTATTAACAAATCTAATTCTTAAAAATATTTGGGGTAGCTAATCGGATGTATACCATAAGAAATGAGCTCTACCAAATTAAGTCTGCTGAGACCCCACCTGGGCTCCTGCATTCAACTCTGGGGGCCTCTAGCATAAGAAGGATGTAGAGTTGTTAGAGCAAGTCCAGAGAACAGTCACTGTTGTGGTTTAAACCCTGTTGGCAAGCCAGCCACACAGTTTCTTTCTCCCCCAGCCTCTTTATTCCCTTTCCCCCCTCAAAGTCCAGGCTCGTTGCGGTGT
>NDXB01019606.1:88052-106827 GCA_002631895.1 Agapornis roseicollis
AATGGCTTGAACCTGGGAGAACAGGGGAGACTGAGCTGAGCTCTGAGGCAGAAGCTGTTCCCTGTTTTCAGGTGCTGAGGCGCTGGCCCAGGGTGATGGCCCAGAGAAGCTGTGGCTGCCCCATCCCTGGCAGTGCTGGAGGCCAGGTTGGACACAGGGGCTTGGGTGCCATGGTTTAGGGTGAGGTGCCTGTGCTTGTGGCAGGGCGTTGGAACTGGATGATTCTAAGGTCCTTTCCAACCCTAACCTTTCTGTGATTCTATGATCCTACTCACCCAGTAGACTGAAAAGCCCCCTGTTACTACATTTCTCCTCCCCATTTAGCAGTTCTAAGTATGACCAAGCTGCCTTTTAAAATGCCACATGCATGTCTAGTAGGGGACAAACATCATATTGTTCAGTGGTGTGTTGCTATGTAATTAAAGAAGCACAAGGCACGCACAGAGAGGGAATGGAGTAAGGAACATGTGAATGTTTTCTGACTGCAGACTATGCACGAGTGTAACTTTTTGCTTTATTTTCACTTCTTAATGCAGATATTACTACAAATGAATTAATTTGAAATGATAGATGCAAATTAGCTATATGCTAAGCTGGTTCCAACAAACATTTTAGAGTGTAGAAGTCTGGAACACATCCTCATTAGGAAGATTTCACTAATGACTCTGCTGTTTGCTTTCCAGCTGAGCACGGGCGAGCATTCAAAGCATCATTAACAATCTCGGTCAGCCCCATCAGTGTTGGTCTGCATGTTTCTATGTTTGTGTATACGATACCTCTGACACAAGACTGAATCCCTGCTTTCCAGCAAAGAAGATACACATACACAACCCAGGAAACAAATATTTAAATAGAGCCTATGTCTGCACTGGAAGAAATCCATGCCTTTAGGTAAAACTATTGTGCTTTTAGTTAAAGAAACCTCCATCCCTGCGGAGCACTCAATAAACCTTAGGAGGCTTTTTTAACAGGCTGCCATGAATTCTCAGAGCTGTCATCACCCCTGGGATAGCTCCAGTCTTTCATCAACAATCCCAGGGAACATAAGACTTGAAATAAAGTTATTCTAAACCTATAAGTTTCTGAGTTAATAACTCATGAATCTTAATTCATAGAATCACAGAATGGTTTGGGTTGGAAAGGACCTTAAAGCTCATCCAGTTCCAACCCCTGCCATGGGAAGGGACACCTCACACTAGTTCCTATTGCCCAAGGCCCTGTCTAACCTGGCCTTGAGCACTGCCAGGGATGGGGCAGCCACAGCTTCTCTGGGCCATCACCCTGGGCCAGCGCCTCAGCACCCTCACAGGGAACAGCTTCTGCCTTAGCTCCAACCTGAACTCCCCCTGTTCCAGTCTGAACCCGTCACCCCTTGTCCTGTCACTGCAGTCCCTGATGGAGAGCCCCTCTCCAGCATCCTTGTAGCCCCCTTCAGGTACTGGAAGGCAGGTTCAGTGTATTGGGCTACTCAGTTATCAATTCAGATCTCCAAAATGGTGTTACAATGGGATGTGGGGACACAAAAGTTTATCTCAGCACCCACTGTAGCAAATACAAGAATAGATCGCGTATATTTTATAACACTTTCCATCAGAGCATGTTCCAAGCACGTATCAAGGAAGTATCATAACACACCTGCAGAGCAGCAAATTATGGCCATTTCCAATTTGACCATGAGAAATGGGACTGAGGGAAGTGCCAATGGTGACACTGGGAAAGCACAATGATTTGCCTCTCCCATCTGTGCTTGAAGTGGCAATGAGCATCATCTCCTCCCAAAGACAGAAGTAGCTGGAGTTCCCTAAGGAGAAACTTAAAAATCTCACCTTATGAATATAAAATGTGCTCCAAAGCCACAAACTAAGGTCATTTTGTTCACAATGGGATGCCAACAGTGTGAAGAGAGGGAGGGAGCAGAGCAGGACGAAGCTGTGTTTTACAGCTCTCTTCTGCCTCTAGAGGTTTTGCAAAAGCCTTTGGGAACTGAGAGAAATTGTGCATCTTTCATTGGTGGTGCTTGTGGCCATCTGTTTCAACAGATTGTTTGAAAGCAACGGAGCTGCAGACAAGCTGTCTGAGCCTTTAGAGGTGAATGACTGACTTCATTCCAGAATCAGTTCCAACCAAGTAAGATTTGGGGAATGGGTTGCCCAGGGAGGTTGTGAGTGCTCCATCCCTGGTGGTGTTCAAGGCCAGGCTGGACAGAGCCTTGGGTGCCATGGTTTAGTGTGAGGTGTCCCAGCCCATGGCAAGGGTTGGAACTGGATGATCTGAAGGTGCTTTCCAACCCAAACCTTTCTATGATTCTATAAGATTTGCCTGATTTCCAGCCTAACGGAATACCATAGATCATCTCCTCTTCATTTAGAGGTGGGAGAGGGACAGGCAAATGAATGTGACAACACATTGTGCTTTACATGAGTGCCACCCTCAGGAGCTGACGTGAAGCTTACCTGTCGAAGACCTTCTGGGGCTGCATCATGCCACGTATAACATGAGTCATATGGTCTTTAGCAGCAACTACTTCTGGAGGAGGATCATATTTATTCACAGCAGCAACCTGTTTAGGGGCAAAAGAAAGAAGAGCAGTGATGTTATGGTTTCCAGCTCCTGTATGCTTAGCAGACCACTGTGAATAATGGTGGCTTCATATTTATGAGCGTCAGTCTTTGGATTTGGCTTGCCTGTGAGCACATAAATCTTTTCAGGAGTTTTAAGCTCAATTGATGGGTGGATGGAAGGCAGCCATGTATAGCTTACCATCTTTAATATAGTCACCATTTTACTGGAAAGCAAACAGGATGCCATATCAGATGCAAAGTAATTTTGCTTAGGTTTTAATTATCCATTAATTTGCATCCTCTTAGAGCCGGTGGAAGATGCCGATGTGAAATCCTTAGGGACTGAAGTCATTCATTTCTTTGTCAGAAGAGGAAAAGAATAGGCATTAACAAAGAAACTGCAGTTTTCTCCTGACAATGCATTTCTGGCCTTCCTGGAATGAGGAGCACCTAAACTCCAAAGATTCCCTCCATCCATTCCATTGAAAGCTCCACTGAGGGGACTGACCATTAATGGGTTGCATGTTTTTTGGTGTTATTAATGCTGCACACTCAGAATCAGGTTAAGAACTACTGAGTCACTTCAGGTAGACAACACCGCTCTAAGTTCTGATGAGAACCATGCCTGTATTAGCCAGTAGTGTGGTACAGCAGAAGTCGATCCTTAAAGCAAGGTTTTCAGTACTCAGGACCCAATGTCCACACTATTTTGGGAGTGGAGGAAGTGAGCTCATTTCACTCAACTTAGTTTGGTTTGAATTAGTGGCGAGGAGCACCTTAGTTGCATATTGACAGGTGAAGGTTAAGCCCAAAAGAAGTCTAGTTCATACAGAACCATAGGATGGTTTGGGTTGGAAGGGACCTCAAAGCTCCTCCAGCTCCAAGCCCTGCCACAGGCAGGACCCCTTCCACTGGAGCAGCTTGCTCCAAGCCCCTGTGTCCAACCTGGCCTCCAGCACTGCCAGGGATGGGGCAGCCACAGCTCCTCTGGGCCATCACCCTGGGCCAGCGCCTCAGCACCCGCACAGGGAACGTATTGCGAGACTATTTCCATACTGAGCCTCAACGAGGGGGTTCACTTCAAAACCACACTTGGATAAGTGGGTGAATTACACCCTGATACTATCCCCTCTCTGTGCTCAAGACAGAGAGAGCCTGGCATTCAACAAGAACTCTAATATTGATGCAGTCAAAGTTAGGAGCAATGAATTTTCAGGAAGGAGAATTTTCAAGGATATTTCCCTGAAATCCAACCCCAATTGGCAGCTGTTGATCCTAAGAGTTCTAGCATGGCTTGGGCCCAAATACTACACACAGCAACCAAATTACAGTAAAAGCTGCACGAGAGGGAAAGGTTTCTATTACCACAGAAGGTTTGGTTTTGGCAGAAGATTTTACAGTGAAAGCTGCATGCAGTAGAATGGGATACAAGCAGCACTTTAACTTTAAGAGTTTGCTTTGCTGTACATGACACAAAACCCTCCCAACAACAGGATTTTAGAGATAGCACAGTGGTTAGCACTTCAGAGTGTTTCATGAATGTAGTTGCCCATTTGGATTCACTAGCTGAATACCAATGGCTGCTAAGTAAACCTCTTCACTGAACGAAGTTTTAGGTAAGAAGCCTTGCATTTTTACATACCACAACTGCCACAAATTCCATATATATAGAATCCCAGACTGATTTGGGTTGGAAAGGACCTTAAAGCTCCTCCAGTTCCAGCTCCTGCCATGGGCAGTGACACCGTCCACTAGAGCAGCTTGCTCCAAGCCCCGTCCATCCTGGCCTTGAACACTGGATTTAAAAGCAGGTATCTGAATTTGTAGCTTATCTTGGGGGCTAAACCATGGGAGGTTTGTCACTCCCACATGACTACAAAGCTGCATTCGCATGCATAGTTTTTAGTATTCTTTATTTAGGACACATTCAGAAGTGTATCACGTTTACATACCTTTTCTTTCACCAAGATCTTCTTGTGATCCAGTTCTGTTAGTCTGAGCAACATGCAAATCACTGCGAGCCAATAATCTGCTTGCTCCTGAAAGACAAAGTTTCCACTTTGACATAAAGTACCTAACCTCATCAGTCTAATATTTCATCTCAATCAGTTGAAATTGAATTGGCCTTAATACATTGCAACATTAAGAGCTCTTTACCTTGAAGTGTGTCAATACACTATAAATTCACACCCCACCACAAGCTTAGCTTCTGCAGCAAGAGTTAATAATTGTTCAAAGTCTCCAACTATCCTAGAATCATAGAATAGTTGGGGTTGGAAAGGACCTGAAGATCATCCACTTCCAACCCCCCTGCCATAAGCAGGGACACCTCACACTAAACCATGGCACCCAAGGCTCTGTCCACCCTGGCCTTGAACACCACCAGGGATGTCCTATCACTACGGTAAGTTACACAGTAACACAACACACTGAGGACCTCTGGTTAATAATTGTAACCTCATTCACACTATAGGAACTTTAAAAGAGAATTTGCGCTATAAATCTGCTATCATATAGGCTTTTAGGTCTGAGACAAGAAAAAGAATAATTGAAAGTCAAATTAAAAAGCCGACACCGACAAGTTCATGAAGGTTCCTAGATCCAAACCAGTGAGGTCCTGTTAAGCAGCAGAACAGCTGTGATAAGATGGTTGTTGCTTGTATAAGTTATTAAAAGAGTAATTGAAAGGAATGTGATGAGACTTTGGTTTGGGGAAGGGCATCTGACTAGAAAAAGGCTTTTGGATTACAGAGGACCAGGGGCAGCCTATTTTGGGTATTTCTTACACAGTAATGCCATTGTGTGCCACAACAGAGCATCCTCATGGGAGCCAAAGCAAAACTGGCAATTACAGGAAGAAGAAATTAAACTGTTAATATTTTTCTTCTTTCTAACGTTGGAAATGGCTGTAAAATTCACCTAAAATTTAGAAATCACAAGAGTCAGGAAAGAATCCCCTTTTATCACCCAGGACAAATGATAAATGCAGAGGCAAAATTAGAATTCCCTATATTTTGCAACTGTTGTTGCTGATAAAATCGATGTTTAATTCATTGATTAAGGAATATTATGGGAGCCATATATAAGAACTAAGTAAATTCTAGAGAAGAAAAGAGTGTTCAAGGCCAGGTTGGACGAAGCCTTGGGTGCCATGGTTTAGTGTGAGGTGTCCCTGCCCATGGCAGGAGGGGTGGAACTGGATGATCGTAAGGTCCTTTCCAACCCTACGTATTCTATGATTCTATGGTTCTATGATACAGGTTCAAGAGACACATGATTTAAATGGAACACTATTAAGTTCCTTTGGGCTTTTACCATGGACAGTTGAATACACCTTCAAAGCAAAAGAAAAGAGAATCTTTTCCCAAACTAAAATCATGGAATGCTGTGAATACAAATTATAAATGGATTCACAAATTGAAGTAATCAATTCAATGGATTTACTGTGTTAACATCATGATTCACATGCAGCTTTTGTTTAGACAAAGTTCCCAGACAAAGGTTGGTACCCATGACATGGTACCCATGACAGGGAAACCATCACTCAGTGTTTCTTTTACTGGCTCCCTAAAATGACCTGGCCCCTGTCGGATACAGAAGCTGAGGCTAAAGGGATTCTGGTGTGATCCAAACCAGCAGTTCCAGATTCTTATTTCTGGCTTCCTCTTACCTGTACCGGATTCTTTAACAGATTTAAAACTCTGAGGAGAGGCAGATGGTCAATGTGCTTAAGTTCACGCAGCTCAGCAATCTAATTAGGGACAGAAAGAGAACATAAATCAGCAGCAACAGAATCCATGATAACTATGGGGGGTGGTGGGTGCATAAAGGTATTCTAGTCCCTGCTTTTAAAGTCTGGACATAAACCAGCTTCATTATACTCACAAAACAGGTATGTATGTTAAGTGCGTTCAATAAGGCACTTCTAGTCACAAAAGGCAGACAACTTGCGTGTTAGCTGGAGGAGCAGCGCAATATAGACAGCAATTTCAAACCACCTGAGTTTTATAGTTCTTTCAAATGTCAGGCCCTGACACATTCAGTTTTAGGTGGCTGATGTGCTTAAGTGAAGCAATTGTGCACTTATATTTGTGCTTTAGCTGACTGGCAAAAGAAAATCCTTCTAAGAAGAGTTTCTTTTCACTGCGGCTCAAGTTCATCCTACCTAAGTTGCAGCACTTGATTGAAAAGCATCCGCATAGCTGTCCTTGGCTGTGTGTGTGCAGAGGATGATGCCTTAAGGTCCCCTCTGTCCACAGGGGAAACCTGGCTTGCTTGCATTCAGGCACATCAGACAAGTATTAGAAGTTAAGCGGGATTAATCAGAGTCTGTGTGCCCAAAACAGAGTTTCACTTGAGGCACTATAAATGCTGAGTGAACAGTTGTAAGGTTGTCAATTAAATGCATCCAATGGAAGTCATGCTGCCTCGTTTTAGCCATAGCATCACAAAATGGTTTGGGTTGGAAAGGACCTTCAGATCATCCAGTTCCAACCCCCTGCCATGGGCAGGGACACCTCACACTAAACCATGGCACCCAAGGCTCTGACCAGCCTGGCCTTGAACACTGCCATGGATGGCACCTGCTGAACTAGCTCAAACCAGCACCCTAACCTCACTTTACCATTAGCGGAGAGGCAGTTCCAGAGGTCACTGGATCCATGGTAGGCTGGGATGAATGGCCTTGTAATGCTTGATACCTATTCTCCCTCCACTGCTGGAAGATTGAACTTAGAAGACTCCAGATTCTATCCCTATCCTCAGTCTAAAAACACAAACCTCCACCGTAGCCTACCCAGTACTCATTTAGGGATCTCAAGAAGCCCACCATGAAACAGTTTTGTCCAAGTTAAATGTCATTTGGGTGGATTTCACAAAGAAATCCTAGAATGCCATCTGTCAGCACCTGGAAAACCTTGTACAACATGTGTAAGAGAGACCTAGTCTGCAGATAAACCAGCATTTGAGAACACACTGGGTGGTATGAGCGCAAGAAACTCAAATCCTTCTGTGTTAATTAATCAAAAGTCACTTTAAATTCTCTTTAAATTTCCTTCCTTTAGAAGGAAATGTTCAAAACCCGGTGACTCATTAAAGAGTTTCAATAACATCATTAAAAGAGGCAAATGCTGATGAGGTAAAATTAATAGCTTTACATGCTAAAGCACAGTGGAAACTACACGAGGCAATGGTGGTGTTATTAGTGCTAATAGCAACCATACTATTGGTTTCCTGGCTCGTGTCATTGATGTACCTTTAAATGTCAACCTGAATACAGCGTGAGAAAAAACAATTCATGGTCTTGTATTACATCCTGCACATGCATCTTGCAAATGGAGGAAATGACAGAAAATTATCAATATAGTCAGAACATCAATAATATCCTGATTTATGGTTTTATATCTTATTTTCTTAGACCTTTTCTTTCACTAGCAGATCCAGCTGTGATGTTAGAATGATTCACAGATTTTCAGTTCAGTCTCCAGTTTCCAGCCCTTTCAGGTAAGGATGTTGGCAGATCAGTATCAGTAGTACTACGTATATACGGCTTGGGTTTCAAAACTGTATCATTGTCCGGCCAGTGGGTACTGCTGCATAAAGAAAGCTGCTTTATAATAGAGTCCATGAAATCTGCCCCATAGGATGTTTCCAGCTGAAAGCTCAGAAGAACCTGTGGTTGTAAAATGAGGCTGAGACACCAGCAAAGCCTCCTGAGGCCTGGCAGTAGGAAAGCTGTGATATAAGTAAAAAAGCCTCAAGAACAATCAAGCTGGAAGAGCTGCATGCTCATCCCTATCTTATCCACCCAGAAGAACTCTTAGTTATTTATGCATGTGAGCACTAAATGCTACAGAAGTGATACCTACATAAAGATAAACCCATGTAGAGATCTAAGGCCTAAGGAGCACACCATCAACCAGCATGTGAAGCAACACTGGAGTAAAATATGAAAGGAAAACTATAATCTTTTATAATTAATTTCTTGCAGATTTTAAGATTCTTTGATTAAGCCTTGAAAGGGAGTGGATTTTATAAAAAGATTCATTCTTAGAAAAAGCTACATTTTATATAGATCACAATCAAGTACGCTACCTGGTTATCCTCTAAGTTGATCACCTGCAGTAGGTCATGCTGCTTCAAGCCTTCTAGACTAGTTATTTTATTGCTAGAGAGGTCCAATGTCTGTAGAGCTTTCAAGCTTCCCAGCCCAGTTGTCTTCTCAATCTGGTTAAAGCTCTAAGAAGAAATGACAGGACATAAACTGCTGATAAAGTTCTACAGACAGAAACCACCATTCCTGAGGAAGAACAGAATTCACTTTGTTATTGAGAATCCTATTACAAATAGGCCTGTTATGCATTCGCCCCATCTTCACCCTGAGATGACACATTACAGCTTTCCATATTGCTCAAGGAAAAAAGAATCAACTATCTCTGATTAACTTATCTTCAACTCACCTGGAAGAACAACAAGAGACAATAGCATGAGAAAGAGCTCCAGCATCCTTTTAACTCTGATCCTAGCTAAAGGATATCCTTGTCGGTATCCAAATTAAAATGTAGGAAATAGATATGCACATAAAATGATAGAATATATATGAATACATACATAGAATTTCCCTCTGCAATCATGGTTATATTTACACTTATGATTACAGAGTAAATAATCAAAATACAAAGGCAGAACAATACAGTAATGCCTTCTTTGGACTACTGGAAATCTCTAGGATACACAAGTTTACCCTGATGCACACCAAGTGAAGGCAGACTTTATTTACTGCCAGTGACAACATGCATAGACATGTTTCAAACAACCCCCAAGCAAACCAACCTAACTTACTCTTAGTTTACATAGATTTTAACACAAGAAATGACCCAAGCTTTAGTTCTAGGCTCTAACACAAGAAATCCCAGCTCAGTCTCCCCTGTTGGGGCAGGTTCAAGCCATTCCCCTTGGCCTGGCCCTACAGGCCCTTGGCCCAAGCCCCTTTCTCTCCAGGTTCCCTGCAGCCCCTTTAGGCCCTGGAGCTGCTCTCAGGTCTCCCCTTCAGGAGCCTTCTCTTCTTCAAGCTGGAAAAACAACCCAAGCTTTAGTTCATTAGGCTCCAACACAAGCGTTTGAGAACTCTTAAACAGCTATCATTGTTTTCCACTCTTCCCATACAAGGCACAAGACGGCAGACCTACATTTGTTACTGGACACCAGATGGCTTCCTTTGTCAGGGCCTCANGCTGCTCTCAGGGCTCCCCTTCAGGAGCCTTCTCTTCTTCAAGCTGGAAAAACAACCCAAGCTTTAGTTCATTAGGCTCCAACACAAGCGTTTGAGAACTCTTAAACAGCTATCATTGTTTTCCACTCTTCCCATACAAGGCACAAGACGGCAGACCTACATTTGTTACTGGACACCAGATGGCTTCCTTTGTCAGGGCCTCACAAATCACGTACTCGTTTCTGCTATGAACTCCAAATAGATGTAACATGCTGAAGTTCTGCACTCATCTTTGTCCCAGTGGCCACACGTACCCAGATGGCCTCTCAACATGATTTCTTCTGGATAACCTTGCAAGCTCTATTTTGCCACCAGCATCACCTTGTGCTGAAAGCTTGGAAGCCTCATATTCTATTAATAAATATTTAGGAACTATTGAAATAAATAAGGCAGCTGACTCTAATGGGAATCCAGTTGTCTGCCCTTGACATTTTTCCTGACTTTTAAATGTTTAATTAGGTTATTAATAGCATGGAGGCTCCTTCTTCTCTTCCTGTTCTTCGTTAGACCTCTGCTTAATAGGAGACAGCTCAGAGCTCGAGCTGCAAAACGCTATGCAAGAGGTGCACAGAACAAAAGGGATTTGTGGAGGGATCTTTTTCTTTTGCAAGGCATAAATAAAATTCCTTAGAGTCCAGTTCATTAGAGCTGCGCTTCTTAGGTTTTTGCAAACATGAGCAGAAGAAAGGCGTTCTGTTTAGGTTTGGGTTGTGTTTTGGTATAGCTAGGCAGTATTTTCAGGTTTTGATGTCTTCCTGCCAAACTTCAGACCTCACCACTCTTTCAGCCTAAAGATCTCAAGGGAAAATGGAAAAGCAAGCTGAATCAATGGGAAGAGGGGATGGCTGCTCCACGAAGAACTGCACTTTATTCTAATCGCTAAAAGGAAATGCTGTGCTAAAATCTATTTACAGAATTTCCACATGAGTATCTGCTTTGCTAATTAAAAAAGACAAGCAGCTGTATAAATAATTGTATCAGCATGTAAGAACCCAACCTGAAGCACATGTTCATATTAATAAGCTTTAGCTGTTAACACAGCCTCCAAAGCGTTTTACAGCAGATAACCCGTTACTAGCTGAATTATTACTAGGCTTTTAACAGATGAGGAAAGCAGCGCAGACAATGGATGAGCAGCTCAGTGTAGTTCTCCCTGAAGAAAAGATCACCCTGTCAGCTTAGATCTTCATACTCCTCTAGGCATACTCTTATTTCAGAACTTGTAGACATGATTTCGCCAATCTGAGTTCATCTTATCCACTAAAAATGAGGCAAAATCCAGTTTTATTACCACTAACGACATAACTGAAGGCACTATATATATATATATATGAAATAGAGGCAGATTATAAATATGCTAGTGAACACTATTTGAATATATTATTCAAAGCACACTACTGTCCACTTTTAAATGTGAACATCTTTCCAGAGTATGGAAGCAGAAATAAGTAGGAGAGCCAGGGCTGGATGGGTACAGACCACAGTTGCTCCTTTCTGTACCAATTACTATAGAAGATGAAAAATCTTTAAGTTTCAAAGGGGTTGGGAAGGAATGTTTCTATTCCTGAGAAGGGATTCGTTCGCTTTGTCTAAAATATTGATGTAGGTGCTTAAAACTAATGGAGCAAATCTGAGCACTTTTCTATTTATAGATTTCTGGTACTTAGTTTTAAAATCCCATTAAATATCTTTAAAATCCTTATTTCAAAGTAAAACCTGCTAAGAAGCAGCCTGTTGTATTTTATAGCGAGTGAATAGCATCAAAGATAGGTAGGTTTTGCTTGTGTTTCTGAACAACCTCTATATTGATGGCTCTTCCTATTTAATATCTTGAAATAATTCAGAAGAAAGCATTGAGATTATTAAGGTCATTTTACGAGTATGGGGCTGAGGAGCACTGAGATTAATGCCTTCCCAAGGTCTGTAGAATGAGCAAGATGCATGCCAACAAGTGTAGGCATTGACTAAGGTCTATATTTGGGCTAGTTATCCTTGGCTACCTTCACAGCCAATAGGCATGTCCAAGGCCTGATGCATGTTGTGCAATGGAGACATCACCAGCTGGATCAGAGTAATGAAGTGTTTTAAGTGCCCCTTTCTCTCCACTGACATTTGAGGTAGCGAAGAAAAAGTAGCTCAGGTGCGCTCATCTGCACTGCAGCAATCTGCAGCCAGACAAGATAAATCCCACTACAGCACCTAGAAATATAACCTAGAAAAGTTGTATTTAAACAAAGATACTCTGGGTCTCTTGATGCAAGCTGGCAACATAAAACTTCCCATCTCGTTCCAAGAGCCTTAAAAGAGTAGATAAATATCCTTTAATAGTATATCAGAATTGCATACTAGAGTTGACTTGTGCTCCAGAACAAAAGCATCTCAGTCCTCACTTTCCCCTCTCCTGTCCCGGCTCCCTGCTATCATCAACACAACTTTATGAGGAAATGTGCTTAAAAAAATGGACTCAATTCCTTGTTTGCATTGTGGGTCTTGGACAGTAACTTCTTCCACATCACCTAAGCAACAACAAAGCCTACCCACAGTAAATGCAAAGCATCTGTGGAACAATCCAGAACCCAGCTGCACATGGCCATGAGCATCCTCCACTGAAGATGGCTCTGCCTTGAGCAGGAAGCTGGCCTACATGACCTTCACAGCTCCCTTTTAACCCACATCGTGTTATGATTCTGTATTAATAATCCAAATGTGTCCAGAATTACAAATATCCCTGAACATATTTTACTGTAACCAACTTCACATTTATTAAGGAATTCATGTAGTAATAAAAGACAGGAAAATAACTAGAATGACTTCTTTCTTACCAGGTTGAGTATTTTGATAGGTAGGTTCTCAAGGCCACTGATTGCAACCAGTCTGTTGTGTGACAAACTGAGGTGAGTCAGACTGTGGCACTTCCCCAGTCCTTGTATCTCCTCTATGTTATTAACTACACAGAGGTTTTTGCAGCTAAGGAAAAGAACTGAACACAAACCCTTAGCAATTAGTTGCTAAATTAGCCAATGGAGCTGAGTTTTATGGTGCGGGGAGCTGGACATCAAATGCTTCATGATAAGGAGTTTCAAATCCAGGTACTCACACCCACTCCTACTCTGGAATTTACTGCCTCCGCGTTTGACCGACACAGCTTTTGGTAGGGCAGAAGGGCAAGTGACACAAATCAAGATGGAAATGTCCTTCCTCTCCTTTTAGAGAGGCTCTTAACTCTGATTGTTTCTGTGACCTGGTTTACAATGCAGTCCTTGGAGGCGGCATAACCAGGCTGATGGCAAATCGAGAGTGATGAAAATGAGGAAACAGGAGGGTAAGGAAGAAACCACTACCAGCATCTTGAAAACTATGCTGTAAATCTCTGGTCTTCTTACCAGATGCGCACATGCAGCCTAAAACATAGGGGTATTTATCACAGAACACTTTGGGTTGAAGGGACCTTAAAGCTCCTCCAGCTCCAGCCCCTGCTCCCACAGGCAGGGACCCCTTCCACTGGAGCAGCTTGCTCCAAGCCCCTGTGTCCAACCTGGCCTCCAGCACTGCCAGGGATGGGGCAGCCACAGCTTCTCTGGGCCATCACCCTGGGCCAGCGCCTCAGCACCCTCACAGGGAACAGCTTCTGCCTCAGAGCTCAGCTCAGGCTCCCCTGTTGGGGCAGGTTCAAGCCATTGCCCTTGGCCTGGCCCTACAGGCCCTTGTCCCAAGCCCCTTTCTCTCCAGGTTCCCTGCAGCCCCTTCAGGCACTGGAAGGTCTTTAACTGAGCATCACTCATGTTAGGTCAGCTGTAGAATACAAGTACAAGGCTGATTCACCAGAGGAGGTTGTGATCTATTTATGTTTATAAAGTACTTAACTCAACATGGCTCCAAACTGACCTTGACCTCCAAGCATCATACGCAAATTACTACAGTCATTAACAGTCAACAGTCCTACATGGGGCTATTTCACTCTAAATTATACCTGTTCTGTACTGGCCATCTGTCCTGAAAAGGGACAATGTATTTTAAATTGCCATTAAAATCAACAGCAGCAGTACAAGTAGTTAGGATTCCTCTCAACCAACTTCAGCATTACCATAACTACCCTCATTCCTTACACAAAGCATGTCTCCTTTGACAACAAGCCATCTCTCTTACAATGGGATGAACTGCAGAGGTACCTGACTCTGTAGCTCTGAAATCAGATAACTCTGATCCAGGCATCTAATTGTTTAGCGACTGAAGTTCGATGAGAAGAATTACTCGTATTGTAAATGTCCAAGCTGGAATGAGTTAAACGAAAACCCAAGAAATATAATTGGGAACAAGAAATAGCCAGAACACGCGGGACGCAGACAAATGCCTTTAGGCAATCACAGAAGAAAACAGTTTTAATTGAGAAAATGAACGCTGCCTGCAAAGAGGGAACGGGACGTGACTTTGCAGGCACATTTCTGCTCTCACCAGGCAGCAGATAAATGATCAAGATTATTTCCTCTCAGTCTGAATGATACTGCAGCCAAACAAAAGGTAAGCTTAGGCAGAACAAACGGAATACTCTAAGAGCTGTCTCTGTTTCTAACTAACTGCATTCCTATATAGGTACTTAATCATACCCAAGTTCTATACTCACAGGCTTCGATGGAGAAGGAGAGGAGAAGAAATGAGTTAGCAAGCACTGATTTAGCTTTCCATAGGACTTCACACTAGGCTGTCTTTCTGATTCTAGAAAAGAAACCAAAACCATCCACAGGCACTACTGTTTGTCAGATATTAGAAATAAATTAAGATGATCACTGTATTCAAGGGCATGTAATTATATAGAATAATAGAAAAGTTAGGGTTGGAAAGGACCTTAACATCATCCCGTTCCAACCCCCCTGTCATGGGCAGGGGTGCCTCACTCCAGACCATGCTGCTCAAGGCTCTGACCAACCTGGCCTTGAACACTGCCACAGATGGGGCATCTACCACCTCTTTGGACAGCCTGTGCCAGCGCCTCAGCACCCTCACAGGGAACAGCTTCTGCCTTAGCTCCAACCTGAACTCCCCCTGTTTCAGTCTGAACCCATCACCCCTTGCCCTGTCACTGCAGTCCCTGATGAGGAGGTTACCAGCTTTCCTCTGGTCCACAGCTAAGGAAATCTGGTTTTGAGGAGACAGGGAAACTGTGAATGTTGGGGCAGTTTCACTGGGATGTTTTAGCAGCCCTGCCAATGCAAGCCATGTGCCAGGAGCCAGTTGTTGGTGGTTGCTGGCTGGTATCTCAGAGCAGCGGTTCACAGCCTTCAAAATCTATGGACTATATATGCCCATAAAGACAATCACATCAAGTAAGTTCTTACAATGTAATATGTTTAAAGCGGCTTTTACTCTCAGTAGTAAATTGTAGAGTTACAAAGACAGCTGAAATTCAATACGAAAATCTGTCCTTAAAATGAATTTAACAATACATAATTTAAGGCAGATTCTATATGACTGCTAATCTGTAGCACTCTCATCTAATAACAGTCTCCTTGGGGTTCTTTACCAGCCTTGCATGACGTTTCTGATAGTTAAGGAAAAACAGCAAAGAAATTGAAAAGCCTTCCTAGACAAAGCTGAAGCTAAAGTGAAGTTTAAATTGCATCATGAGTGTGATGAACAGACAAAAACTGTCTGAAAGAGATTGCAGTTAGCTTCCAAACCACAGCTTGCAAAACCTGGCTCAGGATTATGCTACTGGCATGAAAAAACAAAGGTAATTTTTACATTCAGGAAAGTAAAGGTGATAATAAATGATCTCAACTCTGCCTGCAGTGCTAATAGGGGGGTGGGAATGTGTGAAACATGGTTGAAGGAGTCCTTAAAGACCATCACTTAGAAGCTGATGGTATTGAATATCTCTAAGTGTAACCATCATCTTATTTCATGGCGTGACAGTGGCCAACCTTGGAGGGCTCAATGCTTCTTCACGTGGCATATAAGCACTGGAGGAAAAGACCCCTGTCCATGATGCTGAAAAAGAATACACCCAAGGAGGATCTGTTCTGGGTTGCTATAGGTTTCATTCTCCTTGGCCCACTGAATCAGTTTTCCCTCATCTTTTTCTCTGCAAATGGTTACGTGGTGGACAAGCAGTGCCCACCTGAAAAGAGCCTTCCTTTACTCGGTGCAAAGCATTAGCAATCTTGCAGGTGGGACTCAGGTGCAGTTGGATCCAAGTGAGCAGGCTCACTCGGGTATTAAGTGGTTTCCATATCAAAGGAGATTGCTTCCCTTTCAACTGAGTCATGGAATGGTTCGGGTTGGAAGGGACCTTAAAGCTCCTCCAGCTCCAACCCCTGCCATGGCAGGGACCCCTTCCACTGGAGCAGCTTGCTCCAAGCCCCTGTGTCCAACCTGGCCTTGAGCACTGCCAGGGATGGGGCATTCATCTGAGGAAGAAAAGTTTGGGTGTGGAAAAACTATGAAGCCATAAACATCAATATAAGGCAGCAAATTGCTCAGCTCTAAAAACTAATACGATCAGGTTTAGTGTTTTAATGACTTACTATAGTGCTTTGTCAGCTCTTACTGCCCAGGCTGTCTCCTTCTCTGGTTTGGGCAGTTTCCTCCTTAAATACTCATTTATAAACCTGTCAGGTGTGCTTGTGTATGCACTTGTCAGAAAAAACGTTACACTGACCTTACCATCTGCATCATAATCTACCCAAAGGTGCTAAGAAATGCTCGGTTACTGTCAACAAGGAGTGCCTGCCAAACCGCTCTGCTACCGCACCGTATTTCATGTAGTGTTTGCTGTTAGGATTTCAACGAACAGCTTGTTTCGTCTGCCATGTCTTCAGCGAGAAGTGCCTGACATGGGCTAGGAACAGTGCCACTTTGCTAGTCTAAATCCTGCACTTCTAAATCCCGCACTTCTAAATCCTGCACTCGTTTTCCACTCTTTCAGAGGCTCCTGTTGCAACTGTACTCCTGAAACAAGTTTTCCTCCCATTGCAATGGCATCTTCCTTGCCAAATGAAGCAGTGGAAGACAACACGCTGCTGCTCTGAAAGCAGCTGAACAAATACAGCCTCGGATGCACAATACGCATCGGTGACCTTTCCTCCCTTTTCGGTTTGCTGTGTGGCTCTTGCTCCGTGAGGGAAAGTCGGAATTGCAAAGGGACGGTGTGTCAATGCCATTTGCTGACAGGAACCCTGTCATCTGCACACCTAAAACGTGTGAGTAACACAGCCTGGGCGCCCTGCAAGTGCTTTACCTGCTCCTACACGGAAAAGATAAGAGACAGACAAAAAACTGCCACCCTTCCTGTCTTTTCCCTTCCGTGGAGTGGAAAAGCAAGGTACATCTCCTGAAGCAAAGAGGAAAGGCTCACAAGCCCTCAAGAAGCAATCGGAAGCAAGACAGCGCGTCAGCACGGAACTCCAGATGAATTTTCAGGAGAACCTTTAGGAAGACCAGGAGTGCAATGGGAAACGAAGAAACTCAACGTCCAGGTTCATGTCTATCTGATTTCTGCCAGGACAGTGTTTCTAAGCCCACAGAGTGGGCGCCACAGTGGGGAGCAGAACACCTTCGTTCTGTGTACTTCTCTCAGCACATCCAGGGAGGTTTTCCTTTCTTAAGGACACTGTTCACTGTCACTGAATGGTCTTGCTCTCCAGAGAGCCTCTACAGTGCCTGTGTTTGCTTAAGACTGAACAACACGCACGTTTTCATTTAGGGGAGCTTAGTCTTCCAAGCTGATTTCCTATTAACCTTTAGTACATCAAACCACTGGCACTATGTATTACCTCTGCCATGCAAGCACAGTGTGACGTGTCACTGTTTCAGCTCCACATGACGCAAAGTGGAAGGCTTTTGTGTTTCTCTAGTGTGCTAAATCCTTACCATGCATACACAAATACTTTGAAACTCATGCATGCACAAGTAAATGAAGATCAGTATCAGCACCAGTGCTCAATCTCTCTTCCAAAGACAAAACTAACATGAAGAAACAGGTATCCATGTAAAGCAAGTTCAGAAAGCAAACAAGCACCTTCTCTCCCATTCGGGTTTCCATAAAGGATACAATCCAGCAGGAGCTCAGTGAGTGACTCGTAAGCTGACAAGTTTTCCATTTTGGGTATTTGATTGTATGAGAGATCGACTACCTAAGGGAAAAAAGAGAAAGAAAGTTAACTTGATTTCAACAGCACATAGAGGTGTCCTGTAAAACGAAATGGCTTTCACATTAAACTGGTGGGGAAGATCATTAACATTAATTCAGGGAGAGGGGCTTGGGCCAAGGGCCTGTAGGGCCAGGCCAAGGGCAATGGCTTGAACCTGCCCCAACAGGGGAGACTGAGCTGAGCTCTGAGGCAGAAGCTGTTCCCTGTTTTCAGGTGCTGAGGCGCTGGCCCAGGGTGATGGCCCAGAGAAGCTGTGGCTGCCCCATCCCTGGCAGTGCTGGAGGCCAGGTTGGACACAGGGGCTTGGAGCAAGCTGCTCCAGTGGAAGGGGTCCCTGCCCGTGGGAGCAGGGGTTGGAGCTGGAGGAGCTTTAAGGTCCCTTCAACCCAAACCAGGCTGGGATTAAAACTGGGGTATAAAGAGCAAGGTTCTTTTTTTATGACACACAGGATTCACATTTTGAGAACTTCCAATACTATCCNAAAACTGGGGTATAAAGAGCAAGGTTCTTTTTTTATGACACACAGGATTCACATTTTGAGAACTTCCAATACTATCCTGTGTTCCAACAACGTTATCATTAATGGTCCTGTAATTACCCAGACATGTTAAAAAACTAACAGAGAAGACAGAGGAACAGATAGAGTTTGTATTTCAAAATACCCTCTTGCTTTTAACAACTCAGTGGGCTACAGGAGAGCTACAGCAAAGGGGAGGCTGCCACACAGCTACAATTCAAGCACACAGAATCATAGAACAGTTTGGGTTGGAAAGGACCTTAAGATCATCCAGTTCCA